>JAHUUD020000081.1:0-438500 GCA_020010945.3 Muscidifurax raptorellus
GAGAGAGAGAGAGAGAGAGAGGGAGGGAGGGAGGGAGGGAGGGAGAGAGACTTATTTTTATTCTTTTATATAAATTATTATATAAATTATTTAATTTTTTATATTTTTTATAAATTATTTACTTTTTATATAAATTATTTAATTTTACAAAATAACAGTAGTTGTTGATAATTTTTGGAGCTAAACGATAGAGATATAAGAAACAATCTTCCTTTATTTCTTTAAAATACTTTAAAAATTGACGCTCATTTTAAAATAAATAGATAATAGAAAGAGCGTAAAACACAAGCAATAGAGGGAGTAATACAAAGTATTTTGCGTGTGTTGCATCTCGATGTTACGCAAGGCGGCAAGCCAGTACTGCCTTTCTTCCTCTTTTCAATATTTTCCCCTCTATCGATGTTTACGCAATGCTAACTAGGCTAACTATGTGCAGAGTTGCACGATTCTTCCGGAAGCCGTAATGAATATCGGTTTTTACCTTTTTGGTTCAGGGTACCTGTTCCACATTTACCGTCCTCTTTATTCTTGTTTGTCCTGGTCTTCTTTGTATCCACTGTCTTTTAAATTTGGGTTCCATCTGGGGTAGGCGGTAAACACGTCTTGCTCACGGGTCGCCCCGTACCGCCAACGCGGCGGTCCGTCATTCGTTTGAGAGCAGCATTCCTCCCATTCATTTGGGAGGAGTACTGCTGCCGTAAGCCCCATCACTCGGCCGACTGCGTAGATGGAAAAAGCCGCCGGTCTACAGCAAGGTACGGACAACGGTTGGGTGTGTGCAGTGTGTGCGTGTATGCATGAGTGTGTATGTGTGAGCATTTGGGTGGCTATACGGGAACATACCTCAATCACAACAGATGATGTTACTTCGGATTGGTTGTATTCCCATCCCTTATCACATGGTATACTCGTCAGGGTCTCATTACTCAAATATGTTAAATCTATAGTATCTTTTAAATTGAAATTTGTCCAATTGACATCATATCGCATACATTGATTGTAAGTTATATTGTGTTCCTGAAAAATGTTATAGATTATTCAATATTATTTATATTATAAAAATAATGGTTAAATTTTGTCATAATATAATTTATATATGATATGAGAGCGGAGAGTAAATTTCTTTAAAACTAGTAATGGGTGAATTTCCTTTACTTAGAAACCAAAACGTCCATTTAGCAATGAAGCGAAAATTAAAAAATAAGTGCCGTTGGTATATAAAAAATAAGACTTATAAAAATGAAAGAGAAAAGTAACAATAATATTCTTGATTTGTATCAAAATTTATATAGCATAGCTAGTTAAATATAATCAAGTATGAACCGCGAAATACGTGTATAGCAACAACTCGGACACACCCCAAGGCTCGATTCTTTCGACTCGGCGCGACTTTTCTTCCATGCTTTTGGACGACCGTGTAAGTAGGAATCACGCCACCCTGGGAGGATATAAAAGAGGGTACATGCAGGCGCTCTAATTAGTCTTTGTCCAGGATCCTTTCTGCTATGCATCTAATTTAATGGTTCATGGTCAGATACTAATGTGAACTTGCGACACAGTAAATATAGTCTAAACTGATGTAGAGTATATAGTATCGCCAATCACTCCTTTTCAGTGGTGGAGTAATTCCTTTCAGCTTTATTTAAAACTCTAGACAAGTATTGGACTGGATGATCAAATCCATCCTTCTCTTGACTCAGGACAGCTTCGATTGCATAGTCTGATGCATCTGTGGTTAAAGTGAATTCCTTATCGAAGTCCGGGAACTGTAAGATGGGTTCTTCCATTAGGCATTGCTTGATTTTTTGAAAACTTTCGTCGCATTGAGGAGTCCATTTGAACTTCACGTTTATCTTTAGTAGGTCATTCAATGGTTTCGCTATTTTAGCAAAGTCTTTGATATACTTTCGATAATATGCAAATATTCCTAGTACTTACCTTATATTCTTTGCACTCTTGGGTGTGGCTAGTTTAGCTATTGCTGAAACTTGCTCTGGGTTAGGTTCGACTCCTTTTGCTCTAATTATATGTCCTAGGAATCCAACTTCCTTTCTAAAGAATTCAATCTTATTGGGTTGTAAGACTAACTTTGCTTCTCTCAACCTCTTCATGAGATTTCGAATTCTTCTTTCATGGTCCTTTAAGTTTTTACTATATACTATGATGTCATCCAGGTATACTAACATTTCAATATTCTGAAGTCCTCTAAGGACCTTTTCCATGAGGCGCTGAAAAGTGGCCGTGGCGTTCTTTAATCTTTCAGGCATTCTTGTGTACTCGTAGTATCCATTTATTTTTGTGAATGCTGTCTTATAGCAATCTTCAGGAGCCATCGGTATTTGCTGGAAACTACTGGCCAGTCTCTCTACGGTCTGTCTACTGACTCCAAAGGTCCCGTCAGTGTTGTCTATGCTGGGGCGGAGTAAACGCGCTCCCAATCGTGTTAGTGCGGAGTAAGCACGCCTCTAATCACTACACAGACTAGACACTGACTGCTCACCAGAGAAGACAGGCTCTGCCGTAGTACCGATCCGTTCTGTCACCAAAGGCACTGCGTGGATCGGCACCAGGGTTTTTAAAGCCTCGATGCCGATGCAAGGAGTTTTGTAATTAAGATGTTAAAGATGACTTCCAATCGACATTTGCCACCAGAAGGATTAACGCGTGTAAGTTGACCTAATTCGCGCGCGAGGAGTGCTGACATGCAGGTCAGTGTGCTGCTCTGGTTTTCGGCCCTCGGTTTCGTAATGCCCTTGTAAGCAGTTTGTGGACGAAGGCGTTCAATCTTATATACGTACATTTATATATTCGCACTCATACTCGTATATTCATACATATATATTTATCTATATGAACGTGGGACATTACAATTGGTTCCTAAGATATAAGCTAATTAATCTTAAAACATTCAAATGTTACATATATTTTATTAGACTATGAATTTTTCAAAGTTTGCATAATTACATTATAATAACATAATACTACCTTTAAAAACAGTATTTTATTTATTGGAACTATGAATTACGTTGGACGAATCTACGTGTCAATTAATTGGCAGCGGTTCTAACTCATCATAGGTTAAGGCGTCAAGCCTGGGTTAAAATTTCAAAAAAATGATGTTTTTTGTTAGCTTTTTTAATAGGAAATTGTACGCAGAATATGCTCCTGCAATCAATTTATTTTTAAACATTTTATTTGCAAAGTTATCGACAAAATATCAAAAGCATGCAAAACTATAAATATTGAAAAAGCGTGAATTTTTCATATTCTGATTCGACGATGTCTAATTGTCATAAAAAAAATTATTCTACCACTTTTCCCTTTTATTGCAAAAAAATATTTTGATAAAGAGTTATCACCAAATCATGAAAATCATAAAATATACCATATTCTAAAATTTGCCTTAATGACGTTTCAATTCATTGGTAGCAATACATTTATTTTTAGTAATGAAGTTACTGTAACAAATTTTTCTAGGGCTCGTTTTGCTAAAAAATTATTTAATTAGTAGTGCTTGTTTTAGCTTAATCACGAATATAGAATTTGGTGCTTACCGACTGACCTATGTAAGAGCTTCAGTAAGTGGTAACTGTTATAAATAAAACATAAAACATTGTTCGTCGATTATTATAAATATGTATTGTTTACAATTGCTCGGTATTATTAAAATTATTTAATAATTTCATAATATCAAATAGCATTTGTAATTAAAAACTTTAAAAAACTTATAAGTGTATAAAGTAACAGGTTATCATTTATTTTGCAAATAACTAGAAAGTTTTAACTTTCAAGATGATCCCAGACCAAAGAAATAGAGTGCCAGGATTATCTGTAAATAAGAAGAGAAGATTTGGAAGACGAAGGAAGAGGTTAAAAGTGTTTTATATAAAAAATCAACATCATGTCACATTGTTAATATCCAAACCATCAGCACAATCATCACCAACACAGTGTTACGTCCTCGGTTATGATGCTGTCGTCGGTTGCAATAATTTTAATGGTTAGTTTATTATGGGGAACACGGAGAACGACGAGAATTTTTATGAGAAAATCCTAGCGCTTTCGGTGTTTAGACATTCCCGCGATCCTGAAGAACAGCGCAAAATTGCTGATCAGGAAACCTTCTATTAGGGAAAAAGAAATTAATTTCGTGCCTTTAGAATATGATTTGGCTTGAAAAACGCCTTATAATCTATGCTACGCGTTAGTTCTATAGCTTTTCTTCTGAGAGAGAGTGTGTAAGAGAGAGCGAGAAGCTTCTAGCGGGCTAGTAGCGCTGTATTGAATTGACACATACCTTTTGTTGAGTCGGCTGCTTTGTTGCTCTGCTACCTGTTTGCCCTCTCGGCGGGTGATCGGAATCACTGGGACGGTGGTCGACGCGGGTTATAAATTATTTAATTAGGTGATAATAATCGCTGATGATAATAAGCGCTCAGTGTGACTATCGCGTTAATGAAATACACTAACTCGATGTAGTAGCGCTAAGGTCACAAACTGTAGGTGAGCCAATTTGCTCCGAGAGACGATCTCAGACGTAATGATCGTATACCTTTTTACTGAAAGGGTTACTAGTACCCAAAACTAATTTTAAATGCACTCGATTCTGATTGGTTCTCAGACAACTTTACTTTATTTAACTCCGAAGCGCGTTCGAAAGGCTTTTGTGATGTCGTTTTTCTTTTATTTGCCTGATGCTATACGGTAACTACTTTATCTCACGGCTCGATTTCCTGGTTTCCGTCCAAATTTATACTATATGAAAATTATTAGTGTTTATGTTAATTTGTCGCGAAGCTCTAATTTCTTTCAGTAATAAATCTTGTCGAACATGAATCTTTTATTTTATTTATTTATTATATTTAATTATTTACCAGAGTATATATACAATACAAGTATGATTACATTAATATTGCACATTAATTACTTTACAAAAGAGTAACCCAGCAGAGGGAAAATCCCTGTTCGCTGGTCTGGCTCAATATAAACTAAAAATTAAAATTAACAAAAAATACTTATATCTAAAACTTAAAAACTAAAGAAAAAACATTAAAACTCAAGTATGTGTGTAATCCGCCATCCCGACTCAGTACCTGGTAACATCGTTACCAGGTTAGAATCAGAAATAGTAAGATCACACACACAGTAAATTCTTGTACTCTTCTATCGCCAATATCTGATCAACATTGAACTAGCTTTAGTAAAAGTTTCAGTTGGTGCGTTCTTTTTCCTCTTGTATGCTTCTTTTTCGTAACTGTTCATTTTAGCTGGACATGTTAGGCCTACTGTTACGTCCGATAGTCGGCGCACAATGTAATACTTCTCCGTTTTGAGTCAGCTTCCGCTGAACTCGGGATGGAGTCGTTCCTTATTTTATCTTAAAAATCCGCGAGAGTTGAAACCAAAAATCCCTTCGAATATTAATGAGCAAATCTAGTTAATTTGTAAGCCAAAGGGCCTTCGACAACCAAAGTCCAATTAACCCACCAAACACCAACCAAGATTTTTCTAAATATTTGTAACAATGAGTGCAGCGTCCGAACCCTGCTCATTATAGAAATTACTAACCTTTAATAAAAATTACTTGAAAATACTTACTGCCTTTTTGGATGACGAGTGAAAATCAAAGTTTACAGGTTTGTAAACTTCTTCCTTCTTATTTTAACTAAATATAATATTCTTATAATGACTGTTTTAAACTCAAAAGTAAATGAAGTCACACTTTACTTCAATTATGTTTTGTAAGTATATATATATTTGGAAACTTTGAAAAATACTTCACACACTTTAGCCACCACGGCTTAGATACAATATTTGAAACTTTTACAATTTTCGGGAGCAGCCACCTCGACTGAACTCCTCAACAAGACTGAAATTTTCCTCGCTCGCAATTTCTCGTTTCACCCTCGCGTCGCGTCTTTTTCCCTCTCCAACCCGATTTTTCCTCAGGCCCATCCCTTTGGGTCTGCATTAGCGCCCTCTATATCGGTCATTGACCTATAGCGTCGCATCTTTCCGCTTTGGTGCCGCCTCTTCCGGTCCTCTTCCGCTCTATCTTTGGTCCCACCCACGCTATTCTCCTAGTCTTGCCGATTTCCGTTAGATGTCCCTACATGTATGATTTCTGCTTTTCTTAATTGTTGTTTTATAATAATTGGTAGATTCTACATTTTTTTCTTGTATAATATAATATTTGTGAACTATGTTTATTTATCTATTGCAATCAATTTGAACTATTGATAACTTAATATTTTAAAACTTCAAAACTGTATTTTCTATTATTATTACTTAAACTCGTTATTTTTCTCTTATTATAATAACTCAAATTTTATTTCTACCTTCTTTCTAATAAACTATCTAATTAAAATTATAAATAAATCGTAAAATCTGCACGAGCAAAATTGTATCTCTATGTCATGAATACGAGTTCTTTATTTTAATATAAATAAAAATATGCACAGTTCTATATTTTGTTATTGTTTAACTGTTCATACTTTTTATGAGTCCAATTTTATATTTGTTTCATCATAAATATTCCATTTTAAATATAAATTTTGCTTTACGCAGCCTCGTATTCTGCGGTATAGCACATAAAAAATTTTAAGGCGCCAGATTGTCGCACACAAATTTTTCTAATGGTTGGGTTTTCCCTGTCTGCGCACAAATTTTACGATAGGGCCGCTGCCCGTTGTATACCGATCCCAATCGCTATACCTACGCTTGCTTCTAATTGCTATTTTTCCAGACGGCCTAATTGCTCTTTCTGGACGCTCGCTTGCTCCTAAGCCCTACGGTACATATTGTTTTGGGACGCAGCTGCGTCGATATTTTTAAAATTTTTTATATTTTTCTTACATATCTATTTTATCTATGACGTAACACTACCGCGCACGTAACTCTATAATGCGGAAACATTTCTCGATGTTGATGAGAGGAGTCATATTTGCAGTCAGCACTAAAAACAATTCCGTCCAGTACAATCAGATCCTTGTATTTCGGATGTTTGGAAATTGGAAGCATTGAGTTAGTGAAAGTTTGTGTTCCTCGTATTCCTCTGTCAAAATAGAGTAAAGCTTTGTTATTTCCGAAGTAATTAATGTCACCACACGACATTCTTACTTCATTTTTTTGTAGTAAAGTTTTCCCGCGTGGTTCTGGACATTTTTGGCTAAAGCTTTTTCCGTGTTTTTGGTAGCCTTTTGATCGATTTGAGTGGAAACTTCTTCAATCTGTATGTACGGGGTTTTTGTAAAGTTGTTCTTCTTAATAACTTGCTTACTCCTGACAAAGTGCGTATGTCTCAATCCCTTCAATTTCGGGTTCAGACAGTACACACATCCAAATACTTTTGTTTGTTCCTTTTTTCCTGGTGATGTTTAACCTGCAATTAGTTTAGTTGCTAGATTCTTTATTTTTATTAAATTAATTTCCTTCTTTTGCATTTTTTTCCAGTTGTATTCCGATATCCGGCGATGAGAGCGCTTGTCTTCTAGTAGATGTTTAATGTTTTTACAATTTATTCATGTATATATACAATGTACCATGGAAAAATGCATAGTAGAGCATTCTTAAGGTGTCAGTTGTCATGATTCCTGATAATTTGTAAAACACAAAAATCAAGTATTTGGTCTTGTTGTAAACGCTCATCTCATAGATGGAACATATCATGGTATTTTAAATTCCATGTCTCAGTACAGACAATAATACTTAGTTTTGTTTGGAGACTGTTAAGAAAAATAACTAATTTATTGAAATTTTGATTTAAGCTTCTAATATTTACGCATAGTAAAAATTCTTTATTCTCTAGATTTTTATCTAATTCTTTGATATTATCTAGTCTAATTTCACTACTTTCAAATTCTTCCATTTTTGATATAAATTACTTATGCAGTGCACTTTCGGTGACTGATATATTGTTTTGATTGATACTCTGTTACCTTCCTTACCGTCTGTCTCGCTGTTGTGTTTCGATCGAAGCTGCTTTCTACTTTCCCGAAGTATCTCTGGTAAGTAGTGTAATGTAATCACCGATTCCATTACGCATCCAAAACCCTACTATTACTATACATATCATATCTATACACACACACACACACTTACTTACTAGTACGTCATCGCAGCACTCAAGAAGTGGATGTGCAAAAAACCAGGAGAGAGAAAAATCTACTCATACGTACAAGCGGCACCTAAGAAGAAAAGAATGAGAAAGAGAAAGAGACTCACTTGTAAGAGCAAGCGGCACATAAGAAGTGGATGTGCAAAATCTACTCATACGTACAAGCGGCACCTAAGAAGAAAAGAATGAGAAAGAGAAAGAGATTCGCTTGTAAGAGCAAGCGGTACATAAGAAGTGGATGTGCAAAATCTACTCATACGTACAAGCGGCACCTAAGAAGAAAAGAACGAGAAAGAGAAAGAGAT
Organism: Muscidifurax raptorellus; assembly: GCA_020010945.3. Classification (NCBI taxonomy): domain Eukaryota; kingdom Metazoa; phylum Arthropoda; class Insecta; order Hymenoptera; family Pteromalidae; genus Muscidifurax; species Muscidifurax raptorellus. Next base: position 8,422 of record JAHUUD020000081.1, read on the forward strand.
TCACTTATAAGAGCAAGCGGCACATAAGAAGTGGATGTGCAAAATCTACTCATACGTACAAGCGGCACCTAAGAAGACAAGAACGAGAAAGAGAGAGAGATTCACTTATAAGAGCAAGCGGCACATAAGAAGTGGATGTGCAAAAACCAGGAGAGAGAAAAATCTACTCATACGTACGAGCGGCACCTTCACGAAAATAGGCTATATTCCAACGAACCAAGCAATAAATTCAAAGGGGTCAAAAGAACGCTAGGAGATATTTTAGAATTCAATGAGAGCTTCATAAGAACCGCGTATTCGTATTTTTAAACACGAGAACAACGTGGCCGTTTCCACGTAATGCGACGACAAACCACCGCGGGAAGATAAGCATAACTATGAGAAAAAAACTAGCGAGGAGAGAAACCGAAGCGCAATATTCGACGATCTGGAAATCCATTGGAAACACGTGTGCGATCTCCAGTAGGGAAAAAGAGACCGCGGGAGAGTTCTAAAAGAGACAAATTCTCAAGTGGTAGTCATAAACTATGATGTTTATGACTTGACCTGCCACGATCCCCTTCATGTTGAGAGAGGAAAATAGCAAGGTGACCCAATATGGAAATCCCTAGCCCGAGAAAAACAAGGGGATATGCGAGTATATAAAGCCCGGGAGCAAAGGGTAATCGTCGTCAGATCAGTCAGTAATCTCTCGCAGAACGTTACTCTGCTCGTCGCCAGACCACTCATATAAAAATTAACATCACGCAGTATACGCTACTCGTGCGTTGCGAAAATAAGAGTATCGGACTTAGTCGCTCAGTCGAGCGAGTGCATCCATCGGCATCTTTTCCGAAGACCACCCCCTGCTGAAAAGAAGAAGCAACAGAGGCAGTTGACTCCCTACGATCTACACTACGCACATCAAAAGGACGAGCCGTCACCTCTAGTGCATCTAGCCACCGCTGTAACCTGAACCACCGAGCCTAGACTGGAAGGCGCCAAGGATTGACAGCTGCAGACACTCAAGAATCTCTTCACACATATATACAAACAGCCACGCACACTCACACATTAAGGTACTTTTCTCTTTTCATAGAAATAAACGTGTGTCGATTTTAAAAGAAATAATGTATAGTTTAAGTGACTTCGTATCCGGCTCCCTTCCCCGGTAGGCAGTGACCGCGTCCGCGGTAGCCAAAAGGGATTTCCTATCATTCATTCATTTAATCATTTAAATTATTATAACTTTCACGTATCGTGAAGTTCGACTATTAATTCAGGTAGGAATTCATGTAAATGTATTAATGTGTTAGATTTTGGTAATTTAAATTTATAATCTGGACGTAACACATCAATATATTTTTATAATATAAAAATGGTGCATCGGCCGGGAAACGCGGAAACGAAGTCACTTGCCATGAATTCCCTACCATGTCGCGTGACGAGTATGTGAATACAAACCGAAAAACAAATTTTTCGTTTGAAACTAACGATTCGCTTCTATCACAACTAAAAGACAAAGAGTGTGAATTAAAAACTGCAATTGAAAAAAATAGTCCTGAAGTAACAAAATTAATTAACGAAGTAAGTGACTTAACTAAAGAAGTTAACAAATCATCCCAAAAATTTAACCTTGACTTAGATAGGAAACAAGAACTTCCGAAAAATAAAATTGAATTTTATAAATATCGTTCGTGCACTAACCAAGATCCCTTTAAAGATAACAGTGATAAAGATTTTCCTATAATCGAAGTGGATGAGGACCTTAATGATACAATAAAAAAACTACCTCGGAAAGTAACACTCAAACCCCCTGTCTTTAATCTAAATCGCGATAAAAAAAGTGAACATTTTTCGGACCACATCGATACTAGTACACCTATAGTACATAGACCTCTTCCCAAAGAAAATTTAACGACTATTTTTGAGAACTTAGAAATACGTGACGAAACGCCTATTTATAAACCAGCGATCGAGAAAATTAAACAACAATTAAGCATTGAAATACAACCGGAAGTATTAGACGCATTTTTTGAAAACGAGGATAACGCGACCGAAATTAATAAAACTTTAAACAATCAAGGATTCGGGTTTTTCCAAGCGATTAAACTCGTGAGAGATAGACTCAGCACCTTCGCAGCGGGAGCAGCAATATCCTATCCACAGGATATAAAAATAGAAATATCTCCAAGTGACAGCAATTCGACCGACGAGAAAAGCGAACTCTACCTCTCCTTTGATAGAAGCCTAAACGTGGCAAAAATCGAATCATCGCGCAATACATCTATTATAAATAAAAAACCAATCAAAATGGCAGAAACAATTCAAGTTCGCGGAATGTCCATAACCAACGTATTGGATTTAATTCCGCGATTTAATGGACAAAATGTATCGCTATCACTTTTTCTCGATGGGTGCAGAGAAGCTAAAGAATTGATACCCAGTACACTCGAAGGAGAATTAGCCAAATTTATCCGAATGCGCCTATATGGAGATGCACTAAATAGCACTCGCGGGCAGACTTTTGCATCGGTAAACGAAGTTATGGAATTTTTTGAAAATATTTACGGTTTGGCAAAAACTTATCATGATTGGTCTGGCGACCTAGCGAAAATGAAACAGAAAAGTAATGAATCAGTGATTGTATTTCTAAATAGAATTCGGAAAATCGAAAAAGAAATTACAGCCGCAGCTCAGCGGGAGGGCCGAATAAGTAATAAACAAACATTTCAAAGTGACCTCGAAAAAGATTGCATCAAATTTTTTAAAAGGGGACTACGCTGGGAGATCCGAGGGCGCATGGGTACGCCTACTACGTTAAAAGAGGCTCGAGAACAGGCCATTGAGATAGAACGCGAATATGCGGGTTGCGCGATCGACGACGATGAGTTGCCGGACGCAAAATTTAAAAGTAGAGACACGCGAAAAGTGCATTTAGTCGATTTTGACCAAAGTTTAATAAAGTGTGGTTTTTGTGGAAAAGTCGGGCACGTGACACTTAACTGCCGACAGTTCGCTCTACAGCATCTACAGCGACAAAACGACTCACGCGACCATCAACGAGACCGAGGACCCCCACCGCGCAATAATCAAAATTTTCGAAATGACAATCGGCCAAATAATGCGAACTTCGGAGGATGGAACGCTGATAATAGACGACGTGTAGAATTTTTACCGAATCGTAACAATGAGTACAATCGCGATAGTCGTAATAATAATTACAATCAAAGGAGTTTTGAAAATCGGAGACAACCTGACAGTGAAAATAATTCAAGATCTAACAATTATAACAATTATAATCGCAACAATCCTTCGAATAATCAAAGCTCATTCGTACCTACATGTTATTATTGCGGAAAAAGAGGCCACACGCAACGCGAGTGTTTTAGACTACAGCGAGAGACGCGCGCGGGAAATACAGCGCAGGGAAACGCCGAGTCTCTCTCTCAGGAGGGCGCACGGAGAGAGATGACAGCTGGCACGCGCCCGAACGTTTCCAACGAGAGGAATACTCCCAGATCCGTACCGAAACAATAAATTTGAGTCGCGCAAGCACGGTGCCCACTATAAGAGTAGACATCGGAGAGTTTAACAAGCCATTAGAATTTATGCTTGACACCGGAGCTTCTGTTAGTTTAATGCGTAAATCGGAGGTATCGCCCTATACTAACATAAAAACAGACGAAATTATAAGATTAAAAGGCATAACAACACAACATATTTCAACTCTTGGCAAAGTGACGGTAGATTTTAATAATGTGTTAACAGATTTTCATTTAGTTGACGATGATTTTCCCATAGCGGAAGCTGGCATATTAGGTAATGATTTCTTTCGTAAAAACGAAGCAACGATTAATTTTTTTGAAAATTATATTGAAGTCAATGGACAAATAATTCCTTTTAAAAAGTATCCTACGGAAACAGAACCGATAGATACGAAACGAGAAAAGAGAGAAAAAAATGAATCTAAAAATACCCGAATCAGAAGCGATCTGAGGGAAGAAGGGGAAACAGATCATGAATATAATGATTCCTATGTTAATGATAAACGAAATACTTTTGATCAAGGAAATGATAAATTAATTGAGGAAAATAATGAATTAATTGAAGAAAGTTGTGAATTTATTGATCAAAAGATAATGAAAAATGTTATGAAAGTATTTATGTTAATCGAAATCCGGAAAACATTTATGTGCATTTCGACACTAATGATCGTGACGTTATAGAAAATGACGAGTATAATATTCGAGACATAAAAGACGAATCAAGTGAGAATATATATACAACTGAATATGTAGAGAATTTATTTAAAGAAATTGAGCGTTTAAAGAAGCTTTTGCAAGCCAACATTTCTCGAGGCAACGAGAGTGAGCATACAAATTATGTGAATATTGAGAAAAATGTCGTTATGAATAAAATTGATTCCAGTACGGAATATGATGAGATGAAAAATGAAGTTAATGTTGTTGAAGTTATTACTGATGAAATGATTAATGATGATGTTGATACGAAAAATGTATTTGTTGATGAGAATACGGAGAATATATTTGAGGAGAATAAAAATAACGATAATTACGAGATAGTTGCTAATAATGCTACTGATTATGAACTTGACGAAGGACTTGAGAATTTTTTGCTAGAAGAAGGATCTGTAAATGCTGAAACCTTTGAAAATTTATACGGGGATAAACAAGAACGTAAAACGAATAATTGTCATTTTGTTAAAAATTATATTGAGAATAGTCAAATGGATGACTTATGTTACAATTATATGGAAATTTCAGATAAAGATTATTTTGTCAACGGAATGCCAGATAACGCAATTCCCATCTTTCAAGTCACGGAAGCTGACAATGCCGAAACGCCAAGAATAGATCGTTTGAAACCATTACTAAGATATGCTCATTTAGAAACCGAATGGCGACAGCCAATCGAGCGCCTTATAGAAGAATATGCCGATTGCTTTCATTTAAAAGGGGAAAAGTTGGGGACTACTCATTTTATTAAACATAGAATATTAACCGTTAGCGATGTGCCTATCTGTACTAAGCCTTACCGATTTCCTCACGCTCTTAAAGAAGAACTCGATCGTCAAATAAAAAAAATGCTTGATGGAGGTGTAATCCAGCCTTCTAATTCTAATTACTCTTCACCTGTATTTTTAGTGGCAAAATCTCCGGATAGTAAAGGTAATAAACGATATCGAGTAGTTGTTGATTTTCGCAAATTAAACGATATAACGATAAAAGATAAATATCCATTGCCAAATATATTAGATATAATCGATCAAGTAGGCGGAGCTGAATATTTTTCTGTATTTGATCTCGCTCAAGGGTTCTTTCAAATTCCCTTACACGAAGCCGATAGACATAAAACAGCTTTTTGTTCTTCGAACGGTTTATACGAATTCACTAAAATGCCAATGGGTCTTTCAAACTCACCTGCTACCTTTCAACGTTGTGTTAATAAGATTTTTAAGGATATGCAAGGCAAAGAAATCTTCTTATTTTTGGATGATGCGGTTATCTATGGGAAAACTATTGAGGAACATAATATTAAATTCGAGAAATTTCTGAAACGATTACGCGAAGCTAATCTAAAATTACAGCCAGATAAATGTGAATTTTTAAAGAAAGAAGTTATTTATTTGGGACATTTGTTAAGTAAAGAAGGAGTTAAACCGGATCCAAAAAAATTAGAAGCTGTACGAAATTTTCCAATACCTCGAACTCAGAAAAATATTCGTGAATTTTTGGGATTAGCCGGATATTATCGTCGATTTGTACACAATTTTTCGGGAATTGCGAAACCATTAAGTAACTTATTAAAGAAAGACGTGCAACTTATATGGAATGAGCAGACACAAGAAGCATTCGACGTATTAAAAGAAAAACTTTGTAGCAAACCAGTTTTGCAAATTGCAGATTTTTCCAAGCCGTTCATAGTAACGTGCGATGCTAGTTTACACGCTATTGGAGGTATTTTAAGTCAAGGGGAAATAGGTAAAGACAGACCAATAGGGTACGTATCTCGAGTACTTTCCGACACTGAAAGCCGATATGATTCATACTCACGAGAAGCCTTGGCAATATTATATTCTGTGTCACAATTTAGACCATATTTACTTGGCAGACATTTCACGATTGTTACTGATTGCAAACCTTTAATTTGGTTCAAAAATTCAACAGATTTAACATCGAAAGTAAGTAGATGGAGAATTAAATTAAATGTCTACGACTACGATATCGTCTATAAATGTGGAAAAGCTAACGTGAACGCAGATGCACTCTCAAGGAACCCCGTCGAGCGGTCCGGAGAGGGGCAGACGGAAGAACCCGTACTAGCAATAGAGACACGAGCCAGAGCCGGAAAAATACAAATTCCCAATTATCGAGAAAAAAGACCAAAACGCGCTAATAATTCACGTAATAAAAACCAAAACAACAATCAATCTGAAAATGATAATGCGGAAAATGTCGAAGTTACCGAAGAACGGAACAATGATGTAACAAATTTGCATAATAATCAAATAGAAATACCCGTAGAGTCAACTGAAGATAATAATGTTGAGCCTATTATAAATAGAGAAAGAAGATTTGGAAAACTTTTTGTTGAATGTAAAGAACAATTATTTATGCGAAAAGATAATTATATATATTTTATAACTTCGGATGGTACGCCATGTGACGAAGGGGCTCGACAGCTATATACGCGCAACGAATTGCCTAGATTCTCTGGTCTAGAAGTAGGAGAAATTAAAATCACGAATCGGAGTAATAAATTACACTTTGCCATTGTTACAAGAGGGACACAATCCTTAAGTACTACTGAAATTCTAAATAATATGATTGCCGCGTTTAAAGTTTTGAAATCACTCATCATAAAAGAGAATATACGCTCTATTAGCATGGCTAAGAGCAAAGATATTGAAAACGTATTATGGGACGACATATTAGTTAGATTAAGACAAATATTAAAGGGAGTACCAGTGAAAATCATAATTTGTTTGAATTTAATAAAGTACATTGCTGAAGAAGATAGAGTCCGAATTATGGAAGAGTTACATAATACAGCTATAGGAGGTCATAAAGGAGTAACTAAAACTTATAAACGAATTAAACAAAGATATTATTGGGAAAACATTAAAGAAGATGTACAAAATTTTATACGTAAATGTCTCACATGTCAGTTAAAAAAATTAGTTCGAGTCAAGACCAAACAACCTATGCAAATTACTGACACACCTCAATCACCGATGGAAAAGATTAGTCTCGATATAGTTGGACCCTTTCCTGAATCTAAAAATGGTTATAATAATATACTAACAATTCAATGCAATTTTTCGAAATATTGCTTAGCAATACCTATAAAAGATTCCACAGCGGAGTCAGTAGCAGACGCGTTAATAAAACGCTTTATTTGTATTTTTGGAGCACCTCTTACAATCCTCACAGATCAAGGTAGTAATTTTATGTCAAGTTTAATGAGAAGAGTGGCCAAGAAATTTCGCATCAAACAAGTAAAAACTACTGCTTATCATCCGCAATCTAACGGTTCTTTAGAAAGATCACATCATTCGCTAACCGAATATATTAAAACGGCCCTAGATAACGAAACTTGGGACGAATGTTTGGAATTAGCTACATTTTGTTACAACACGGTGCCACATGAAGGGCATCAGTTTACACCCTATGAGTTAGTTTTTGGACGACTAGCACGTGTTCCTTCAAACGAGCCACTTGAGCCCGAAGATCTGATCCCCACTTATAACGATTATGTAATTAATCTTAGTAAAAGATTAAATGAACTTCAGAGAGTTGCACGGGAAAAATTAATAGAGTCAAAAATTCGATCAAAATATTATTATGATAAAAAAATTAATCCAAAGGAATTTAAAATAGGAGATACAGTTTGGTTGTTAAAAGGAGGAAAGCAGTATAAACTAGCCGATCAATATGAAGGACCATACACTGTTGTAGATGTATTTAACAATCAGCGAAATATAAAAATTAGAATGAAAAATAAGAAAATTAAAACTGTTAATGCTAATAGACTTAGAGTTTCATATATAGAACCTGAACAAGTATAAGAACAGAAAAATATGTATAAATATAGTCATAAAATGAAGTTTAAGGAAGTATACATTTTTATAAAAATAACCAAATGTGTGAACAAAAAAACTAACTGGAAAATACTAAAAGCTTCCAATATAAAAATAAGCCATACCACCCTCTAGGATTGAAAGGACAAAGACATCGCAGCCCAAGGTAGTCAAAGAGGCAAAAACACAAAATGGAGGTCATACAACAACAATCACTGAGTCCAGAAGCGGTGATAAAGAAGATCATAAGCTACGGATTAAAAATGAGGCAGGAATCGGAACTTGGGATTACACCTGCATATCACCGCCCCCTCGCCGACAAAATCAAGTTTATAACTGCAATTATTTATCAAAATAATAAAGAATTTCGAGAACTTCTAGACACTATATATGTGGTACTACGACATCTAAATAAAGACATTAACCAGAGAGTAACATATAGAGAAATGAATAAGAGAGCGTGCGAACTAATGCAACATCCAGATTTTCGAAGTAAGGGTAGATCCGACAATCCATGGAAAAGAGAATACGCTACACTCGAGAGAAGAACTTACAGGTACGAAATATTACGCTTGGAAAGTTTCTCCGGTTGGCCCATAAAAGAAGTATCACCAAAGAAGTTAGCTGCAGAAGGGTTTTATTATAAGCAATATCGAGATGCAGTTCGTTGTTTTTCATGCGGTGTAGAAATCGAAAATTGGGGAGAAGAACCGGCTAACAGAATAGATCCGAGGGCGGAACATCACCGTTGGAACCAGATGTGTACATTTTTGGGAGGACTGCCGAGTGGCAATATACCCATAAGGGAGGGAGCCATATGGAAAACGCCATTTAACATAAATTTAACTTTAACCACCGGTATCCACGGCCTACATCCATTCACTACAGAGTTAATTTACGAGGGCATAGATTTAAATAATCCTCCGTATTTGCAAGCTGGGGTTACGCATATTTGGAATTTAGAACTTGAATTCGGAAAGTCAGGCTTCGGAGACAAAGTCACCTACGGTGAATGCAGAGAATGCACAATGCCCTTACCAGTATATCGGTCGTGCCATCTTTGCAAAGCCATGAGAGCAATGCAAGATGGGAAGAACATCTATTCGGTTTGTATGAGCTGTCCTAACCCACGCCACCAACGAGACTTACTAATGTGTGACTTATGCCTAACATGCAAAATTAAACCAAATTCACGTGCATACTGTATGCTTGAAGGAAATAATCCAACGAAAAAGATAAAATTATAAAAGAGGAGGATTGTAAAAACAATAAAAAGAAAGAAAAATCTTTTACACCTGTTTCAGGCCAAAAGAGAAAATTTGTAACTCCTGCCCAAGAATAAAAAAAAAAATAATAATAATAATAACAAAGAAACATGGCGCTCAACAACACCACACTATTGAATATTCTATTCTGGATAACCATCACTACGGCACAGAACAACGATTTCGTATGGTCTCAACAGAAAATTGAGTCAACACAGCACTCCGGTATAATTTTTGAGAAACTGCAAAATGTAACATTCAGCCAAGATTATCGAAATGTAACAATAATGATAGATTTAACTATCCGGGAAAAAGCCATAACTAACCTAGAATTTGCCTTCCGCGAATTGCGGGTTAAATCAGGTCATAGCGTACCTGAAAATTTTTCAACCTTTGGACCACATTTCGAAACTTTGTATGAAAAATTTCAAGATGTTAAAGAAGCTATCATAGCAGTGAAATCACTCAAAGAAATACCCAGTACCATGACCGAAAGCAAAATAATACAGAATCGTCTGAGGAAAAATATTTATGATTCCTCAAAACCGCAAACATTCGAGAAAGGAGGCAGCATATTCATTGAAAGTGCCCTTAGCAAGAAAATGAAACAACTTATAATTGCAAAGGAAGAAATGTATTATAACATACAGGATTTACCATTCGTACAAAGTAATTCTTCAAAATTAGTAAAAAACCAATACACCACACATTTACACACAACCTTAATACAAATGCAAAAATATTTAGACGAACATCTGGAGAATTTTAAAGCCATTAAAATAAGCCTATTAAGTGTGAAAGAAAATAAACTTTATCCAAGTATAATGGAAGCAGAGACACTTCAACGAATAGAAAAGAGTTTTGATACGTATTACCACACTTGCAAATTTCCAGTCATGAATATAACTCATGCAGGAGAGCTGAACCAGTAGATCGAAGCCAGTTACGGGACGGATCAAGACCAAGTGTATTTCGAGATCCAAATTCCTTGCGTAAATGAGAAAAGAGTGCAGTTATATGAAGTTAAATCCATGCCTATTCCACAAATCATTGAGGGTTCTATTCGTAGCGCGCACATAGAACCACAAAGCCGATATATATTGAAGCAAGGGAATTCATATTACCACGCGAAAAATGAAGAGTTACAAGAATGTAAATATGGCCGTAAGTTAATCATTTGCCCCGCACAATGGGTTGTCTTCCAAAATCAAACAAGTTGCGAAGGCATGCTATTAACAAATTCCAAAATAACAAATTATCGGATCTGTCGGATAGTATATAAAAAAGAACATCAAGATTACTTGATCTTAATCAAATCAACCGGTAACGTTTTACACATATTCAGCAAACCAAATGAATTAGCATATCGATGTCCAGGAACTCAAGGAAAGAGGTACTTAAATGGGACCGGATTATTAAAAATCAAGGCAGGATGTAATATCAAATCATCAATTAATATTACCAACAAAAACGCTCAAGATACAGGAACTCACGCAAATTTTTAAAAAACCAGTGACAAGAGAAATATTTGAAGCCCTGAGTGAAGAAGAAGGGAAGCATTACTTCTGGGAAATAGAAAGAGAGGCTCAAGAAATCGCAGAAGACAGACACTTACAAGCCATATATCGGACAGCTCTTATCTCATATTCAGTAGTTATAGCGCTTATGTTTATAGCTGTATTTATAACATCAGCAATTATTATTTATTTTAAATATATATATGACACGGTTGAAGAGGATGTAAACACTGGTAGTTATCAGGAGGGTGAAAGAATTGAATTGGCCTAAACGAAAAAAAACACATAGCAATAATAATACCCATATATATATATATATCGTATTATAATCCTGAGTGCCAATTATTACTATAAAGAAACAAAAAGATGAAGATGAAATAAAAAAAAGAGTAATTTAGATTTAAGATGAAAACTATGTATATAATTACACATGTAGAAAATAAATAAAAGAGAGTGCAAATTCAACCTTGAACAAATTGTACTTTCTTTATTTACAGATGGCCTTATCATGGGTTTACTTACTTCTATTAAGTACCCTACGCGCGGTGAATGGATTATATGGGTACGACTGTGGGGATCACCTCTCGAATCTGACAACTATATCGTTGTTAGATATTGGAGATTGCGATATCAGAAGACCAGCCGTAAATGTCTCACGAACGTACACTCAACTATTGCAATGAAATAAATATTCGTCGACACAAGTCTACAAATGTTCGGTTAAAATAACGCGCCTAATCACGCATTGCGGAATGCACTCTCATGCATCTAGAGTATCGGGAGGAGAAATAAGTTATTACAAAGAGATATCGGCTCATGAATGTGATTTAATGCAACAAACCGGGTATTTTCAAATAGAGGAAACCCGAATGATAGGTATAAAAGGGAACAGCACCATTTATAGGCAGGTAGTCTTTGCCGGTAAGAGCGACGGCGACGCCAAATGCATAGGAGGCTCCTACTCAGACCCATACGGAAGGTGGGACGATGTATATGTCGCGGGTTGGATTGAAATTTCGCTTCAAGATTATTCTACCTCAGTACATTTAGATTCCAATAAAATCATTCTTAAAACAGGGGTCCGATGCACCTTTTCGGAAAGGCAGTGTATAGATCACGACGGCGTAAATGTATTTTGGGTAACGATTCCCGAGGATTTTTGCGGATTAAATAGGTATTCGGTACTTTACGAGGGATACCTGAACAAAATTTACGACGAAGAGGCAAATAGGGTTATGTATTCATTGGAATCAGAAGATATAACTTTTGCACTATGGAAAACAGTCGAATTACATAAATGCGGATACGTATTTTTCGGTACAGAACATCCAAAATTATTTATATTGGAAGATACACACAGGGAAGAATTAGTAAAGAAAACACCTATAAGCACAACCAACTTGGACATTTTCGCGTATGTAAATTCTAAATTTTTATATATCGAAAAACACGTAAGGGGGCAATTTAAAGAAATGTACTATAAAATCTTGCAACAAAAATGCGAATTAGAAAGGAAAGTCCTTAAAAATGCCATATCCATCGCGACCATATCTCCCGAGGAGTTCGGATACAGACTTATGGAATCAAACGGGTACATAGGTGTGGTAGCGGGAGAAGCAGTACATTTGTTAAAATGCCTACGAGTGGAAGTCAAAATACGAAACACAACTAAATGCTATGAACAATTACCCGTACGTCGAGGGGATGAAGAGCTCTTCTTAGCTCCCCGAACACGGATACTGGTTAGAACCGGCACACACATTATTTGCGACAGTAGAATGCCTGCAATGTATAAATTAGATCAACACTGGTATAAAATGCTACCCATGCCAATAATCGGGGAAGAACCGGAAACACTAAAACCACGATCGGAACCCGCCTGGAAATATGTGAGCCCAGAAACACTAGCGATCGGCGGAATCTATGGGGAGAAAGATTTAAATAGACTTCGCGACATGATATTGTTTCCTATTGAGAAGCCTACAGTGTTAAATAAAGTTGCATTGGGAATGACCGGTAAGAGAGGAAATCAAGAAGGAATCACGATAGCAAATATGTTCGACGAACAAGCAATCGAAATGATGGCTAAAAGTACATGGGATAGAATGTGGTCAAGCTTTTTAGCTTTCGGTACCGCAAGTGCAGGATTAATTGGAGTCATCATGCTTTGTAGACTTATTAAACTATTAATTGATACAATCATTCACGGGTATGCTATATACAGTTTATACGGATTTTCGATACATTTACTTGGCGCAATCTGGAATTCTGTTACCCAACTGTTATTACATTTGGGACGACAGCAAAAAGACAAAGAGGATAATAGAGCCAATAAAAATAAGGAAAAAACACAAAAAGGAAAAAGTGAGCCAGTGTACGAGACTCCCACTTGCCCCCCAAATCCGATATATGCCGAAATCCCTATATATCAAAATCAAAGACCGGACTCAATATAAAAAAAGCACATATACGTATATATACACATAGAGATATAGGATAAGACTCAATAACAAGTGTGCAATGTTTGAGAATTACTAACAAAATGTAGTTAAGAACAAAATGAAAGAAAAATTAACTAGTGTGAAAAACAAAATATTAACAACTGAAAAGAAATCAACACACATAATAATGTCCTAAGGTAATAATGCAGGAGGACCAACCATTCGACGGAGTGATACCTACTGAATATCCACGAGTCTATCACGCATTATTACACTCCCGGTGCGTCACATTAAAGGACGGAGTAAATTGTATCTACGTTGGACAAACACGCAGATTAACACTGTGCAATTGGTGCTACAACCCTCGCTACTACCCGAGTGCGGAATCAGTAAGCATCGTAAGAAACCTCCACACACTAGGAGCACCTACGGATCCTTACTTAATCTGTGCAGCTTGCAAAGAAGTATTGGTAAATATCAGACCCGCGGTTAACTGTGGAAGATGTACGAACAAGTTAATATAACGCCGCCCATTGTGATGAAAACAGTTTTTCATAGACTTCAAAAGAAAGAAGTCTGCGAAGATTGTGCACGAAAGGCAGCACCTCAAAGTATATTCGTGAGGCAAATTTGGATGACTGAAAAAAATAACTCTCGCCCAGTAAAGTGTATGGAATGCAAAGAGGAAACGATCGAAGAGGAAATAAGCTCATTAAAGAAGATGCCATTTTTGGACCCATCACCAGAAGCGGAAGGTAAGAACCTAGCTGGAATAGGCTCAATCGATATTGTATTGATAGGCCCTAATAGTAACGGCCAACCGTCACAATGTAACGAGGAAATACCGAAAGTCTGGAAGCCCATGTTGCAAATGACAGGAGGACTACCAGAGTCACAACTAATTATGGTACAAAAACAGATAACTGAGGAAATAACTAGGAAAGAAACAAGAAAGATGAGAGAGAGTCAAACGTTGAAATCATCCTCGTCGCAAAAAACTAAAACCAACAAAGTTGCGATAAAGAAACGCGGGAAAGACAACAAAAACAAGAAGACAAGAAGAGCAGCAATGAGATCTCGTGTGAGGAGAAGATCGCAGAGACAAAGATATAGCATCCCGAAGGAAAATACAAATTTAAAAACGCGAATATCAGAACCGGTAAAAATTAAAACAAGAATATCTGAAAATTTAAACAAAGAAGGTACGCCACCTTCATAAACACCCTTAACAAATAACGAGATAAAACAAGAATTGCCATTGTTTCAAGAAAAAAATTTTAAAGAAGAGGTATTGAAAGAACAAGGAGGAGAAGAAACACCAATACTGACATTAAACCCGATAGAAGCAGTAAGGACGAGTTATGTAGAGGAGGACCTAATTAAGGAAATAGAGGAAGCACTACAACAGGAAGTATCTGTGGATCATCTGGGAGAGGCCATAAACGAAGGAATTCCGTTAACACCTGAAGAGGAAAATGAGATTTGGAAGGATATATGTAACGTTATAGCAGGAAGACACCTGCTATAACGTTGAAAAGATGAAGATAATTATTAGGATTACAGGGATACTAGGAAAAGGAGAGAGAGAGAGGGGAGAGAAATCGAACACATTTCTCTTGTTACAAATTATACAATTTATTGATATAAAAAAAATTTTTTTTTCTCATGTCAATACAAATTAATAAATAAAGAAGAAAAAAGAAAAAAAAAAAAACCTATATCGCTACCCCTTGAAGAGGAATGGGAATCCAGACCTACAACAAAAAAAAAACAACAAGAAAATTAAATATATATATATATATATACATATATGAGGGAATACGAAAATTAACTCACCCCTTCGTTCTGCCAGCGCATACACATTGGAGGAGTGCCCCGCTCCTGGCAACACACCGAGCAGCGCTCAAGACAATCCGGAGACATCCAAGTCTCCTGGTGACAGGGCACGAAACAACCCCGCACCTCGTCGGGACAATCCCAGTTAGCCCCTAAGGGAGGCAGGGGATAACGATACTGAAAGAAAAAAATATATATATAAATAAATCTACACATGAATAAATACAAGGAAAATTAAAATCAAATTAAAAAACTCACGGAAGGACAAAAAGAGGCGTCCCAGTACACAGATATCCGGGATTCCTCTGTCCGGGGACAAAGGCAAATAGCGCAAATGCCGATACCTCGCCTATGACAGGGATCATAGAAGACTTCCTCCTCATCGGGGCCACCAAAATAGAAAATCTGAAAAAAAAAAAAAAGAGAAAAATTTATTTATTTAAATAAAATTAATAAAAAAAAGGGGGGGGAGAAGAAAAGAAAAACATCTGCAAAGACAGACAAAAAAACTTACCTCGTAAATCTCCTCCATTTCGAGGCGCGTCCTCCAAAAGACCACCTCCAAAAACAAGAGCACCAGAACACCAATCATTTTTTTCAGACGAAAAAAAATATATAAATTATTAACAAGAAAAGATAACCGAAAAGACCGGATAAGAAGAGGCCGAGATCTGAACTAGATCAACGTTCGAAATCAACTGATGCACTGCCGAGATGCACCACTAGAGCAAGCTGGGAAATTGAAGAGACCCAGGCACTTGAAAATAAGAGAGTGGGAGTAAAAAACACATGTGTCCTAAAGTAGAAATGGGCATGGGAAATAAAATAATACAAAACCTTTCTAACTCAAACGGAAAAAAATATTCACATACTTCTCGCTATAAAAGAAGAATGTTGAAATTCCATGTTCAACATTCTTTTTTTTTTCAGGTGGGGTGGAATTTTATATAAAAAGCAACAACCCACACGAAAGATAAAGAGTAAAAAGACATAAAGAGAAAGGTAGCTTGAATAAAATTACACATCGGTAATAAAAAAATTATCAATATACTAACAGAAATTCTATGTTACAGCCGACTCAACACAGGTCATATACACAAGTCACATATTCTTGAAAAAAATTTTTTTTTTGCTTCTTTCATTTTGTACCAATATTAATATAAAATTTAAATAATATTATATGTAATTTAGTATGTAAAAACTGAATGTATGATCGTAAACAAAGAAAATTATATATAAATACATAAACAAAAAATTGTAGCAACGAAAAGTACCTTATAAATCATATTGTAAATAGATAATGATGTGCGGAGAATGATAATACCCATCATTGTTTATAAGAAATACATACAATAATACACATATACAAATCTTTAGCGAACGTCGAGTTTCACTCGTCCGTTCTTTTTCGGGCCGGGAGGTGTAATGTAATCACCGATTCCATTACGCATCCAAAACCCTACTATTACTATACATATCATATCTATACACACACACACACACACACTTACTTACTAGTACGTCATCGCAGCACTCAAGAAGTGGATGTGCAAAAAACCAGGAGAGAGAAAAATCTACTCATACGTACAAGCGGCACCTAAGAAGAAAAGAATGAGAAAGAGAAAGAGACTCACTTGTAAGAGCAAGCGGCACATAAGAAGTGGATGTGCAAAATCTACTCATACGTACAAGCGGCACCTAAGAAGAAAAGAATGAGAAAGAGAAAGAGATTCGCTTGTAAGAGCAAGCGGTACATAAGAAGTGGATGTGCAAAATCTACTCATACGTACAAGCGGCACCTAAGAAGAAAAGAACGAGAAAGAGAAAGAGATTCACTTATAAGAGCAAGCGGCACATAAGAAGTGGATGTGCAAAATCTACTCATACGTACAAGCGGCACCTAAGAAGACAAGAACGAGAAAGAGAGAGAGATTCACTTATAAGAGCAAGCGGCACATAAGAAGTGGATGTGCAAAAACCAGGAGAGAGAAAAATCTACTCATACGTACGAGCGGCACCTTCACGAAAATAGGCTATATTCCAACGAACCAAGCAATAAATTCAAAGGGGTCAAAAGAACGCTAGGAGATATTTTAGAATTCAATGAGAGCTTCATAAGAACCGCGTATTCGTATTTTTAAACACGAGAACAACGTGGCCGTTTCCACGTAATGCGACGACAAACCACCGCGGGAAGATAAGCATAACTATGAGAAAAAAACTAGCGAGGAGAGAAACCGAAGCGCAATATTCGACGATCTGGAAATCCATTGGAAACACGTGTGCGATCTCCAGTAGGGAAAAAGAGACCGCGGGAGAGTTCTAAAAGAGACAAATTCTCAAGTGGTAGTCATAAACTATGATGTTTATGACTTGACCTGCCACGATCCCCTTCATGTTGAGAGAGGAAAATAGCAAGGTGACCCAATATGGAAATCCCTAGCCCGAGAAAAACAAGGGGATATGCGAGTATATAAAGCCCGGGAGCAAAGGGTAATCGTCGTCAGATCAGTCAGTAATCTCTCGCAGAACGTTACTCTGCTCGTCGCCAGACCACTCATATAAAAATTAACATCACGCAGTATACGCTACTCGTGCGTTGCGAAAATAAGAGTATCGGACTTAGTCGCTCAGTCGAGCGAGTGCATCCATCGGCATCTTTTCCGAAGACCACCCCCTGCTGAAAAGAAGAAGCAACAGAGGCAGTTGACTCCCTACGATCTACACTACGCACATCAAAAGGACGAGCCGTCACCTCTAGTGCATCTAGCCACCGCTGTAACCTGAACCACCGAGCCTAGACTGGAAGGCGCCAAGGATTGACAGCTGCAGACACTCAAGAATCTCTTCACACATATATACAAACAGCCACGCACACTCACACATTAAGGTACTTTTCTCTTTTCATAGAAATAAACGTGTGTCGATTTTAAAAGAAATAATGTATAGTTTAAGTGACTTCGTATCCGGCTCCCTTCCCCGGTAGGCAGTGACCGCGTCCGCGGTAGCCAAAAGGGATTTCCTATCATTCATTCATTTAATCATTTAAATTATTATAACTTTCACGTATCGTGAAGTTCGACTATTAATTCAGGTAGGAATTCATGTAAATGTATTAATGTGTTAGATTTTGGTAATTTAAATTTATAATCTGGACGTAACAGTAGGTTGCAGGGGATAGTCAGTGGATTCGATGAATTTCTTCATTTTAAATTTGAGAATTTCGCACATTTGGCTGTCTATGGCACTATGATTTGTATCGTATTTGGTCTTGTATTTATTATTGTGAAAATCATAATTTGGACATTTGAGCTGGTCACTTTTGCACTCTGACGCTATATGATCGCCAGCGCATTTGTGACACGTTGCGTTATTTTCGCAATTCTTGCCACCGTGTCCGAGTCTCGCGCATTTGTTGCATGGACTTGTATTTATAATATCAAATACTTTACAGTTTTGATATGCGATGAACATTTTACTTCTGTTTTCTTTTATTGTTTTATATATGTTAGATGACACCTCAATAATAGCACCAATTGTATTTTTTGCACTATTGAAACTATGTAGAACTTTACATTTATCTTCCATGTTGCTAAAATTTCTTTGGTTAATATCATTTTCGAGTTCTTCTTTGTTTTTAAACACATTATCTATTCCTATCACTTTCATTATTGGTTTTTTAATTTGTTCTGTTTCAATTTTGCAACTGTTTTTTAATTTGTCTGTTAGAGCACTTTCAATCTTTTGCACACTTTCTAGATCCATGCAGTTTATTATTAACAGATCGTTGTTTTTATTAGTAACTTTTTTTGTTTGTATTGTTTTGTCCTTTGTAATGCAGTTATACACTGTTTTACTTATGTTAGTATTGTCATTCTTATCTGTTTTCTTTATAATTAGTTTTGGCACTTTTTTGTCTCTAGGTTTAGCAGGTATTTGTTTGACTCTATCAGCGTATGACACTTTTTTTAATAAAATTAGCACTGTTATTGTTTGCTTTTTCTTTTGTTAACAAGTCGTTTAATAACTTATTTTTATCTTGCACTTCTCTCAGTAGTTGTTTAAGAAGGCTGCTCTCCACTTTTAGCTTTTCAACTTCATTTAAATCTTCAAAAACAGTATCATTTAGTCCTTTGGTTTTATTTAAACCGATTTCCTCGATTTCCGAGAGCAATTCTTGTTTTGTCGCTTCTCTGTCAACACTTTTTAGCTGGGCAATAAACTCAGCTGTTTCTGCTGACAGCTTACCACATGGCAGCTTCGAAGTCAAAGCCAGGTTAGAATGTTCTTGACAAATAACAAACCAGTTATTCAGGAACTTTACAGGAACTCCAGCATTATATTTTGCTACAAATTCGTTTGTATGAAAAAATTCACCACACACACTGCACACTACCGATCCTACTTTAGTACTAGGATGACATTTGTAATATTTTTCTAGCGGAGCATCAGGAGGCCGACTGGCCCCCGACGCCATGTTGAATATGAATATCCTGATGAATCCCGGACAGAATGATTTTTACGCGCACTGAAGCTAAGTCTCGAAACACTAATTTTATGTGCATCGATGCTAAGTCCCGAACCGAGTTCCGACTCGGCTAAATTTTGTCCGACGGCGACTAAGTCCCGATTGAACTTCTGAGATCGTGATAGTGCAGGTGTCCGGTCCCGCTCAAGATTTTTAGTGCAACTGAAAGAGATTAACCCTGTCTGAGAGATTAAGTCCGAATGAGTGGGGGCCGTGCCGTTTGCCCGGCCCTTATATAGTCTCGGCTCGCGAATGTTCTAGAATATTCTCAACGAAAATCCCCAATAGGAGGGGTTAGCTTTTCCATATATGAAGTTATCTATGATCGCTCCCTACTCCTCTTCTTACTATTTTTCGTCTCTGGCTAGTTCTTGCATCTTATCCCCTCCCCCAGATACAGTTCCGTCCTGCTCGGCTCTATGTTTGTACAGGTGGTCGAGCTTCTTTGCATCATATGGCTTCTCCGGGGTTCTTGTAGTCATCAAAGTAGTGATCTACTTTGCCAAGAATATGAACTCTTATTATTTGTGGCTAAGGCTGCTTCTCTTGCAATAGGTATCTAAAGAGGGACCGTTGTTGGCTTGGGCCCCGCGATGCGTAGGTAAGGCGGTCCGTCGATAATAGGGGGAGCATTGCATTTCTAGCGACTGCATCTCCTAAATTGTTCTTGATTTTCCTCGTTGTGGATATGATGTTTATATATACATTTTTTACATTCGCTATATCTTTGCACTCGCTGTTGAACTGCTTCTAGCGACGTTCAATATGCTCAAATCTCAGTTTGGATTTGACTTCCGTGTATTATAATCTTACGATGTATTTGAGTTAGTTATTCTTACTCTTGTCTAATTGTATTTTACTGAAATTCGTGTTCGTATAATAATGTCGTCTCGCGCATAATTATTCGTATTTCGTTTAGGATATTTGTTGTGTCACATTTTATTTTAATAATATTAATTCCGCATAGGATCATTTCGTCTCTCCTGTTCTTATCGTCTCCCGCTTCCTATCTTTTAGAGTATTTGGAATGTATAATGTGTTTCTATACATTCCAAATAATAATAATTCTCGGCTCGTAGAGTCTTCGATGCTTTCTCTCCCCCGCTATACTCAGTGGGATCGTCATTCTATTGCTACCTTCCCCTGAGTTAAGCGTTCTGAGGTGAGCCTCTGACTCTCACAATTTCATACTATTTATATAACTTTAATTCATGCACAATCTGATGTTAAAATTATCATGTTCGGATTTACTGAGCGTTTACACTTGATGCTTAAGTATATTGTGATTGTAAGGTTTCTTATCATCTAATTTCTTTATTTGACAAATGTATTTTTCTAGCATTGTTGTGTTTAGATATGAGGTAGTATTTTTGATTTACAATAAGTTTTGCTTTGTCGTATTTCTTTCATTTTTAATAAGAAAAAATGTTTCTTGCTTTTGTTTCCCAACACCTTTCTAATTTTAATTTCCCTTCACCAAATTCTTATTATTATTATTATAGATTTCTCTTTTACTGTTTGGTATATTTCTAATTTTCCCTTAATTATTTTGTATATACTATATATTTACTAATTACTATTATTTGTTAGGGTCATCAATTTATTTTTCTCCCGATAGGTTCATTTAATATGAAATAATGAATAAAATAATGATGCGGGATGATACAATTTGATTCGCCTTCCGAAACATATAGCTTGCAGTTTTTCTTATCATTTCTTTTTCCTTTTCCCAATAAATATATTTTTTTTTCCTGTATAACATGATATTTCTATAATATAATATAATAATATAATAATTTTAACTAGTTTTCCCATCACCTTGATATAGTTTTAATGCTTATAATATATATATATATATATATATATATATATATATATAAATGTAAATTTTTTTTTATTTTTTTTTTAGATTACTAGCTTATTTAAAATTTTTTCGATTACAATTTCTTATTATTATCCTTTGATGTAGAATTACGACTATGATTTGTAATAATATAATTTTGGTTCTCTTCACTTTGTTTGTGAAATTACACTGTTTTCTTTTCCCTATAATTCTATTTTATGACAATTTAAACGTATAACTCTACCTGGCTTATTAGTGGTATCGCTTAGCATTTTCATATTCTCTCAATTGATCATAATATAAAATGTGAATTCTTATAATAGTTTGTAATTCTATAATATTTCTTAGGATATCAACCTCTAGTTCTCTCAAATTTAAACTATCTTGGCAATTTATTACTTTGGTATAATAATAATATACTTTGGAGTGATAAAAAAAATAAAATAGAGAGAGAACAGAATTTTGATTTGCCTCGAAATATACTTACTTTAGTTGTTTTCGTAGTCTGAGATTCTTTCTTCCTTCCAAGTTTTTCTACAATTGTACGTGGGTTGTGGCTTTTATGATAAACTACTTTCTTGACTTTTGAGATAGTTTTGACGGATGCATAATATGAATAGTTTGGGGTCCTCGACTTCCGTCATTCGATATATTGAAAATAATTTGAAATTTCTTTTCGTCGTAGATGTTTGTCTAATAATTCGATAGGGTCTCTTTGATGATGAAGTCTTGGTAATATTCTGGATAAATCTATTGTTTTTATTTCATTATTTTCGTCTTCTGTGAAATATAGAGAAAATACATCTGCTAACTTCATGTCGGTGTCATCAAAAAAATCTTCAATCAATGATCTTTGTGCAAAGTATTCATTTATATTAAAATCTATGTTCGGGAAATCTTGTATAAATATGTTTGATACATATTCTATATTCATAAGATCGTCTTCTATGACTTCTAGTATGATTTCCATGTCGTCTTGTTCTTAGAAGTTTTCCTTTTGTTGTTGCATCTCCTTGCTGTAATTTCTTTTAATTAATTTAGTTAATGCGATTCTCTCCCATTAAAGGTAGTATGTCAGTCGTATCTGTAATTTCTCTATACCGCGAGTAGTAACGTCTTTTACATCCTGAACACTAATAAGTGGTCCGGCGGGAACTAAATTGTAAGTGAGTCGTCGTAGGTAAACCTTTTGTTCTTGATTTACTCGTAAATAACATCTGCTGGAATATTTCTTTCATCGATTATTATCTAAGCTGTGATATGTTTCCGTTTAGTTGCAATTTACTTTTTCCATCTGAAATATTTTATAGTTTAATTATTGAATAGAGTTATTTCTTTTATATTGCTCTCTCCTCTCTTTTTATTATGTTCTTTCTTATGCCTCATTAAAAAAATAAGGATTAAACTGATTAACGACATTGGTATTGTTGGTTTGGCTAGCTTGTTTTGGAATCAATGTTAATTCTATATTTATTTCCCTTGTCTCTATTGTAGCTGTTATCAGTGCTTCATGTACTCTAAGGAATTCAAAAGCGTTGTCAGATGCTGTCGTGTATATTATTAATTCTCTTCCGCATAGGTTGCATTTATAATTTGGATGATCTTGTTTTACAAGGAATTGTATAGTGTGGTGGTATTGTTCTCGGTTTACTATCCATTTTCCTGCATAGCATATTTGGCAGGTCTTCAGTTCTGTTTTTCAATGATAATATTCTAATTTATGGAATTTCTTCTTTTTGTCATTTGATTCCATCTGTAAGAGAAGTTTTATTGTAAAAAATTTTTTTCCGATTTGAACTTATAATCGATTTGCGACTTCTTTTTTATAAAAATATGCCTTCATGCATTGTAAGCAGTCAATTAATGGCTCGACTCAGTACAGATTTTCCGCAGTCCTGACATTTGCATCTTGTGAATTCTTTATGTGAAAAACTGTGCCAGTTTATATATCTTGTGATAATATCGTAGGGTGGATAGGTTCCTACCTCAAAACTTTTAATGGCTGGCGTATAGTACGCTGCATAGACAATTTCATCGGCTCGTATTTTCTTTACACAATCCCATTCATGAAAATCACCGTAGGTAAGTGGGTGCTGTGATGGAATTACGCCATCGTATTTTATCTGTACTATCTCGGTGGGCGGTTTTATTTCGCGATTTTCGTCCTAGAATATTCTTTGTTATTTATTACTTTTATAGTTATGGTTTCTCTCTCTCTTTCTATTGTTCAGTTATATTTTTTCGTTGCTTTCATATATAATAGGGAGTCTTAGTTTCTTTAACCTATGTTCTATTTTTATTGCGTGTCGCGTTGCTTCTGTAATGATTCTATATTCGCATGGTGCGAGTAGATATCGCTGGAGGTCGACTTTTATTTCTAATATGTATCCGATAATTGAGATTTCTTCTGTAGTGAGTGTAGATTCGAACAATTCTTTATAATTTTCTTGGGCTTGTAGTAGTATGCTTCGATGTTCATCTTGAGAAGTTTTAGGCGTTGATAAAAATCTCTCGCGGACTCTAGTTCCTTTTGGTTTGCGCACAGAATATCTATCTTTTTCTTTAAAACTTCGTCGTACAACATGTTGTTAAACTTTATATTGTTCTACGATGTTGTTGGTCGAAAGTTATTTTTGATTGTCCTTCTACGTCATCGTAAATGGGACGGGGTGGATTTTCATTGGATTTTTCTTGTCTGTGACTTTTTTTGTCTGTGGGCGTAACGTTTCTGGGGGGACTACGTTCGAAGTGGCAGGTAGAAACTGACGCCAACTTGAACCTATATTGAACATCGGTGGCATGACGCTGCTACATTTAATCTGTGTGCCTGCTTTGGTTAATATTCTTGTTCGTGGTGACAAAAAGAAGGGCTCCATTCCTCTAAATACGGGCAACTGATTGTAGCATTCTTTAGTATCTCTCCTTTGCACTTCTACTTGTAGGCACTTTATGACATGTATTACTTCTCCTGCTACTACAGCTATATAACCTGGCTCTTTCATTAATTGAAACGCGAATTTATCTGGGGCTTGTACTGCGATTGTGAAGACGTTGGTCAGGATTTTCCTCTCGAGCTCGCATTTGTGCATTAATAAATCATAATAGATTTGACTAATTTGTTTCCTAAAATGCCTTTCAACATATACAAATTTGGAGTTTACGTATGTAGTTATATGTAAGTTTTCTACTGGTGATTTTGTTTTCGATACAAAAGTTTTATCGGCGGGGTTTTCTAATACGAATAGTTTAGGTGCTCAATATTGCTGATTCTATTGCGTACCTTCCATCGTGTGAATGAGAGTTTACGGGTATACCGTAATTACCGTGTCGGATCAACATCTGCACGTTGCTCAATGAATGAGTGACCGGTGCGCAGGCAGGTTTCTCTAATAGCCAAGGTGGGCTCCCTGCTTTCTCTATGTACCCTAATAGTTCTTCTAAAATTACGGAGTCTCTTTAACATGCGATTTCTAAATAATCGTCTTTGGTTAAATCTGGGTTTGCGTTTAATAGTACCTTTACTGCTTTGTAATTGGATGTCTCTATTGCTACCCTCAATGCAGTCATCCTCGTTCGGTCTGAGCTATTAACTTGGATTCTCCCTTCCAATAATAATTCTAGATATCGTATATCACTTCTTTTGTCGGCTTGCCGCAATACGGCAAAATCCCAGCTTGTGTTTGTGTTATGTTCGATTTTTAATCTTATCTATTTTTCTAATACATCTCTCCTCTATGAATCAACTGCTGCATAAATAGTGAGGGCTTGCCATTTACACGGTGAGTAGTAATTTACTTCATATTTTAGTAATAGATCTATTATATTCTCGGCCTTTTTGTGCATAGCATGAGCGAGAGCGTTTGTCATACATAATAGGGTCTTTGGATAATAGGCTTCTAAACAGAATGTAGCTGTCTCTATGTCTATAGTATATATATATATATATATATATATATATATATATATATATATATATATATAGGCATCTTCTATAGTGCCGATCATTTCTGATGGGCTCATGAAGGGGACTAATGTTCTGTTCATCATTCTGGCTTCCCTTCCTTCTCTCATGAATATTTTTCTCTGTATGTATTTTAATTTCCTCGTTTGACTTGAGAAGATGAACGGGATCCAAGTGTATACCAATTTTCTCAGGAAAGTTGCCATCTGTAGGACAATGATGTTAATATCAAAGGGTATTACTATTCCTAGTAATTTGTTCAATTATTAAATACTAGTGCTCGTTATAAATATTGGTTTTATTCTTAATTCCTATCATAAACGGATCATGATTCGCGAAATTATGGTCTAACGGTTCCCTTTTTTTCTGGGTGTAAAATGAGATGTTTATTTAGTAGATTTTAAACTTTTATTCAACGATTATTAATATTGAATTTATTCTTATTTCGTGTGTGAATCTTTAATTTCCAATTTATTAAACGTTCTTTGAATTTTTTGCTTCCTAGATATCTGACTTTTAGCGCTTCGGGGTGTGTCATCTCTCTCCCTTTCTCCTAGTCCCCACTATAGAAATTCTCGCGATTGGTTTCTTGTAAATTTTCTCGTGGGCAGGCTTATTGTAGCCGGTTTTGACTGGTGTCTACTTTCTTTTGTTTCCTTCCCCTTCCCTCGGGTTCGACCTCTACCTGAGCCTTTTAAAACGAGACTGTTAGCCGTTTTAGGGTCAATCTTATTTGTGACTTTTAAGTCTCATCCAGTTTATTCTTCTTATTCGTTTATATATAATAATAAAAGAAAAATGTTTTCCCGGGTTTTTCCTTTGATTATGATCCTGGTTAATCTCTTGACCTCCCTTTGGAGCGATTGTTGTCGCGCTAGTGCTTGGCTGTGAAGTATGTTCCGACGGCCAATCAACAGACCTCCGAGATTGGTAGCGATTGTGCGGCCAATCATTCGGGAATCTTCATTCTCTCCTCTTCTTTCTCCGATATTTGCAGATTTAGTAATTGTTCTCCTTTTTTCCTTTTTTTTTTTAATTTAGAATTTTCTGCCTTCTGGGACACCTCGTTCTCCTCAGTATACAGATTCGAGTGAGGGAGCGCATGCTGACGCGTTCCACCGACGATGAAGAGGAAGGAAAACCGGAAGTCTCCGTGCCCTGCCACACCCGCTTATCTCCAGAGATAGGCGGAGAGACACTTTGCGATGTGTGTCATCAACCCCGTGGTGGCCCCTCCCGGATTGCCCAAGTATCGACGTCGTCTGGAAGTCGGGTAATCTGATTCCCTTTCTTCTTTTTTTTCAATTACGTGATTTGATGTTTACTAATGCACTGTTTTGTTTCAGTATGTTTTTCAATCTCTCGCGCGTGGGTCTACCTCAATTCCCGAGGATATCTGGGAGTTCTGTCACCAAGAAATCTGGGGTGAAATAGACTCGACAACACTCTGTCCTTATTGCGGGCAGTCCTGCGAGCATCCTCCCCACTGTATGCGCCTGGGCGTTTACGGAGTGAGTTTCTCCCCTTTTCTTCTTTTACTGGTATATTCGTATTTCTCCTTATGACTTTACTTAACTAATAATTTTTTTCCTGGTTTTTGTTTCAGCGATGGGTTCTAATTCCTGGTCTGACTTGCTGCAACTCTTAGAGCTCTGGTGTCATCGAGTTCCTCCAGCGGCGCTGTATATTTTCTTTCGTCATTTTATCAATTTACTATTATTTTATTATCACTGGTTTGTAACGGTAATAAATAATTTTTTTTCTCCTAATCCATTGTTTCTCCTTTCTTTATCCAATGATTTTCCTGACGTTTTCTTAATGATTTCGGTATTTATTCATTTATTTATTTATTTATTTATTTATTCGTCAACGGGCACTGTTGCTCTTTACAAGAGACCATAGGTTGATAACACAGTAGAAAATTAAAAATTTTTTTAATAAAAACCGTGCAAAATCTTAAGTGAATAAAACGGTAAGCGAAATATCACAGTAAAAATCAAAATGTCAACACAAGCCCTCTCAGATAAATCTTAAAACTATATAACGATTCGATAGACGTTATCGTAGTTGGAAGGAGGTTCCACGCCCGCCTTAAACGCGGCAAAGTCGAGAAGAAAGCAAAGTTTTAGTACCACAAACTTTCATCGAGAGGTCTGTGATTCCTTAGATTTTATAGTTGAAATGCCTATGCGAAAATGGTTAGAGACGGTATAACAAATATGCTCATTACAAAGCATCTTGGTATAATTTTTTTTTAATTTTTTGATTTAATCAATACTTAGATAATAAGCGATTACTTCGATGATAGCGTTAGGTACGAGATTGTTTGTTATTTAACTTAATTCTTCCTCCTTTGTTTCCCATTCGTATCTCCTTTCCTCAATCGTTTTTAATGCGTAATGTAAGGTTGCTCCACAGATAGGAAAACGATCGTCGTACGTTTCCTTCTCTTTCTCGACTAAATCTCTATACGAGATATTTTCGATGAACGGCATAGCCATCAGTCTCCTCCATTCAGCTTTCGCTTCTTCATAATGACGGTAGGTCGTATTTTGATAGGTTCTTAAAATTTCTATATCCCTTTGATTTATTATCCTACCCTCCGTTTCTTCTCGGGCTATGCATCCCGCTAAGAACCTCGATGTTCTGTTAGACAGGTAGTCGGGCCATACGTAGCAGCCAATGCCCCCGTCTGGGTACAATTCGGCTCCCTTTTGTAATAGGAAATTCATTTTTGTATTGCTATTATTTCAATATGCTATCATTAAGGCGGTATATCCGTGTATGTCCCTTGCGTTTATATTGTTATATAGATTGTTATTCAATATGATTGCAACAGTTTCGTCTATGCCTGCTCCTATGGCCACATGTAATAGGTTTGTACCATCCTTATCATACTTTTGTAATAGCCGGGGTTATTTATATTGATTAACGCAAAATTTTAACGAGTCAATATCATCACTTAAAATTGTTTGATGAATTATCGTTGCTATTTCTTCTGGTAAGATCGATGGTAATAGATTTTTGATTACGTGCGAGCCGCTTCCCCTGTTCCTCGTATAATTAACATCCTTGTTTTCCGGAGTTTTCGTTGATAGGTCGACATCATACGCTGTGAATCAACGGGGTAAAATCAGTTTTGCTTAATTGATGGGTAAATTTCCTAATTCTTCTTTCATTAATTTATAAGACGAGTAAATTAAGCCTAAAATAATTCGTGTATGAAGCTCGGATTAGTTTAATAGTCGATTTCAACATAAATAGTCTTGCATCTTAAATTTTATTATACTTAAGAGAAAAATACACGCGCTCTTGTTTTAATGGATCGACGACGCATAACGCACGTTGTCAGGGCTGGGGCGCATTCTATACACGCGACTATGTGACCACACGGTAAGAACACTGTTCCTAGCTCTTTATCGTAACAAATTTTGCATATGTATACTTCGTCTGTCAATTTTTTTTGGCGGTTGTTGTAGTTGGGATTGTTGGGTTTCATTTTTGCCATTTAACTCTTCCTTAGGTCGCACTTCTACTTCTTTTGAGTTATCTATAGAGACTGCTTGTTCTTCTCTAGCCGATGGGAGCAAATGCTTTCCTAATACATTATCAATAAATGCTTGTCCCTTCATTAACTGGACGTGTTGACACGCTGAGAACCATTTAGCGTGTTGCTCCCAGGGTTAGTCCTCGGATTCCCAATTTTTCAATCCACCCCCACAGTGATAAGATGTGACTTGATCGCCACACCCCGAGTAAAAGAACCCGGCTTCTGCGAGTTGTTCCTTTGTTTGGTGGATACGAATCGACGGCCAATTGTCAAAGCTTGACAATCTAATCTAATAATTTATATATACTAAAAATTCCGGTTTCTTTAACACGGTGTTACCCCTATCACTCCATTCTCCTGTCAAGGTTCTAGTTGAAATGATAGAAACGGTCCCTGGTTGATATCCTCGTAGCCGTGTTTGATGGACGTCATTGCTGCGAGGATGCCATGCAGATATTGTATTTGCATCTACCCCAATCGGTACGTTACCGCAAGGTAGATTCCTGATGAATTGACACCGTCCTCCCCAACGCCGGTGTTCGATCATAGGGTCGTCTCCTTGTTCCCAACGGCAAAGTTCCGTGAAACACTCAAAAAAACAGACTCTGTCGATCTGCTTAGTAAAATAGAACCCCGCGGCTACTAAATCCCTCGGCGTTACCTGGTTCGTAGGCCAGCTCTCAAAGCTTTGTAGCCTTGTCTCTTCGTATCTATAGTCCATTCTTTCGTCTACGGGATAAATGATGTTAGGTGTCAAAAGGTGTTCATTATTTTCGCGAATAATTTGTTTATTTTGGAGGGGAAATTGTACTATTTTCGTCTCAATCAATTAAATATTGTTCATTCACAAGGTTTATAATAATTCTTCGGTTTTTATTATTCCTATTCTAGTTGATTCATTGTTTATTTCTAGGTGAATTTCTTTTTTTTCTATTTATATAATTCGATATTTATATATCCCCCCCCCCCTTTTTTGAACGTGATGGGAATGATGTGTAAGGGTTGGTGGCTTTATTTTTTATTTATCTTAATTTTTTCTCTTTGCGTGGTTAGATGGTTTATCATAATTTTTATTGATGAATCTTGACAAACTACTACATTTAATTTGTTCGTATAATCATTTTAATTCTAATTCTATTTTCATTTGGGTTCCATGATTATTAGTAAACACATTCGTACATTCTGCCTTCACTTGTCCTTGCTTTGCTAGCTTCCTCATGGTTTGGTTGATTTATCTTATGCAATTATAATGGAGACGTTCTTCATTTCCTTTTTTTCTTTCTTGTGATTATTTCATACGTGTATCCGCTGTTGTCCGCTTTTATATTTTTTTGGAATACTTGGATAAATGCACATGGAATAATATCTCCAAATGGGTAAATGCACTCCACATCGAAAGCAGATTCCATGGTACTTGTGATCGGCGAAACCTTTTCCTCCATATGTATACATATTTTGGTAAATAGTCACCATAAGTACGACCTGTCCACTCACGACTGTATTTTCATTCCGAGCTTGCCATACTTGTTTTTCGGTTTTCCGATAGTCTTCTTCCTTGAGACCATTTTCTATACGCGTCTTGGCTGCTTCATAATCGTACTTGGCCAATCGTTGTTTGCGGACATCGAACTCGGGGTGTTGATTAGTATCGTTTTCCTCTCTTCTACGCGTTCGTTCTAGTAACGTCTTATGACATCATTCTGTTATAACTCCTCAATTTCCTTGCTATGAATATATACATTTTATGCAGCTTTTTGTATGGGTGTCACGAATTCGTAAAGTTTGCCCCACTTTTCTCTTTTATAGAAGGCTTGCCCCGGATTTTCCTCTTCTAGCCGTCGTCGATCCTTTTCTAACTCATCGGCGTATGCCCAATATAATGCCGCTTCAAATTTTTTCATTTCGGATTCCATCTTGAATAACCTCCTGCTATTCTGTTTGTCTGTGCTACGACCTTGGTAAGTCCATATAACTGTTAGGATCACTTCCCTTGTTAATTTCCATGATTGTATAATTTTACGTATGCGTACAACTCTTCGATCCTACTCCTGTTTCGATAAATATTCGTCACTTGCCGATGTATTCACTAAGAAGATCAAATCAAATATGATCCGAATTTAACATATTTTCTTCCTCTAGCTTTTGTCACTGCGGTCGTGGGCGGGAGTTACTTGACTCGGTGCATGTCATTGGTTGTTTGCTGGCTCTTATTTTTAGACTCCTCCTTGAGTTTTGGATTCTATATTTCACTCTCATTTCAGCTATGATTAAGTTATATCGCTTCTATTTGGACTGACTAAATTATGATTTTTAATTTATTTATTTCGAAGTTAAAATAACATGTAAGATTTTCAATTATTAATTGTGGGCTATTTGGTGTGTTCTCTTTCGCGACTATTATCTTTTCTTAAAAGCCTCTTTTATTTATTATCCTGATAGTACAATATGTTTATAACTAATTCTATTGACATTTTCTGTGAAATTGTAATACTTATTTCGATTATATTGGAGACTCAATATAGGATATGCGTACACGGTTTATATGTATTACTTTATACTTATTTTGTCCTATTTGTATTTTAATGTTACCGTTGCCTAGAATATCAACTACTAAATAAGACCCTTCATATTGATCTTTCAACTTATGAATTTCTCCTCCTTTTAGTAACCATATATAGTCGCTAATTTGAAAATTTTGCGGATTAACATTTTGATCGTAATAATATTTTGCTCTCCACTTTGCATCAATCAATTTTTCGCGTGCGATGGTTTATATATTGTTAAGTCGAGTTGCGAGTTCGACGGTATAGTCGGAATAGGTAGTGAGCCTGTCGTCCGGTTCCAAGGGGTCGCTCGACGTATTACATGAAAATGTTGCCATCTCTAGCAATTGATCCCATTGCGTGTCTTAGGAAATGAATTGTTTCATTCATGAATGAATGCGGTTGTTTTGAATTGAGTAATACAAAAACTTTTCGCTACGCGTTTCATAAGTTTGCTTAGAAAATTCGTCCCTTTATCTGTTACGATTGCTATTGAAGCACCGAATATACAAATGAAACGTTTTATTGATGCGTCGGCAACCGATCTTGCTGTGGCGTCTGGAAGTGCTACCGCTAGTGAATACTTAGTTACACAACATTGTATCGTCAAGATATTATCGTGTTCGTCCTCTGATTTAGAAAATAGCCCAACTAGGTCAATCGCGATCTTATCGAAAGCGGCCATTGGTGTATCTGTAATTACCATAGGGTTTTTGGTTTTTACTCTAACGAGCTTTTTTAATTGACATGGTAAGCATTTTCGTATGTCCATCTATCTGTACGTCAATTTTCCTATTTTCCCAATAATATCTTTGTTTAATACGCTTATAACTCTTAGTTACGCCTTTATGCCCGCCGATGGCTGAATAGTGTGCCTCTTCTATTATTTGTGCGCGCTCATTTATAGATGGATAAATAATCGTCCCACGGCAAATAATTATTTTTGCTGTAAATCCTCTCAAAATAGTCCGAATTTTGCCAACTATCTCCTCCCATGGGATGTTTTCTACTAAACTGCTCTTGGCGATGCTGATTGATTGCGTCCCATCTTTTATAATAAATATTTTTAACTGCTTTAATTCGTTAGTTAAATTTTCAAATATCGTTGATATACTTCGCCTATTTCGCTTCGTAACGTTATTATAAAATGATGTTTATTGCTCTTAGGCATCACTCTCAAGTCTCCTATGGATAAATTATGTAAACGTGATAGTTCTTGACACCTTTCTAACAGTCTGTGAAGTATGTGACATGTGTTATAACGAGTTGACTAACGTACTCCCGTTGTGTCTCTCTCCCCCAGAGAGAGTTCGCACCATGGAGGAAGAGAGAAGGAGATCAAACTCCGTACTTCCAACATGGACCTCTTTTCCTGTCGAAGATCGCCAGGTCCGCTCGACTAAATAGCCCTGACCTAGCGAGTATGAGAGCCGCCTGTCGGCGACTTATCGCACTGATCAGCGAACTCCTGATTACAAAATATATCGGAGTTCAAATCCACATAAAACCACTTTTTTTATCGTGTTGTTAATGTTATATAAATAATTATTATATACAATTATTAATTATATTGTAAAAAGTTCATACAAAATAAACATAGTATGTGCGTTTGTTCTACACTTGATACATTCAAATAAAAAAGTAATACAATATTGAAGATATATTTGTAAATTTTCACGATAAATTCGTATAGGCATTAATTTTTATAATAAATAAACAATCCTTTTATTATTAATTTAACAAAACCGCACATAAATAACCGATTACTTGTACCGAAAGAAGTTATAAGGATAAAGATAAATATTTTGAAACCCCTTCTTTTGTTTAAATTTAAGTTTTTGTTGAAACTTAAATTTAAACTTAAACTTAAACTGAAGCTTAAATTTAAGCTTAAACAAATTCCAAGCCCCCACGTGAGTTCGACGATCATATGTAACTTTCAATTATATATTCTCAACGATTTTGATGGCTGAGGGGTTAGCGTGTTGTCCTATTGACTTATTGATTCGGGTTCGATTCTCGGTGTGGTCAAATTTTTTTTCATGTCATAATTCAGAGGTACTTTTTATTTTTATTATAAATAAATCACGAGGAACTTCAATTATGTATACTGTAATGCTAAGTATTATTTTAAATTATATAATACAGAAGAGCACGAAAGACAGTCTTTGATCAATTTCACCTTCATTTTTGCAATCATAGCGATCAGTAGCTGGGTGATTGTGCTACTTGGTTATTTATTTAGATTATTTATATAGTAAGTTTGATTTTCTATTGTAAAGTAGTATAATCTTTAAATAATTATGATTGAATTTATAAAATCTGCGCTCTATAGAAAAAGATGGTAAGTATATGTAATAAAAGTATAAATTACTTTACATACAAATTCCAAGAGAAAGCGAAATTTATCTAAGACTGCCTCTCACCAACCAAAACAAATTAAAATATGTAATAAAAGCACTTAATATGTTCATTATGTTTTATTGTTTCTTTATTATACCCTCTTCTGGAATTTATAACAATTGTATATAATTTAAAATAATACTTAGCATTACAGTATACATAATTGAAATTCATCGTGATTTATTTATAATAAAAATAAAAAGTACCTCTGAATTATGACATGAAACAAAATTTGACCACACCGAGAATCGAATCCGAATCAATAAGTCAATAGGACAACACGCTTACCCCTAAGCCATCAAGATCGTTGAGAATATATAATTGAAAGTTACATATGATCGTCGAGTTAAGTTTAACTTTAAATTTAAGTTTCAACAAAAGCTTAAATTTAAACAAAAGAAGGGGTTTCAAAATATTTATCTTTATCCTTTTAACTTCTTTCGGTACAAGTAATCGGTTATTTATGTACGGTTTTGTTAAATTAATAATAAAAGGATTGTTTATTTATTATAAAAATTAATGCCTATACGAATTTATCGTGAAAATTTACAAATATATCTTCAATATTGTATTACTTTTTTATTTGAATGTATCAAGTGTAGAACAAACGCACATTCTATGTTTATTTTGTATGAACTTTTTACAATATAATTAATAATTGTATATAATAATTATTTATATAACATTAACAACACGATAAAAAAAGTGGTTTTATGTGGATTTGAACTCCGATATATTTTGTAATCAGGAGTTCGCTGATCAGTGCGATAAGTCGCCGACAGGCGGCTTTCATACTCGCTAGATCAGGGCTTTTTAGTCGAGCGAACCTGGCGATCTTCGTCGGTAAAAGAGGTCCATTTCGGCAACGCGAGCCCATAAGAGTTTGGTCTCCTTCTCTCTTCCTCCATGGTTCGCACTAACGCAGCTAGCAAACACGGAGAGAGAGCCGCGCGCGTGTGTGCGTGTGTCACGTGTGAGAGAGAGAGAGAGTGGGAGAAAGCCCGCGCTAGCGCGTTCCGCGAGGTAACTCCGCTTTGGTCCATCGAACGGTACGGTCGAGCTTTGTACTTTTAGACCCGAATCCTTTTTTTTGTGATTCGCGTCTGCTCAATTCGTACTTTCGTTACGAACGATTGGTGTCTTGCCGTGTCGCCAGGTCCGATTCCGTCTTGATTACGAGACCACTCCGCGAGTTTTGTACGAGCAGAGCAGCCGTCACCGCTCGTCATCCCGCTGTACCCGGCCACACGATCAAGGCCACGAGGCATCTCCAGGTCTTGCGCTCCAGGTCGAGCCTCGAGGCATTACCTGCGCTGCCCAGCAAAGGCCCCGTTTACCAGCTTGCGCCATCCGAGTTGAGCCACGAGACACCCGTCCGAGCGAGTCAGCACGGAAGTATATGTAAGTACCTACTCGTTGCTGATCTCTCTCTCCGCAATAGGCTTCGCTTTGTCCCTCTCGCTTGCGCTGCATGTGTTCCTGGATTTCAGTTCATTGTAAGCCTAGTTTAAATATAACCATTCTTGTTTATTTCTCGCCTGACTCTCCGCTTCCTCCCCGCGTTCACCTCTCTCGAATATACAGACGTTCTATTCGCGATTAAGCTGCGCAGTGTGTGTGTCGAGGACGAACACGTACAGCATACTGCGCTACGGGCCAAGCTTCGAATAGCCTACGAGAAGCCTGCAACGAGCTGCTCATTCTTATTGTCGTCAATTCCTCTCGAATATCTTATACAAGGCTAATACACACCGTTATAATGTGTATAAACTGTGCTGAGTCGGCTGTAACATAGAATTTTATTAGCATATTAATCACTTTTATTACCGATGTGTAATTATATTCAAGCTACTTTTCTCTTTATGTCTTCTTATTCTCTATCTTTCGTGTTGGTTGTTGCTTTTTATATAAAATTCTACCCCACCTGAAAAAATAAATGTTGAACATGGAATTTCAACATTCTTCTTTTATAGCGAAAAGTATGGGAATATTTTTCCGTTTTGAGTTAGAAAGATTTTGTATTATTTTATTTCCCATGCCCATTTCTACTTTAGGACACACGTGTTTTCTTTTTATTTTTATACTTATTCAGGTTCTATATATGAAACTCTAAGTCTATTAGCATTAACAGTTTTAATTTTCTTATTTTTCATTCTAATGTTTACATTCCGCTGATTGTTAAATACATCTACAACAGTGTATGGTCCTTCATATTGATCGGCTAGTTTATACTGATTTCCCCCTTTTAACAACCAAACTGTATCCCTTATTTTAAATTCCTTTGGATTAATTTTTTTATCATAATAATATTTTGATCGAATTTTTGACTCGATTAATTTTTCCCGTGCAATTCTCTGAAGTTCATTTAATCTTTTACTAAGATTAATCACATAATCATTATATGTGGGGATCAGATCTTCGGGCTCAAGTGGCTCGTTTGAAGGAACATGTGCTAGTCGTCCAAAAACTAACTTATAGGGTGTAAACTGATGCCTCTCATGTGGCACCGTGTTGTAACAAAATGTAGCTAATTCCAAACATTCGTCCCAAGTTTCGTTATCTAAGGCCGTTTTAATATATTCGGTTAGCGAATGATGTGATCTTTCTAAAGAACCGTTAGATTGCGGATGATAAGCAGTAGTTTTTACTTGTTTGATGCGAAATTTCTTGGCCACTCTTCTCATTAAACTTGACATAAAATTACTACCTTGGTCTGTGAGGATTGTAAGAGGTGCTCCAAAAATACAAATAAAACGTTTTATTAACGCCTCTGCTACTGACTCTGCTGTGGAATCTTTTATAGTTATTGCTAAGCAATATTTTGAAAAATTGTATTGAATTGTTAGTATGTTATTATAACCATTTCAGATTCAGGAAATGGTCCAACTATATCGAGACTAATCTTTTCCATCGGTGATTGAAGTGTGTCAGTAATTTGCATAGGTTGTTTGGTCTTGCCTCGAACTAATTTTTTTAACTGACATGTGAGACATTTACGTATACAATTTTGTACGTCTTCTTTAATGTTTTCTCAGTAATACCTTTGTTTAATCCGTTTATAAGTTTTAGTTACTCCTTTATGACCTCCTATAGCTGTATTATGTAACTCGTCCATAATTCAAACTCTATCTTTTTCAGCAATATACTTTATTAAACTCAAACAAATTATGACTCCCACTGATACTCCCTTTAATATTTGTCTTAATTTAACTAATATATCGTCCCATAATACGTTTTCAATATATTTGCTCTTAGCCATGCTAATAGAGCGTATATTCTCTTTTATGATGAGTGATTTTAAAACTTTAAACGCGACAATTATAATATTTAGAATTTCAGTATTACTTAAGAATTGTGTCCCTCTTGTAACAATGGCAAAGTGTAATTTATTACCACGATTCGTGATTTTAATTTCTCCTGCTTCTAAACCAGAGAATCTAGGCAATTCATTGCGCGTATATAGCTGTCGAGCCCCTTCGTCACATGGCGTACCATCCGAAGTTATAAAATATATATAATTATCTTTTCGCATAAATAATTGTTCTTTACATTCAACAAATAGTTTCCCAAACCTTCTTTCTCTATTTATAATAGGCTCAACATTGTTTTCCTCCGTTGACTCTACGGGTATTTCTAATTGATTATTATGCAAATTTGTTACATCATTGTTCCGTTTGTAACGTGGCGGTTACCCGGCTAGAATTGTCTTCCAGGGGGTAACTCCCGAGCACCAACGTTAACATAAGATTCCCTGATCCGGCCAAACTTAATAAAGAAAGGGCGCCAGGCCGAATAGTAATCTGTTACTTCAAACGTTTAACCACGCCGCGGCTGAGACTTGTACTCTCGCGAGGAGATTCTGTCGTCGACACAAACTATGGAGTACTCGGACGTACTCCAACTATCACGCAGGTGTGAGGAGGTGAAAGGAACAGCGATGATGATGACTCGGTTTATTCAATAATTTAGTTGAAATATCATTTATTTAACTATTTTCTGGCCACTAGATACAAAGTATTTCGCCTCGCCGTATGAATATATAACTCAATCATCCGCGCATTCATACCACGCAACACTTACGCCACGTAACTCTACTTACTTCGCGACCGTTCGGCAACACACGACGCATCACGAGGTATTCACCGACCGCAATAATTATTCCGAAATCCCCAATACCCGACTGACACCAACCTTAGCTAATAAACTGTGTCTCCTCCTGATTTCGTCCTCGTCCGATTTCGTCCTCGTCCTCACGTTTTGAGATCGATAGCTTCCCACGTGCGTCTTGCTTGCACTATCTCGGTGGTTGTCTTCCTTAGCGTCTCCACTCGTCGCTGGTCGAAAACCAAGTGCTCCAGTCGGTGGTCCGAAACCAAGAAAGCGAGTCGCGCGCCGCGAGCCACCTTTTGTCGCGAAGGACCTGTCTGCGAACCGCTAATTGACGTGTCATCGACAGGCGTCAATTAGTCATACAAGCGCGCGACTTTCGAACCGCGATTCATTCATTCCTCACTCATACTTCATTACAATTACTTAAAACTAAGGCCGGCCGCAACAATAATGCCGGTGCGGAGTAGGCTTCTTTAGCCCCTCCTCTCACGCTATTATACATTCAGGTCACACGTGGACCTCCACCGGCACCCAATCACACCTTTCATGAACGCATCACACAGGTGTCGGAACCGTGCTCTAGCCGCTAGAACAGGCCGCGCGTGCGCGCGCATTCGCTGGTTCCAACTGCTGCTCGCAGCGAGGCTTCCCCCTCTCCGCTCTGCCGACTCTCTCGCTGCTATATGCTCCGGCTAATGCTAGGCAGCTATGGCTCTGGCCGCGACTCTGTCCTCCTCTCGTTATCGCTACAAACAACAAAGAAGGAATTATTTTCCTGTTGTTGTTGCGTCGCAAGTAACGAGAGCGAGGCGAGGAATCAGTGCTTGGCCTGACGAGCGAACCTCGTCACACCCCCTCCCTAAACCTGAAGTACCCCCAAGTACTTCTTGGTTTAACCAATAAGATAAAGGAAATAAATGACCGTGCACTGTCCTCGCCGCGCTACTACGTACCAGGGCCGCCAGAACATGGTAATAAATTCAATCTAATAAAAAAAAATAAACAAAACCAGATAATTCTATTATATTCAATAATGAGCAGAAGAGTGTTCTGCAACTTACTTTCCTGGCTCCTAATGCAGCATCTTCATTATCTGACCTCTAACCTCTAACCACAACTCTTACTCCTATCCGATGTTTCCCCTACTGTTGGCGTTCCTTCTCGCACTGGCTTCGGTGGGGCCGGGCGGCGGGATGATGAGCGGGGCCGTAATTGGTATCCGGCGGCCAGAAACTCCATGTGCCGATCTCCGCACCTCGGGCAGTCGTTCATCACCACGTCCCTACGTCCACAATTATAACAGAAAGGGGCTTCTGTGGCTCCTTGCAGTCGAACACCGAGTGTTCCCAGTTTCAGCAGTTAAAGCACGCGTAGGGCGGGGGATCCACAGTCGAGTCCGTCGGGATGAGCTTCAGGCCTCCAAACTTTAAGCCACCCCTTTTTACCTTCAACGGGGCTGAACTACGACGGCCTGATGACTGGCTCCTAGTACTGCCCTTTGGTGGCACTGGCTGCGAGGACTGCGAAGAACTGACTCGCCCCGGGGCTGGAGAAGACCATTGAGGTGGAATCCCCGAATCTATCTGGGGTTCTTTGACCTTACTAGGGGGGTCCAGGCTCCTCCTTTCTTCAAACCAGCGGCTCAACTCCTCTTGAACCTCACGATTCTCCCTGGCCTCCAAGCTCTCCGCTCCCACAGTGTCAAAACTGGCCACGACGCTCTGCTCGCTCATTTTTGGTTCGTCTGACTGGCGTTGTGGCTGGCTAGGTCCTGTCGAACTGATGGCTTGGGCTTCCATGGAGAGGGTTCCGATCTCCGGAATGCCTCCTGAGGAAATGGGCCGGGTCACTCCTCGAGCGCCAGCTTCCAACTGTGCCATGACGAGCTCCGGCGAAGCGGTGGTGAAATCCGGCGGCGCGAACTCGTTCTCTGGCACGTGACGACGACGACTCTCTGCCCCGCGACGGCGGAAAGGCCTCGACATCCTGGCTGACCTCGACGTACTGACTGATTTGGATCTAAAATACAATTCAGAATCAATTAGATATGTATATACAGGTATTTTACCCGTAAACCTCTCGTTACTACGACCACTTCTACTCTACTGTTATGGGTGGTTAAGATTCTTTTCGGATTCTACGAGGAGGAATATAACTTTTTAAATCTACAACATGCACTTTCGCTACCTTCCGACTTTTACCCCCTCCGGCCTCTAATCTGTAAACAGTCGGGGACTTTTGTTCCACTATTCTGAACGGTCCCTCGAACTTAGGTGCGAGCTTAGCTGAAAACTTCTCGGCTGCGTTTGACAAATTATGAGTTCTACGAAGTACTTCGTCTCCAACCGCGAAATTGGCAACCCTCCGACCACGATTATAATATTTCCCTTGAATTTCCCGTTCGTTATCAATATACTTGGCCACGAGTTCCCTCAGAGCGTCTAAACTTTTCATCCGATCTTGCCATATCGACGGATCTAACCGCTGAGTAATCCACACATAACCTCTCTCCACCATCACTCTTTGCGGCCAACACAGGCTGACTACAATAATCGCTGGCGGATCTTTCAATGATCCCTAGGCGTTCTAGTTCTTTTGCTCCTTTTAGTATCGCTTCGATCTTCTTTGGCGACCTCCTGCGAAATTTCTGCCTTACCGGCGTTGGTGACGTCAGTTGTATATGGTGCTCTGACAGATCAATTTGCTTTCTGTCATCGTCATCTAATTCAGAAATGCCAGCGCACTCTGCAAATACTTGGTCGATTGGCGATGGATTCTGACAATTAAACCTCCCCCACTCGCCACCGTTTGCTCTCCAAAGGCCTCGATGATCAGTATCGATCTTAAAGGCTTCGCAAAAGTCCTTGCCTAGCACCAAATCGTGATTAATTTCTCTTACTGCTCGTACTGAGATAGTGGCATAAATACCACCTAACTCGAAACCAAGTTCCAAGTATCCCAGTACTGGCGACAATCCCCCTGTAATTGTCTGAATTGACGCACTGGCGCCAATGAGTCTGTCTCGAAAGCGCGCTGCAATAGTAGCACCAACTATCGTAACGACGGCTCCAGGGTCGAACAGCGTTCGATACGTTACTCTTCCGAGGATTACCTGCAAGTAATCTCTATTGTCTGCTACAGCGCCCGCCACTTCCGTCTCTGAGTCCGACTGATCTATCAACTGAGCTGATAAAGTCACCGGCGGTTCTTTGACCTGACGGCAAGCGGGTTTTTCTAACTCGGGAACGTTGCTCTCTTCCATGTTTA
Organism: Muscidifurax raptorellus; assembly: GCA_020010945.3. Classification (NCBI taxonomy): domain Eukaryota; kingdom Metazoa; phylum Arthropoda; class Insecta; order Hymenoptera; family Pteromalidae; genus Muscidifurax; species Muscidifurax raptorellus. Next base: position 49,769 of record JAHUUD020000081.1, read on the forward strand.
AACTTTCCTCCATCAATGTCTCTACAGCCATCTCAATCTTCTCTAGCTTCGCTGGGTCTTCTTCTGCCTCCACTAAATCATATATCTTCTGCTTTCTGTCCGTGACCTGCGATTCTTCGAGTAGCATCGTTGCCTCTATGAGATCTGGCGTCTCTGGTGATGTCTCTCGAATAAATGAATCCGGCTTGGCAGTAAAACTGACTTTCTTCTGCGTTCAACCCCTATTACTGTCATATGATACCTCGTCTGGCTTCGCTGCATGAACTCGACTCACGCCTGAGTCCATGGCTCTAGCCAACGTATCCACTGCTCCTTTAAGTCCGGATGGCTTCGAATTCACGGCCGTCGTATTCTTGGCATCCGACTCCTGCTTCGATCTGTCCACTACCCTCTGCTCTAGCGACTCGAGGGACTCCCTCGAGAACTGCGCATCCTTACCAGAGGCTGGACTTTTCGACTTCAAAACTTCCTTTGACACACAAGACCCTCTCCTCTTGGACCTATGGACCTCAGCTTCCTGGTAGCTGTCGGATTCATTGCTCGAGTCCGAATGGCTACCTGTCCACAAAGCAACGGTCATTTTTGCCAGTTCTTTTACTTCCACTCGTAACAACGACTTCTTATCTTCACTGCTAGACTGCTGGGCTGTTAGCAACTATTTCCTTCTCTGCTTCTCCTCCAGCAGCTCTGTTTGCCAAGTTCTGCCTGAAAAATGGCTTCATCATGGGCTTTAACTTACTGCACTCACTGGCCTCAAGGTCGCTGAGCCGCTGGTTTCCACCAGCGTTCGCAATCTTCTTGAAACTCGGAGCTTTCTTCTCTACCATGCTTAGCCGACAGTAACTGTCAGCATTCGCACGCTTGTTCAACTTCCACTCTTCTTTATCAACTACCGTTTTTAGTGACCTTTGGCCACTAGCTCCCCCTCCCAAAACTGACGTACTTCCCTGAAAGGGGAATCATGTAACGGCAGTTTTATTCACCTCTACGGGGCCTGTGGTAGGAATGACGCGGGAGACATTGACCCCTGACAAGCCCGCGCTTGACCATTTCCCAACATCTGACGCATAGGCAAACAGTTCTGGCAATTTTGAAATAAAACACCCTTGGACCAACAAACCTGGCATTGCGATGGATTTATAGATGCCATTGGACATTCTTTGGACCTGTGGCCCTTCTGTCTACATCTAAAACATTCCTTATAAGGGCAATGTGCAGCTCGATGTCCGACCTGCTGACAACTATAACATGCTCCCACAAATCGATTGCGATCGTTGTTTGTATTAGATTGTACTGGTTGTTGGAAGGTTCTGTTTATGTTACTGGCGTTACTACGGTCGTTCATCGCGGGCTGCAGGTGCGTTTTAGTTGCATTCTGTTGCCACTCCCTCCGATTACCTGTTGCTGTGCTGTAGGCACACGCTTGAGGAGGCTGTGTCCTGAGCATTGGCATAGCGGTTTGAGTTCTTGGTTGCCTCAGAGCAGCTTGCTGTCTGTTCTGCTTATTCTTTTGGCGTCTATTGTTGTTGTTGGGTTTAACTACGCTCTTCGTACTGTCATCTACTCCTGCTAATTCATCAACTTCGTCTACCACTACCACTCGAGCTTTGGACATTGGCGTCCATGCTGCTGTAGGGATTCTCGACTTTTCCGCTGGTGGTGGTGGAACATATCTTGAATCGTTCTCCACGTCTTTCTCGAATCTTCTTGCAAATCTCTTGACGTCTCCGTAGGATTCTATCTTCTTGTTCCGCAATGCTTTCCGATATTCTGGCCTCAATCTTCCAAGCAGTATTTTTAACTGACGTCTTAGACTCATTGGTTTACGGAGATGTTCCACAATGTGTCGGAAATTGGCTATATAGGGTGTTATCTTTTCACCTTTACCTTGAGTTCTATGGCGCAACTCATCCAATACATCGTCCTCATTTAAGTCAGAGATGTATTGCTGCCGAAACGCCCTTTTAAACTGGCTCCAAGACTCAATGTCGCGTTTCTCCGTATTAAACCAGAGGCTTGCACCTTTTGAAAGAGTTGAGGGAATTATAGAGAGTAAATCTTGACTACTCAAATTCAGACTCTTCTTGCAGTCCGCTATTCGAGTCAAATACTCCTCTGGATCATCTCGATTTCCACCACTAAATTTAATATTCCAGCTCTGCACTATTTGAATCTAACTCAGCTTGTGCTCCAATTACCGTGAGCTAATTCGAGATCGCTCCGTTTTACTGTGCTTCTTCGAGCTTATCTTGCTCTTCTTCTTGTGACTTCGACTTCTACTTCTACTTCGACTGCTATCTCTACTGGTTGAGGAGTAGCATGAGCTATTCCTGCTGCACGATCCACAACTAGAGCCAGTGCTCGAGCTACTGCTGGAGCTGCGGCTGCAGCTATCGCTGAAACGGTTGTCAGACTCGCTGCTCGAGCTGCGTGTACTTCTGCGTCTTGACACTTTATGTTTATTCGGCGTCGTGACTGGTGAGGATTTCTTTTCCTGGGTGGCTTTTACTTTCTCTGTCTTCTTATCTTTAGTGGCTTTATTGTTTTTGACTGTCTTGCTCGATGTTTTCTTGGGTATTACTTCATCTACTTCACTATCTTCACTACACGTATCGTTCCTGTCGTTTTCTTCTTCACTGCTATCACTACTATCCTTATCTGCAATCTCGACTGACTTTTGAACGGATGTGCTTGACGATGATCTTTTCAAGCTTGATTTAGGTTTACTCTCTGGCGATTCGATTGCTTCTTCTATCCATAAGCCCCAACTACCAGTTTAAAATCCTAAGCGTGAAGGTTTCATTTGGCTTCTCCTTTTGTAACTTGGAGTCTTCTGCAATGGCGAAGCTGGCTTCGTTGTTGTCTTGGTAGACGTCTTTTCTGCCGGTATCTTCTTCGTTGTGCCCGTCTGGATGACTGTCCACGGCTTACTGTCTTCATGGAGCGTTCGAATGCCTAGAAAGCTTGGCGTTTTCGTCGTCGAGCTGATACCTGGGCTGATCCCCGAATCAAAATGATGTGAATTCGAGTTCGAAGCCTGTGTTTGTTTTCCGACCAACATGAACGCGGATGGGTTAAACTGTGCACGAGTGGTGATGCGATTGGGCGAACCAGTTAATGTATTCAAAACTTGAGACGACAATATATGCTGGAGTTGTTGTGCCACGGTGAGATCAATCATTGCTCTTGGTTGCTGACTTACGCTGTCCAGAGTTGAAATTGTCTGAATTCGCTCTATCGACGAACTCATGGCTTGTTCTAAGGTTTCTTCCTGTTCCAATTCCGACTCCGAAGCAGTTCTGCTATCCACAACTATTTTCCTTCCTTCTGCCTGCTTCTTAATACGTGATTTTCGAACCGTCTTGTTGCCAACAAGAGCTTCTTGCGATTCTCTAGGCATCTCACCACCTTCGTCCCAATCGTACCAGGGAACTGAAGAGCAAATACCAGTCTGCATGAGGGTGGCTCGTAGTAATCTATCCTTGCGAATTTCTCTATTACCTTCCGTGCTAATTTTCAGTGCCACTAATTTTGCTTCCAGTACTTGGTTGTTCATCCGTTGAATGTCGTTGCTCAGACTTCGAACCTCCCGATTCTTCTTTAATTCCTCCATCCGTTGTTGATGAGAATCCATTTCTTTATCAGTAACCACTAGTATTAGTCTCCGCGTCAGTTCGATTTTTAAGTACTAGATCTACGAGAAAAATTATTCTCAAATTTGCAATGTGTCTCTATTGACGACTGGCAATTGTTTAAGATTTCAGAAAATCTGTATCAGGACAAGGACCCCCCTGGGTGGCGTGTAATTAATTTTTAACACGTACAGGCCACAAGGAATGGGACACAATTCAACCTAAATTCACTAATTTGTAATCCTGTTGAATCACAATCCTGATAATCTTCCTGAAAATTAAAAACAAAGCTTTACGCTTAACTCTCGCTAACACGATAAATTCGTAGAAACTATCCCAAGGTAAACAATAATAAGGAAAACTTTCGAACTCTAGTAGACCTTTCTTTGATGGCAATAAATCGCGACAACAAGCGATGTTGTTCTCGCTGACCTTTGACGAATACAATCCTCAATTCGTTGATGGGCTGACTCGACCACGCTTTACCCAGAATGAATTAATTCGCTCAAATTACTTGGTTCCTACTACGCAACAATTGGATAAATGTATAAGCTTCAAACAGGAGTCAAAATCGAAAACTCGAATTTTGAGGATACAATTAATTCCGAAAAAAAAGAATTTCCCTTAAAGGCGAATTTGCTTGAATATTTACTAAACGTAAAATCGATTAATCGTCTAGAATTCAAAAATAAAAATTGTAATCGCCTCTGTCGATCCGAACGCGTAAAACAAAAATTTTGTCAACACCTATTACGACTTCAGTACGAAAAACTTCGAGCAATATTGGGTTACGTCAACTAAGAGGATACTACCACAATATACTACCCAATTCAACACATCAATATGAATATATATATATATATATTTATACATAAATATTATAAATGTAAACAATATAATAATGGTAATTGTTCATACAATACCCATTTAGCTACTGCCGACTTCGTCGTAAAATTGTATGGCCACCACGTGTTTCAATTTGTACCACCACGAACAAATTTATCCGATTACTGACCACTATATACTTCCGACCACCACGTGCAAGTCTCCTCGAAAATTTTTGTTCCGCAAATAAGTAAGCCGTCGATACCTCAGCACAATAAAATTCTTATCATCTCCACGGTTCACGACTGATTTTAAAATGCTCTAAAAGAGGCTTAAAATTTATTTGCACGTCCACAAAAATGTTTCCCGAAATTTGCACTACGTTGCGATACGAAAGTACTGGCGTCTAATCGGCTCCTCAACACGTGAAACTACTATTCTTCAACAACTATACACAACTATTGTTACAACTCACGACGGCAAACAAGAAAATTTAATTTAATCCAATTTATTACAACAAGAAATTGTTGGTTCAATTTTAATTAAATAATCTCGGCGCTAACGATTATGGTATCACACAAGTGGCGAAATCTGGCTTCACGAAAAATACCGACGAAACTTCGGAAAAATCCCGGAAAAATTTTCAAATCGCTTGTGAAAATTTTATTTCACCCGTAGACCGGCACTGCACCACAAGAAAAATTTTCCTGAGAAGATTTGGACCGAAAAGAGAAAGGTAAACCATGGAGTCACATTTGTGAACCCCAGTTTTTGCGCGACTTGCCACGTGGCAGGTTTTGCACCCCGCGGCTACCGCAAGCCTAGCGTCGCGAGTCTAACAAAAATGGTTTACACTTTTATGTCGCTACGCTGTAACGTGATACTACACAATTTTCGTCGCACTATTCGAGGCACAAAATTTTCCGTCGCACAGTAACTATCAATACTCGATGCTAATTCCAAAATATCTGCGCGTCACTTTGCCGAACACACACTATCGCGATTAATTTGTCTCTCACAATTTATCATACACTCCGACGACCGAGGGCCCCACGTTGGGCGCCACTGTAACGTGGCGGTTACCCGGCTAGAATTGTCTTCCAGGGGGTAACTCCCGAGCACCAACGTTAACACAAGATTCCCTGATCCGGCCAAATTTAATAAAGAAATGGCGCCAGGCCGAATGGTAATCTGTTACTTCAAACGTTTAACAACGCCGCGGCTGAGACTTGAACTCTCACGAGGAGATTCTGTCGTCGACACAAACTATAGAGTACTCGGGCGTACTCCAACTATCACGCAGGTGTGAGGAGGTGAAAGGAACAGCAATGATGATGACTCGGTTTATTCAATAATTTAGTGGAAATATCATTTATTTAACTATTCTCTGGCCACTAGATACAAAGTATTTAGCCTCGCCGTATATATATAACTCAATCATCCGCGCATTCATACCACGCAACACTCACGCCACGTAACTTTACTTACTTCGCGACCGTTCGGCAACACACGACGCGCCACGAGGTATTCACCGACCGCAATAATTATTCCAAAATCCCCAATACCCGACTGACACCAACCTTAGCTATCAAACTGTGTCTCCTCCTGATTTCGTCCTCGTCCTCACGATTTGAGATCGATAGCTTCCCACGTGCGTCTTGCTTGCGCTATCTCGGTGGTTGTCTTCCTTAGCGTCTCCACTCGTCGCTGGTCGAAAACCAAGTGCTCCAGTCGGTGGTCCGAAACCAAGAGAGCGAGTCGCGCGCCGCGAGCCACCTTTTGTCGCGAAGGACCTGTCCGCGAACCGCTAATTGACGTGTCATCGACAGGCGTCAATTAGTCATACAAGCGCGCGACTTTCGAACCGCGATTCATTCATTCCTCACTCATACTTCATTACAATTACTTAAAACTAAGGCCGACCGCAACAATAATGCCGGTGCGGAGTAGGCTTCTTTAGCCCCTCCTCTCACGCTATTATACATTCAGGTCGCACGTGGACCTCCACCGGCACCCAATCACACCTTTCATGAACGCATCACACAGGTGTCGGAACCGTGCTCTAGCCGCTAGAACAGGCCGCGCGTGCGCGCGCATTCGCTGGTTCCAACTGCTGCTCGCAGCGAGGCTTCCCCCTCTCCGCTCTGCCGACTCTCTCGCTGCTATATGCTCCGGCTAATGCTAGGCAGCTATACTAGGCTCTGGCCGCGACTCTGTCCTCCTCTCGTTATCGCTACAAACAACAAAGAAGGAATTATTTTCCTGTTGTTGTTGCGTCGCAAGTAACGAGAGCGAGGCGAGGAATCAGTGCTTTGCCTGACGAGCGAACCTCGTCACACGTTCTTCGATAATATCGACATTTTTCGCGTTATAATTTTCAGGTTGATTGTTGTTTTGGTTTATATTACGTGAATTATTAGCGCGTTTTGGTCTTTTCTCTTGATAATTGGGAATTTGTATTTTTCCGGCTCTGGCCCGTGTCTCTATCGCTAGTACGGGTTCTTCCGTCCGCCCCTCTCCGGAGCGCTCGACGGGGTTTCTCGAGAGTGGAACTGCGTTCACGTTAGCTTTTCTACATTTATAGACGATATCGTAGTCGTATGCATTTAATTTAATTCTCCATCTACTTACTTTCGATGTTAAATCTGTTGAATTTTTGAACCAAACTAAAGGTTTGCAATCAGTAACAATCGTAAAACGTCTGCCAAGTAAATATGGTCTGAATTGTGATACGGAATATAATATTGCTAAGGCTTCTCGTGAGTATGAATCATATCGGCTTTCAGTGTCGGAAAGTACTCGAGATACGTACCCTATTGGTCTGTCTTTACCTATTTCCCCTTGACTTAAAATACCTCCAATAGCATGTAAACTAGCATCGCACGTTACTATGAACGGCTTGGAAAAATCTGCAATTTGTAAAACTGGTTTGCTACAAAGTTTTTCTTTTAATACGTCGAATGCTTCTTGTCTCTGCTCATCCCATATAAGTTGCACGTCCTTCTTTAATAAGTTACTTAATGGTTTCGCAATTCCTGAAAAATTGTGTACAAATCGACGATAATATCCGGCTAATCCCAGAAATTTACGAATATTTTTCTGAGTTCGAAGTAATGGAAAATTTCGTACGGCTTCTAATATTTTCGATCCGATTTAACTCCTTCTATACTTAACAAATGCCCCAAATAAATAACTTCTTTCTTTAAAAATTCACATTTATCTGGCTGTAATTTTAAATTAGCTTCGCGTAATCGTTTCAGAAATTTCTCGAATTTAATATTATGTTCCTCAATAGTTTTTCCATAGATAACCGCATGATCCAAAAATAGGAAGATTTCTTTGCCTTGCATATCTTTAAAAATCTTATCAACACAACGAAAGGTAGCAGGTGAGTTTGAAAGAGCCATTGGCATTTTACTGAATTCGTATAAACCGTTCGAAGAACAAAAAGCTGTTTTATGTCTGTCGGCTTCGTGTAAGGGAATTTGAAAGAATCCTTGAGCGAGATCAAATACGGAAAAATATTCAGCTCCGCCAACTTGATCGATTATATCTAATATATTTGGCAATGGATATTTATCTTTTATAGTTATATCATTTAATTTGCGAAAATCAACAACTACTCGATATCGTTTATTACCTTTACTATCCGGAGATTTTACTACTAAAAATACAGGTGAAGAATAATTAGAATTAGAAGGCTGGATTACACCTCTATCAAGCATTTCTTTTATTTGACGGTCGAGTTCTTGTTTAAGAGCGTGAGGAAATCGCTAAGGCTTAGTCTATTCTTGGCGTTTCGGCATTTTCAGCTTCCGTGACTTGGAAGATGGAAATTGTCATTGCGTTATCTGGCATTCCGTTGCAAAATTAACCTTTATCTGAAATTTCCATATAATTGTAACATAAGTCATCCATTTGACTATTTTCAATATAATTTTTAACAAAATGACAATTATTTGTTTTACGTTCTTGTTTATCTCCGAATAAATTTTCAAAACTTTCAGCATTTTCAGATCCTTCTTCTAGCAAATAATTCTTAAGTCCTTCGTCAAGTTCATAATCAGTAGCATTATTAGCAACTATCTCGTAATTATCGTTATTTTTATTCTCCTCAAATATATTCTCCGTATCCTCATCAACAAATACATTTTTCGTATTAGCATCCTCATTAATCATTTCATTATCAATAATATCAACAACATTAACTTTACTTTTCATCTCATCGTTTTCCGCACTGGAATCGATTTTATTCATAACGACATTTTTCTCAATATTGACATAATTTGTATGCTCACTCTCGTTGCCTTGAGAAATGTTGGCTTGCAATAGTTTCTTTAAACGCTCAATTTCTTTAAATAAATTTTCAACATATTCAATTGTATATATATTTTCACTTGATTCGTCTTTTATTTCTCGAATATTATACTTGTCATTTTCTATAACGTCACGATCATTAGTGTCGAAATGCACATAAATATTTTCCGGATTTCGGTTAACATAAATACTTTCATTCCGTACATAAAAATTTCCATTATCTTTTTCATCAATAAATTCACAACTTTCTTCAATTAATTCATTATTTTCCTCAATTAGTTTATCATTTCCGTGATCAAATGTATCTCGTTTATCATCAACATAAGAATCATCATAATCGTAGTCTGTTTCCCCTTCTTCACTCAGATTGCTTCTGTTACGTCCAGATTAATTTTTAATTACAAAATCTAACACATTAATACAATTACATGAATTCGTACCTGAATTGATAATCGAACTTGGTGATACGTGAAAGTTATAATAATTTAAATGATTAAAAGAATGAATGATAGGAAGTCCCTTTTGGCTACCGCGGACGCGGTCATCGCCTAGCGGGGAAGGGAGCCGGATACGAAGTCACTTAAACTATACATTATTTCTTTTTAAATCGACACACGTTTATTTTTATGAAAAGAGAAAAGTACCTTAATGTGTGAGTGTGCGTGGCTGTTTGTATATATGTGTAAAGAGATTCTTGAGTGTCTGCAGCTGTCAATCCTCGGCGTCTTCCAGCCTAGGCTCGGTGGTTCAGGTTACAGCGGTGGCTAGATGCACTTAGGTGTGACGGCTCGTCCTTTTGGTGTGTGTAGTGTAGATCGCAGGGAGTCCACTGCCTCTGTTGCTTCTTCTTTTCAGCAGGGGGTGATATTCGAAAAAATGCCGATGGATGCACTTGCTCGATTGAGCGACCAAGTCCGATAATGGTCTGGCGACGAGCAGAGTAACGTTCTAAAAGATTAGGTCACTTCACTATTTTGTATTTTCCTCTCTCAATTTTAAGGGAATCGTAGCAGGTCAAGTCATAAACATCTTTTACTGGAAATCGCACACGTGTTTCCTATGGAATTCCAGATCGTCGAATATGGCGCCTCGGTCTCTCTCTCTCCTCTCTAGTTTTTCTCATATTTGTGCTCGTTTTTCCGCGGTGGTTTGTCGTCGTATTGCGTGGCATCATTGTGGAAACAGCTCCCCTCGTTCTCGTGCTTCTTAATTAATGGCTCTCCGTTTAAAAATACGAACACGCGGTTTTTGTGAAGTTATTATTGAATCTAAAATATCCCTTAGCGTTCTTATGGCATTTTGGATTTACTGCGTGGTTCGTTGGAAAATAGCCCATTTGTGTGAAGGTGCTGCTTGCACGTATGAGTGAATCTCTTTCCCGATTTTCAGATCCACTTCTTGGGTGCCGCGATGACGTGCTAGTGAGTAAGTGTGTGCGTGTGTGTGTGTGTAGATGTGATATGTATAGCAATCGTAGTGTTTTGGATGCGTAATGGAATCGGTGATTACATTACACCTCCCGGCCCGAAAAAGAACGGACGAGTGAAACTCGACGTTCGCTTAAGATTTGTATATGTGTATTATTGTATATATTTCTTATAAACAATGATAGGTATTATCATTCTCCGCATATCATTATTTATTTACAATATGATTTATAAGGTACTTTTCGTTGCTACAATATATTTGTTTATGTATTTATATATAATTTTCTTTTGTTTACGATCATACATTCAGATTTTACATGCTAATTATATATAATATTATTTAAATTTTATATTAATATTGATACAAAATGAAAGAAGCGAAAAAAAAATTTTTTTTTTTTCTTTCAAGAATATGTGACATGTGTATATAACCTGTGCTGAGTCGGCTGTAACATAGAATTTTGTTAGTATATCGATAATTTTTATTACCGATGTGTAATTTTATTCAAGCTACTTTTCTCTTTATGTCTTTTTATTCTCTATCATTCGTGTTGGTTGTTGCTTTTTATATAAAATTCCACCCCACCTGAAAAAAAAAAGTTGAACATGGAATTTCAACATTCTTCTTTTATAGCGAGAAGTATGTGAATATTTTTCCGTTTTGAGTTAGAAAGATTTTGTATTATTTTATTTCCTATGCCCATTTTTACTCTAGGACATACGTGTTTTCCCCCACTTTCTTATTTTCTAGAGCCTGGGTTCCTTCAATTTCCCAAAATAAATAAACTGTATATAGCATACCCGTGAATGATCTATTAATAGTTTAATAAGTCTACAAAGCATGATAATTCCAATTAATCCTGCGCTTGCGGTACCGAAAGCTAAAAAGCTTGACCACATTCTATCCCATGTACTTTTAGCCATCATTTCGATTGCTTGTTCGTCGAACATATTCGCTAGGGTGATTCCTTCTTGATTTCCTCTTTTACCAGTCATTCCCAATGCAATTTTATTTAACACTGTAGGTTTCTCAATAGGGAATAATATCATGTCGCCAAGTCTATTTAAAACTTTCTCCCCATAGAGTCCGCCGATCGCTAGTGTTTCCGGACTCACATATTTCTAGGTGGGTTTCGATTGTGGTTTTAGCGTTTCCGGTTCCTCCCCGATTATTGGCATGGGTAGCATTTTATACCAGTGCTGATCTAATTTATACATTGCAGGTATTCTACTATTCTCTTACTACTAAATAATGTGTGTGCCGGTTCTGACCAGTATCCGTGTTCTGGGAGCTAAGAAGAGCTCTTCATCCCCGCTACGTACGGGTAATTGCTCATAGAATTTAGTTGTGTTTCGTATTTTAACTTCTACTCGTAGACATTTTAACAAATGTATTGCTTCTCCTAGTACCACACCTATGTACCCGTTTGATTCCGTAAGTTTGTATCCGAACTCCTCGGGAAATATGGTCGCGATGGATATGGCGTTTTTAAGGACTTTCCTTTCTAATTCACATTTTTGTTGCAAGATTTTATAGTACATTTCTTTAAATTGTCCCCTTACTCTTAACTTCTATTTAGCCAGTAAATCTATTCGCAGCAAAAATCCAAGTATAAACCAAGCCCCGTTTAACACATATAGAGAGCGCAGAATTTCGATAATAGCCCTATTAAATCACCGAATGTAGAAATTTTAAATTCCAAAGCTTCTTTAAAACTTTCGGTTACGATCATCGGTATTAGCAGCAAATAAAACAAATGAAGTAAATTCTAATTCTAACGCGACTCGGCCCCTTGCTTTGTTAGCACACTCTAGTTCTGCCCTCCAACAGCAGGAGCATTTCTTTAGTAACGCAAAAGAGACTGAACCAGAATTAAATATAGCAGTGTCCGAAAAAAGTTTATCCAACGAATTCGCTCTGAATCTGAATTTGTCTGAATCTCTAGATAAAGGAGATCTAATAAATTTATCTAGCTCTACCATAAATGCAACAATTAAAAGCACGGCAACCTCGAATATAGCGGAGGATAAAGTAATTTTACACGAAAAAATTAATGACCAAATCATCTCTGGAAATCCAATAAAACAAAGGGAGGCACAAAACGTCGAACGTTTAGAATCTTTAGCAAAACAGTCGCTCAAGCAATCGGACGAAGAAGGAACGAAAGGAGCTGAAGAATTAAGAACCAAATTCGTGAATCATTTAAAAAATCAATTAAGTCCTCACATCAAACAAGAAGCTTTAGACTATTATTTTCAGAGTCCCAAGAACTCCGACGAGTTAAGCGAAAAACTCAGAAGTGGTGAGAAAATTTCCAACGTATACAATTATATCTGCCGACGAATCACAACTTTCTGGGGAACCGACGCGCTTAAGACTAGCCCGAATAGCAAGCTTAATATCACGAAAAATAACAAATTATTTTCTACACCAATAGGGAATGTTGTTAATACTGTACAATCTATTGACCCTAGAATACGTTTGAATTACGACGAAAATTTGAGCGAGGAAAGCGACGAAAACGAGACGAACGATAAAAAGGAAAATATGGCTCCACAAATAAAGGGAATTTCTCTCAAGGATACACTCGATTTAATTCCTCATTTTAACTTATCGATTATATCAGTAACACAGTTCGTCGACGGCTGTACAGAAGCTCGAGATATTCTTCCAGCAGGGCATGAAGAAGACTGTGCGCGTCTTATTCGCATGCGACTTTTCGGCGACGCGTTAGCTTGTGAGCACGAGGGTAGACATTTAAGACGATCGATGAAATAATTCAATTTTTCGAGAATAATTTTGGATCATCTAAAACTTATCACGAAATTTCGGGGGAATTAGCAAAAATTAAATAACGTCCCATGGAAAGTGTAGTAGTGTATTCAAACCGTCTCCGAGAAATTGAGAAAGAAATTAAGAAAGCCGCAGTGCGCGAGGGGAGATTGACAAATAACCCGGATTTCACAACTGCATTAGAAAAGGATTGCATTCGATTTTTTGTGCGAGGTCTCAGGTGGGAAATACAAACCAGAATGGTTGATATGAAATCACTCGAAAAAGCACGTGAGAAAGCTATAGAAATCGAAAGAGATTTCGCGTATACCGGAGAGAATGACGAGAATTTCAGACGAGATGAAGCCCGCCAGAAATCGAAGGAAACTCGTAGAGTAAACGTAGTCGAATCAGTCCGAGAAGTAGTATGTAATTATTGTAATGAAATGGGTCACAATGCAATGAACTGTTTAAAATTCTGTCTACGATTACATAATAATCGCACATCACAATCAACTTGGAATCCAAGTAATAACCGTTCATCTCAGTCAAATTGGAATACAAACAGTAATCGATCGCCTTTCAACGGGAACAACAATCGAGATAATAATCAACAATCATATGATCGCAATAATAATTCAAATGTATTCAGAAGGAATTTCCGTTACAATAGTTTCTTAAGGGATACAGGATCCAACGCAATAAAAAAAATTGTTTTGATAGATCGCATGAGAGGAATAACCCTTCTCAAAATCGTGATAACAGCAATAATGACCGTCAAAATAATTTTAATAATGGAGGCAATGATCGCTATAATTCAAATTACAGAACAACTAATAATAATACAAGATTTAACAATAATCAGAGTTCGAATGATGCCATTTCCAATCTACCTACAAGTTTTGTTTGCTATTATTGCCAGAAACCAGGGCACTTTAAGCGTAATTGTTACAAATTTATTAGGGACATGCAAGAGGAAAATCTGCCGACGGGAAACGGTCGCGGCAATCCTCGCGCGGGCGGAGAGGCTGCCGCTTCGAATGCTCGCCCGACCATAGAAATCCAAGGAACGAGTACATCCTTTAAGAGACAACAGTCAACTTAAATCAGAAAAACTGCGCACCCAATTTTGAAATTGATATCAAAGAATTAACGCGGCCTGCCAATTTTATGCTAGAGACCGGGTATTCGTCAAATCTATTAAAAATTTCACAATGTTCCGATTTATTTAACTGTTGTGTAGAAAAACAACAGGCTGACTCTGGAAAATTTCCAGACGCGAGCGGAATGGCGTCAAGTGGAGAAGAGGTAACAGCGGCACGAGGATATGAAGACGTAATCTGTGTATATAAACAAAAAGTATCGCCTAAAAGCATCGAGACTCTACCGAGCCGTGAGAGCCGGAGAGAAAAGAATAAAGAATCTCTATTGGAAACAAGGACGGATTATTTTGATAATTATAAAAAGATTGATGAGGATCTTTTTGTAAATTCCCTAGGAGTGAATGTTACAAAAAGTTTGTTAGGTAATGAAGGTGCTAAATGTGATACAAAAGAGGAGTATGCAGGATCAAATAAGAGTAATAGTGTTGATCCGATAAGAGGAATCGAGGTAAAAGTCGTAAGTGAGATTATGCATGATGCCGATTATGAAGCGGATAGAGACAACGAAAATGATAAGGTCAAAAAAATAATGAAAGAAAATAATGGAAAATTCAAAGTATATGATTGTCAGAAAGAAAATGAGCAAAATGAAAATGAAAAATGCACAGGAAAGAAGCATGCAGTGACAAAAAGAATTATGGAAATGAAGTAATAAATGTGCAAGGATTGTGCGTTATATCCAATACACCCGTACATTCATTAGCAGGGGAAACGCAGAAAGTCATGCACATAAACTCTATGGCGGTCAAAATTTCCCGCTATGAGAGAGTCAAGGCTTTATTACGTCTTTATCATCTAGAACCGAGAGAGCGAAAAGCTATAGAACAGTTAGTGGACATCTATCGCGAACAGTTTCATTTGCAAGGAGAAAAACTTACTACCACACACATAATTCAACATCGCATCCCGACTATAGATTATCGACCTGTAAATGTCAAAACGTATCTCCCCCCCCCCCCCCCCCCCCCCCGAGCTCACCGAGTTCCGATCCTGGAGAAAATCAAAGAATTTTTGGATGGTAGACTTACTTCACCATCAAATTCAGATTATAATAGCCCACTATGGTGTTTAAGAAAAAAAGACGATAGTCACGGCAATCCGAGATACAGAATAGTTTTAGATTATCGAAAATTAAACGAAGTTACTATAACTGACAACTATCCCCTCCCGAACATTCAAGATATTTTCGATCAACTCGGAGGTTCAAAATATTTTACAGTCTTAGATCTCGCGTCAGGCTATTATCAAATTCCATTACACCCCGAAGATCGTCACAAAACCGCATTCACTGTAATGAATGCCGGATTTTATGAATGGAACGTATGTCCTTGCGGACATACGTTCCATTCATGCCTGCTACCTTTATGCAATGCGTTAACAGAATCATATATAACATACCTATGAAAGAAGAGGAGAAACCCAAGAGCGTTCATGCTGTTTCACCTATGGACGCAAGAGAACTCGATTCAGGACCATTAGATGTTTGTGTATATCTCGATGACATTATTATTTACTCAAAAACTGTAGAAGAGCATAATGAAAAGTTTGCAAAATTATTGAGAAGATTAAAAGCTGCCAATTTTAAACTATCGCCGGATAAATCTGATTTTCTACGTACCGAAGTAAGTTTCTTGGGACACCTAATTAGTAATAAAGGAATCGCACCCGACTCCAAAAAGGTCGAGGCTGTAAGGATATTTTGTCGACCAAAAACCGTTAAAAATCTACGTCAATTTTTAGGATTAGCCGGCTATTATAGAAGGTTTATAGACGGCTTTTCACAAATCGCAAAACCGTTGAACAATCTACTTAAGCAGGACATACCCTTTGAATGGAACGAAAAAGCACAAGAAGCTTTTGATATACTCAAAGAAAAATTGTGCAAAGAACCAGTATTAATTTTTCCCAATTTCTCAAAACCATTCATACTCACAACGGACGCTAGTTTAACCTGCATCGGAGCTGTTCTTTCGCAGGGCACAATAGGACAGGATCGCCCGATCGCGTACTATGCTTCTAGAGTGTTGAACGACGCCGAGACATGATATGACACATATTGAAGAGAAGCTTTAGCCATGGTATTCGGTATTCGACATTTCCGACATTATTTGTTAGGTACCAGATTTACTATTTGCACAGACCATCAGCCCCTATGTTGGTAGAAAGATTCTAGAGATCCCGATTCACGCGCAATACGATGGAGGTTAAAATTAACTGATTATGACTTTGAAATTATTTATAAGTCAGGGAGAATAAATCTTAATGCCGACACCCTCTCTAGAAATCCAATCGAGGAGATCACGGAATCAGTAATGCTCATTCAGGAAAGTACCGAGAATGATGCGAAGGTGCAATTCGGAAGCAGTGGTTAACAAGTCCTAGAGCCAACAATCACAGAACCGACGACGGATCGTATGACTCACACTCGTGCAGTGAAATTAAATAGACCAGACTATCGAGACTATCGAAGAAAACTTCCCAATGCCAAAAAAGGTACCAAGGATCTTGGGGGGAAGATAGGGCCGTTACCAGAGAACAATAACGCACCCATAGACCCTATAGGAGAAGTACGTATCGAGGTGCAAGAAGACGAGAAATCTTCTGAATTATCCGTCGCAAAACAGAATATAAATGAATTAGTCCATTTTGACGGTGATGATTGCGCATATCCTGAACAAGCAACAGTCGACACAGCAGCGGACATATCTTTAAAAATAACGCAAAACGAGAATTATGCCACATCGGAAACACCAAAATACATAAGAAGATATAGCAAAATGTTTGTTGAGAAAAGGGAACAATTGTTAATGCGCAAGGATAATTATTTATATTTTTTCTTATCTATGAATCAGCCTTGCGATCAAGGGGCCCAACTTCTAGAGAGTCGAGAAGAATTACCACGATTACATAATCTGATTGCTAGAGAATTGAGGGTAATGCCAAAAAGCAATAAGCGATATTTTATTATAATTTTGCGAGGACTTGAACGAGAGAGTATTTCAAAAATCACGGAAAATCTAGTCGCTGGTTTAAAACAATTAAAATCATTTATTTTGATAGAACAAATTAGATCAATAAGCTTGGTGAAAAGCGTTTCGATTGAAAATGTACGGTGGGACGATGTGATCGATCAAATTCGAAGCACACTAAGGGGATCACAGGTAAAAATCATAATTTGTAAGGGCACCATTACGTATCCACGCTTAAGTGAGCGTACAAAAATCATAGAAGAAGCTTATTGCTCGGTTATAGGTGGACATAAAAGCGTAAATAAAACCTATAAGCGCATAAAACAAAATTTTTATTGGGAAAATATGAAGATTGACATACAAATGTATATCCGTAAATGTCTACCGTGTCAGTTAAAAAAATTAGTTCGAGTTAAGACCAAAAATCGAATGATTATCACTGATACACCTGTACAATCCTTTGAAAAGGTCGCTCTTGACCTGGTCGGACCATTCCCACGGACAGAAGATGGGCATGATAATATATTAACGATACAATGTTGCCTAACAAAATATTCGCTTGCTATCGCTCTAAGGGATGCGACAGCACGATCAGTCGCAGATGCTTTAATAAAACGTTTCATTTGTATATTCGGTGCTCCCCTAGCGATTTTAACCGATCAAGGGACAAACTACCTAAGTAGTTTAATGAAGCGAGTTGCAAAACGGTTTAGAATTATACAGTTCAAAATGACGGTTTTTCATCCTCAATCCAACGGTTCTCTTGAAGCCATCATGTACTTAGCGAATACTTAAAGCAATTCATATCGCAAGATGCACAATGGGATCAGTGGCTAGAAATGGCTGCATTTTCCTATAATACATCGTTATACGAGGCCACGCAACACACTCCTTATGAATTAGTTTTCGGAAGGCTAGCTCGTTCTCCATCAAGCGAACCGCTTGAAACGGAGGACAGGCTCCCAACATACGCTGATTATATTATCGAATTAACAACGAGGTTGACCAATATTCAAGAAATAGCCAGCATAATAATATTTTAACAATAAAATATTATTATGACAAAAGAGGGAATCCACAAGACTTCAAAGTTGGCGATTATATTTGGCTACTTAAGGGTGGAAAAATTCATAAGCTGAAGGACCAATATGAAGGGCCCTATTTAGTAATAGATATATTGCGCAATGGGAATATTAAAATACAGTTAAAATCTAATAAATATAAGGTAGTTCATATGAACCGAGTGCGAATTTCATACATAGAGCCAGGAGAGGTTTAATATAAATTAATTAAATAAGATATAACAAGTATATTCTAAGCAGAAAATATCACTCTATTCGTCGTGATATATCTACTTGTCAGCTCATCTATAGGGCCGAACGATTCAAAGCGATAGTATACTAGCAACTTATGCACACAAAATTATACTTGAGCGGAAAAAAAAAATTCAAAACACGATTGAACTTAATAGACTGTATGAATGAATAAAATAAGCACTACACCCTTTTAATGACATAACCATTGAATTATCATATTTCTAAGAACTCCTCAAACGAGCCTAGTGATTCATTAATTTCCTATTATCTCACAGCTTCAACAATGGCTAAATTCCTCTGGAAATGGATCAACAAACTGCTATTAAAAATAGTCACATACACAGAGAAAATCGCACAAACGATTCAAATAAAATTAATTCAAGGGCATGAGCAAGAGGCTAGGGAATTAATTAATAGAAAATCATTATTATTAGCACCAATAGAAGTAACCACTATGATGAATCAAGCCTTGATCGGTAATAGATCGTCGATTATTGAAGCATGTTTGGAGGCACATTCAAGAATTGCCGAGGTAGATTTAGAGGAGATATTAACACTAGCCATACGAGGACACCATGAAGAAATAATTATCAAATTACTACAACCTTCTATAGATTGGTCGATGCGAAATGTATTAAGTGAAACGCGTGTTATTCGCATAGCTATCATATATAAGGGCTTCGACGTTTTTACGAGGCTAGTAAAATTAGGAGCAAGTCGCAATCTCCAGCCGTATGAGGAATGTGAATTATTAGAAAAAGCCATAGACTGTCAAAGTTTAGAATATTTACAACAATTAATAACAGCAGGTATAAATGTCGATGCAAGAAATTTCTTTGGAACCACTGCATTAACGTATGCAGTAGTTCAAAGTAATCTAGGCGCCATGGAATCACTTTTGAAAGCTAAAGCCAATCCATGTGTCATAGATCATTTCGACCAAACACCTCTAGAAAAAGCTACCCGAGGCAGTTCTGAAGTACTGACATTGTTATTAGATCATTCAAGGAAAACGTTAATTCTCTCTAACATACGCAGATATCTACTTGAAAGAGCAGCTACTGCACCATGTGAATATGCAGCTAAAAACGTAGAATTATTACTTGGAGAAGGAATATATGTAAATTCATTATCACGGAACAAAAGGTGCCCTGTAATAGCTGCCATCACACATCATAATGATAAGGTGTTGAAATTATTAATTCAACACAAAGCTAATCTAAAAGTTACATCAAGGGAAGGTGAAAACGCCTTACATGTAGCTGTACGGTTCGGTACAGTACGAGCAGTCGAGATAATATTAGAGACTAAGGAGTGCGACATCAATGAGAAGTCTCATTTAGGTGAAACAGCTCTGACATGGGCTTTCAAAATAGACGGATCTAAAAAATGGAAGCATTATTACGACAGGGAGCTTCACTTTATCCATTAACTCCCACATATTTATTCCCTTATTGGCGAGAGAAAAGATAGGAAAACGAATCATAAACAAACAAGATGTGGTTCTATTGAAAACATGCCACCCAAAATAATTATACACTGAATACAAAAAAGAGCAATTAGAGTGGCAGCGAGTGATAGAAACTGAAATTCTCACTGGAATTACTTTTAACCAAATATTAGAGAAATCAACTAATTCAATGCTACAAAATTCCAGGTCCTTTGCTTTTAAACAACGTGAAAGAGAATCGTATCACTCTGAGTTTCCGATATACGGAACACAAATTATGCAAGCTCTTTAACGTATAGCAAATAAAAGATTAGAATGGAAAGAAAATGAGGAAAATCTACAAGAAATCATTTATGAATATGTCCCTGATTTAATCATAGAACGGAACGGATAGCCTATTACTTAATTTTAGAATGAATCACAGAAAATTTTATCGATAAAATATAAATTCATTAATAATAAAAGAAAATATAAGTTAAATTAAGTAAAGAAATGAGAGTTTATTCACATCTGGAGTCCCTTCATCTTTGCAAAACATCGGCAAAGATTAGCATTCATTAAGAATAAAATCCTTGACGGACACTGCAAAGAAATAAGAATTCTTATTAGATTACTAGCCCCGATGATCATTCCCGAAGAAATGGCTGATTTAATTGAGAAAATAATGGCTACATCAGATATAGGGCTAGCAAGGTTCTGCCTAGACATGTATTCCAGGAAGCGAGTTCTGTGTTTGACCAAAGCTTTAACCGATGCTATCACGCTTGAGAATGAAGAAATGATTCAATTATTATTGAGTTACAGAGTAGATTATATATCATTAGGAAGACATCACATTCCTGCAATTCACGTCGCACTTTTAGCAAAACGAATGGATATAATGGAAAGATTATTCGATTTAGGAGCCACTTTCAATGCCTATAGGATATGGGATCATATAACAATGTGATAAGCAGTGAAGTACAGTGACAAGAGATTTCTATCACTATTAATAAAGAAAGGAATTTCAATAAACAGTACAAACCGTATGGGTCAAACCATTTCAGGATACGCTATCCTAAAATTGTGAGGCGGTAAAAATACTATTGGAATCAGGAGCAAATATAAAAAAATACCATCGTCTTGGAGTAGCTGCACGTGGTCATTCAGAGGTTTTTGAAATACTTCTAGAATATGCAGAAAAAATGGAAATTCCAATTGAAAACCAATCCTGGTTGTTGGAACAAGCTGCGGGAGCTCACTATACTGATTCTTCGCATAACGTACATTTATTATTAGAATTGGGAATACCCGTAGACTCCTGCTGTCGCGACGGTAGATACGCAATCGAGACAGATAAACTACAAAAAAATAACCACACGTTAGCTATATTCCTTGAGGAAGGAGCCACAATAGATATACCTACAAAAAGTGGCGGCAGTTTATTGCACGTTGCGGTCGAATATGGAACTACCGGAGCTTTGAAATTTGTAGTGGAAACGATTATATAAAATTCAGAACTTTAGCAGAAGCAGGAGCAAAATTATATCCACCAGGAAATTTAATGCGATATGTATACTCGGACAGAATATCAAGGTCATCAATGCCATATTTTATCACCATGCTAGCCAGAGAAACAATGGAAGAACGGAGAGTGAATCCAGAAGATCTTATAACTCTTAGCGAATATTATACAGACTATTTCATTATTTATTTGAATGCATGTATAGAATGAAAACAAATGCAAATTACTTATATTACTAGAGGGATAACTTACGCAGACTTGTTTGAGAAATCATTAATAACGTTACTTAAATGCACTAAATATAGATTACTAAATCGTTATGAAGGAGCATATAAAATCCAAACTCAATTTCCGATTTACGGATTAAAAATTTCGAAAATATGGGTTAAAATATTACGTATAAGAGCAAAATGGATAGGCCAAGAAAGAAGGCTTTTACAAATTATTAAATATCAAGTCCCTAGTTTAATCGTAGAAAATATCGCATATTTTTCATGGTAAAATTTAATTCTTAAATAAAATTTAGATTAGAAAGCAAAACCCTTGATCGATTAATGAAATACCTTTCCACAGTACACGATGTCCACATATCAACAGAAATTGAGAATGGTAAGGATGTCAAGACTTTACGGAGATCCAGAAGAAACACGCAAACTGATTCATAGTTTAGCTCCGACGATGTTACCCATCGAAATGGTCGTGATAATCTATTAAAGTATCCTAGTGAATAATGTAGAACACATAAAGTATGTACTAACTAATATGTACTAACTAAATAAGTATGTAACAGCTAAATGTACTAACCTCGTACATTTAGCTGTTAAAACAGGCTGTACCGAAGTGGTGGAAGCCATGTTAACAAGAGGTATAAACTGTAACGGTTGCGTTTCCCTCGCACCGGGTTTTGTCAGTCGGGACCAGGATTCGGAGAGGGAAGTTAGGTTAAAAATAACTCTGTTTGGTTTAGTTTAAGTAATTTATATATTTAATAAATCAGTAGGGCGCGTTGTCATTTGTCACCTGTAACATAACCAAACAAAAGTACGCTTTTTAAAAAGACTTGTCTCTTATAATTAGTTCTTAATATCTAGGCAGTGCTTAACATCTACGCGGTGCGGTTACGGTGCTTACCATCTAATTGGTGCAGTACTTAACATCTAATCGGCGCGGTACTTAATATCTAATCGGCGCGGCTACGGTACTTAACAGCTACTCGATAATTAACATCTACTCGGTGCTTAATATCTACTCGATGCGATTACGGTGCTTATCATCTATACGGTACGGTTGCAAATACGCCGTCGCTTACATATAATTGTGTATGCTAGGCCTAGAGCACGGCGGTTCGATTATTCCCCCGTCCTGTATGTGTACAGTGACAGCAGGGATGGCGAGGCAGTCAGGTGTGTAATTGATGTCGCGGAGTCCTCGCAAGAACGTGTGCGCACGTTCCTGGTGCCGTACCGGTTCCTGGCTTCCTCCTACCCTGTGTGCGCAAAGTGGCAGGTGGAACGGAGGAACGGAGGAGTGGTGTTGGTGTGTCCTGTAGATGTTCCACAGAACCTGATTGAGACTTATGCGCACGACTCAATCCGGTACAGTGGCCGTTTCTCGCAGTTTCCTTTGTCCTGTGTGCTCACAGCAGCAAGTGGAACGGCGGAACGGTGGGGGTGTGCGTGTGCAGTGTCGTAGATCACAGGATCCGATTGAGACGTGTGCACACGACTCAACCTGATGCTGGGATTGCCCTTCGTGGTTCCTCTTACCCTGTGTGCGCACAGCGGCAAGTGGAATAGCGGAACGGTGGGGGAGTGTAGTGCCTTAAATCGCAGCATCTGATTGAGAAGTGTGCGCACGATTCAACCCGATACTGGGATTGTTTCTCGCGGATCCTCTTGCCCTGTGTGCGCACAGCGGTAAGTGGAACGGCGGAACGGTGGGGGTGTGCGTGTGCAGTGTCGTAGATCACAGGATCCGATTGAGACGTGTAGAAACGGTGGAACGGCGGTTGATGGTGTTTAGTGCCTGCAGTTGCGCCACGTGTGCTCACAAGAGCACTCCTCTAGGTACTTGGTGGGTCTAAATTACTATCTGTGCCGTTACGTGTGCGCACGAAAACGGCCAGATATCGATAGTCCTTCTAGTGCTCTCCAAGCGGTGTCGTGAGCTCACTGCAACGCTCGGATCGGGAGCTCTGATCGAACTGCCGCTGTGCTGTCGCGGCCGGGCTTATATAGCCCCAGTCGCTGGCGCCAACGCCCTCTGGTGGTGAGTGGGTCGAGTAATGTGTGTGTATTTGTGTGGTGCTTTTCGTGCTTTTTTCGGTGGTATGTATTAGGTTGTTTGCGCCCGTCGTCGGTTTCACTCGTAGCTGTGTTTACGTCGCTCGAGCACGTGTTGCTATCCATGAGCACTCGGCTTATGCTCGCGTTGTTGACGTGCGGGTTCGCCTTTCGCTCGCTTATGTGTGTGACCGCTTGTGTGTATTTTGCACGAGACTGACGTCTCGTTGCAAAACGAAATAAACATCGTAGATAGAAGGGGATGAAACGCCCTGTTAATTACATATAAAGCAAATAGTTATAAAAAAATGCATCTGTTATTAAAATACGGAGTAGAATTCTACCCTTCTGGCGGATATATGCGTTATATACATGATCGGTATCTACCGGGAATAACTTTACCCTTTTTGTTCTTCTGCCTGTCTAGAGAAAGTTCTGAGAAAAGGTTCGTGAATCCAGATGATATTCTAGCTTTGAAAACGCATCATCCTGAAATGTATCAAAGATTTTTAGATTCAAAGATGGAATGGCAAAGTTTAAGCCAAACTAAATTTATAAACAATGTTACGTACAGGGATTTAGTAGAAAGTCCAATTCAGACATTTTTGCAAATTAGTCGATCCGTAAATTTTCGAAAACAAGAATGGAAAGATTTATCAACATTATTCCCTATCTACTGTGCAACTATCGAATTAGCATTAGATCGACTTAGGGAAAGGAGGGACGAATGGGAAGAGAGAGAGAAAAATCTGGACAACATCACACTTGAATTGCTTCCAACACCCATACTCGAACGAATTTCTTACTATCTATGTATAGAATAGAAGTGTATTACGTAAAAAAAATTGAGATTATAAGATTAAATAAAACTAAACTAAGTCAATAATTAAGGGACAATGTCATTGACCAAACTGCATTTTTCTTTATCTTTGTTTTGTCACAGTTACGCGAAGCAATCTTATGAAAATCAACGGAAACTCACGTCGATT
The DNA here is from genome assembly GCA_020010945.3 of Muscidifurax raptorellus. Classification (NCBI taxonomy): domain Eukaryota; kingdom Metazoa; phylum Arthropoda; class Insecta; order Hymenoptera; family Pteromalidae; genus Muscidifurax; species Muscidifurax raptorellus. Next base: position 74,416 of record JAHUUD020000081.1, read on the forward strand.
AAATATGAAAGTCGGTTATCCCCAGACCGATAATATGATCCTCCGCTTGCAAAGAGTCCAAACCAGGCGAAAACATTTGGAAGTTTGGAAAAGAACAACATTGGACAAACTCGAAGGCCTTGAGAATAATATCGAGAAGGCCACAAAGGAGGATTTTGTTGATAAATTCATACGACACTAGAATTGAACGCTATACTGTGGAAGTCAGATATAGAAGTAATTTGGCATCGCATATACCAACTATTTCAACGATTATCTGAAACAAAGTTAATAGGATTCCTAAATCTGATGGTCAATTATGAAGAACGGTGGAATGAGAAAAGTATTAAAGGAGAGACGTTAATATTTCAAGCTATAAAAGCAGGTACCGAGCAAGCTACGAAGTTTATCTTAGAAAGAAGCACTGGCATTTCAGTCATCACCAAAGGAGGATTGGACATATTTTGTCAAGCAATAATACAGGGTAATGAGAAAATATTACAACTGCTCATTAATTCAGGAATAAAACCAATAAATCTCTGTCCTTTCATCATTGCGATGGAAAATAAAGCAATGCATCTAGTTCCTGTATTGTGGACAAATAACTACCGGCCCATCGATCCAGTAAAAGCCTTTCAAGCCGCCCTAAAGATAGGAAATTTATCAATAATACAGAGGCTTCACAACAGACAGGATACAGGAAGGTCACTAAATTATCTCCACGAAGCTGTTAGACAAGGATATGATACACGGATTATTAATCAGTTCTTAGAGTTCGGTTATGGAATAGATTCCCCGACTCAGGATGAACGATCGCCTCTACAAATCGCCATTATCTCTGGACACAACCATCTAGTAAAATATTTAATTGAAAAAGGAGCAAAAGTCAATCCTTCGATACCAGCTGATAACGAAAGTAATTTATATTTAGCTATACGTCTCAATAACATTTTTGCGGCTGTAACTCTTCTGCAACACGGAGCAACATTCAAAGATGCGGGAAGCACAACGCATTCGATTGTAGATTTAGCAATCAAAGACAACGACGAAGAAATGCTAGCTTTAATGTGGGGTTTGGGAGCTCCATTATATAGACACAAGGGGGAAGCATTACTCAATTCCCAAATAGGCTCAATGGGAAAACGAGCTCTAGTACGAAGAATGGCTTTAATGAATCATTTGAAGAAAAGAATCAGTACTAAAGATCATACATTTTTTAATAAGTCTCAACCCTTACTCGAGCTATATCATACCTGCAGAGCTATATTAGTAGAAATGCAAGTACAAGAAAATCAGTTAAATGCTGAGCGTGGTGTGTATAGTTTACTTATTGGACCTAGACGTCAAGTCGTCTATGAACAAGCAGTGAGAGGACATTTTGAAGACTTCATAAAAAATATAGAGGGTACAAGAAATCCCTACAAAGCAGAATTAATCAACAACTTCCATATCACGATAGAAGAAGACCAATTTCGAAAGACAAAATTTGAAAATAAATCCCAGATGTTCTCTAGAATAAGTACTGAAAACGTTATAAGATTTTTAGAAGAAGAAGGCATAATTGAACAAAATGTGTCGAACTAGAATAAAATCCCGTTGGTTGAATTTATAAAATATTACGCAATAAAATTCTATTCATTCTATCAATTTCCATCATTTTCAATCTTTCTAGAATAAAGATTAACAGGGGATTATGGTGATTAAAACTTCTCAATAATCTTATGCATATAGCTTAACTAATGATTACTAATTTTGGAAATTTTAATAATAATAATAATGGAGGGACAAATTGGAAAAAAAGAGATGAGGAAGGAAAGATAATATATGTGAACACACCCACACATACCATATGCACTTCACACAACTAAGGGATTTATCCCCTTTCAGTAACGAGCAATGGACACAGGATACTATTTCCTTATACTGATCTGGGGCAGTATTATCCACCGCCATTCGAAGAATCAAAAGGAATGAACCTTATTCGAGACGAATGGACATATATCATCTATCTTGATTTATACGAGGATCAGTTGAACGTGACATTGCTATCCATATGGCTCAGGAACCTTGAAAATTCTTGCAAACCAAAGGAGACATGTAATGAACAAGAAGAAGAATTTAAGAGACTAAGCAGACAATTAGAAAAGGTACAACAAATTCAATATGACCTCGATATTTATTTAGATGTTCTCCCCGGAAACATGGCAAGAACCATAAAGGCAGATTATGACAAAAATATATTAGAAACCAAAGCCAATAATACGCACTTCTCGTCATTCCCAGACGATAAAGTACACATGATCCGTAGCAGCCTCGATGGTTTTGAAGAAAGACGCAGGGAATTGAGAGACGAGGATTTAATGGAAATAATAGAGCAAGAAATCCTATTGCTCAAAAGGAGCAAAGATTCTAGAACCAGTATGACTATAATAGTAAGAACAATATAAATAATGACTATTTACTTTAATTTGTACCTGGAGTTATTCAATGGAGCGCTAGAAACCTTACGAGGACTTGCCAATAATCAAGTGTACCCCGGATTTCTCAGTTACAACGATCTAACCCAAGTCGTGAAAGATACCAAAGATATCTCATGATAAACGGCACTGGAATTTTAAGGATAAAACAAGGCTGCAAAGCCCTTGCAGGAGAATATCAGTTGTCATCCAACACTTATATACGGTACAATCTACAAACCTTAAGATTCCCGCAAATCAATCTAAAAATTGAAGGAAACACTTCGATAGAAGATGTAATAAAGGAATTAAAAGCCCGCAGAGAAAATAAAACTACAAAAATCGATTGGACCATAACTCATTCCTTTTGGGAATTACAAGGAAAATCAGTAGGAATTGATGTCTCAGAAGAATTCAAGGAAGAATTTAGAACCAAACTATTTAACATAGTTCTGACCATAGTAGTAATTATAGGACTACTATCTGGAATAATAATAGCCATTCTATGTTACGAGAGTATAAAAGCTGGGGTAAACCGGAACATTACAGAATTTCCATTACATCTAGGCACACGAACAAGGAAAGTTGAAGTCCCGATTGAAGAAGTATTTGATCGATTTTATTTAAATAGACGACCACTATCAGTAATAAACGCTAATCTTATATCGACACCAGTATAAGGGAATACTAATCAGACATGCAACATAATTAAACAAATCAGATGCACGTATACTATACTCAATTTAAGACGAGGGGAGAGCAAAGAAAAATTAATTTTTCAAATTATGTTTCAGATTACTTGCAAGATGTTAAATTTTATTCAACTACTGGTTTGGGTCATCAGAATAAGTTCAGGAATTCGTTTGACAGGGTTCGATTGTGGAGAGCAACTACCAAACCTCACAACAATATCACTATTAGAGCTGGGAAATTGGGATATAGAAGTTTCGGAATTGAACATTACCAAGCAGCATATACAATTATTGCAAGTCAATGAATTTACTAAGACACATGTAATTCAATGTTTCATTAAAATCACTCGGCACATAACTCATTGCGGAATGCATTCCCACGCGTCGCGAGTAATTGTTACATGGAATCATTTCTGTGGAAAGTTTCTAACATTTGGAACGGCAAGTGCCGGAGTTCTTGGAATAATCTTAATAGCTAGATTAATCAAAATGTTAATCGATACCATATTACACGGATATGCCATCTATAGTATATACGGCTGGTCTATTCATCTTCTAGGATCGCTGTGGAACTCTGTGACACAACTACTACTACACCTTGGAGAGAGAAAACCTGAAAACCTGCAAAAATCTGAAAAACCGCAACCGTATAAACGTCAAATCCACGGAAAGAGGACGAATAAAAACTATAGTCTGCGACGGCGGCCCCACATGGTAGGTAAGAGGCCACCAACGGATAACTTGCCGATAAGTAAGAGATAAGTTACCGACTAAGTGAGCGATAGTATGTATATGTAAGAGCCTACCTAAGCGCAGGTAGAGGGCGTGCGCGCATAAAGCATTGGAGAGAGGGACGGCCACAGATATAAAAGGAGATCCGCAGCCAGCATCGAGCACTCACGATCTGGCCTTAGAGCGGAGAACATAAGGAGAATTGTCGTCTTCTCCAAGTGTTCTGTTTCCTTAGTACTTAGTATGCGAATGAGCATTGTGCTCTCGAACGGTACTAAGGGGACCCTCCCCCTTTCCATTTAGTAAAAGGCCAGATTGTTATCTTTGAAACAATATATATTTATATTTTATTTATCAATTGTGATTATTCTTTTGTTTACCCTTAACCTCTCGAATATCCTTTGGGATCAGGAGGGTGGTTCCCTGTTCTCAAGTGGGTAATTTCGAATACGGATCGGTTGTGAGAGGGTGGATCCTCACATACTAATCCAAAGCTGCGTGGTGATCCTAAGTGTGCGGAGCTCGTGGAGTAGATCTCCTTCCACCACTCCCGGTGCACACAAGCAGCTTCCCTCTGGTAGTTCCTCCACTGCAGAGGGTAGGGATAGCTTACATTCACTCAACCGATAGTGCGGGGTGATTGTAAGTTTGATCTTCGCTTCCTTGAGTGCACTCCTGCCTCTTCCCATATCGAGTCTAGAACTCTCTCTACGGCCTCGCCTTGGTATAGCTTGGCCCATTTTAAGTCCAATTTATGACGTCGTCGAAGGACAGTCAATAGATTCCGAGGAAAAACAAGGGCGAGCAATCCATCGAACCATATAGAAATGTCATGCGAAGAAGTCGTGAAGAAGAGTATAGACGTACTCTGCAGTAAACAAATGGAAGAAGAAAGTATTCGAGCATTCTTCCGTCGAATAAGAAGTCTCCGCGACGATCATAGGAATGCATTAATCAGAGCACGCGAAAATTATAAAGAATTGTTTGAAACTCATTCAAGCACCGAAAAATCTGCAATTATTGGATACACTTTAGGGATAAAAATAGAAATTCGGAAATATTTACGCGCACTATGTGAATACAAAAATCTGATAGAAGTTGCAGAGCATGCTCAAGGAGTTGAACGGAGATTACAGAAATTGAAATTACCTAATATACAAGAAGAGGATGAATATATGGGGGCAAAAAAAAATGAAATTTAATCTAAATTAGTTAGATCCAATAGAGATGGAGTGAGATAAAGAAAAAAAAATAAGAATAATGAAGAGGGGAAATAACAACATTATACTATTATTATTGCAGATGCATTCAATCGAGGAACACAACTCAATATTCATATTGAACTATTTTGTGGACAAGACGGGTTTCAAATTATGTCCAGACTGTTGTAAACCGAAGCAAATAGAGAATCAAGAAGGGATGAAAAAAATAACACGATTCATTATAAAACTACTACCAATTAATCTGAAACGGCAGCACAACAAAGAGACCTCGCGCGCACCCAAACAACCGACGCTGGAGCGGCAACAAGGAGCGGCGCACCCAAACAACCGACGCTGGAGAACCAACGTAAACAACAACATATGGGACGGTGCCGACTATATAAGGCCAGCACGCACAGCACCAAGAGACTCAGATTTGTCGCGAATACTATTCTGTTCAGCTCTCCGGACTGAACAGACTATCATTGTCAGGGGCTCTCACATACGTGTGTCTACGTGTGACGAGACACCCCATCCATTGTACTTAACGTTATTCTAATAAAATCTGCAATACATATATATTTCTATATACACTAATTCTTTCATTTAACTGAGTCATATCCCGGGGCATTCTACGTGGCGTCGAGCTATTGCATCTCCACACTACGCTAAGATACCCCCTACCTCCGAGTTGACGATCAGCGCTCACCTTCCATCAGTGCGGGTGATCGCGGATCCGAGGTTACCTCAAGTGCATCCTGCCCTAATCTATTCCCCGCTCCGAGTCTCGATACGAACGCGATCTCGCGATTCTTCTGCGGATCTACCTGGTCCGTTTCATTGGCGCCCGAACAGGGACTCGAGGCGTGGAAAGGATTGACTCCCGATTCAGTTAACATATCTCTTCTGCTTGCTTCTAGACTCTATTCACAAATTCTCAATCTTTGAATGATACCTGAAATTAATGGCTCGTTCAGCGAGCAACAAATTCACAATCGGTTGACTTATCTGGACAACTTAGTACGGCAAGTTCTCATACGCGATGCACATCAAAGAAAGCAAATTACAGAGCTTAAGAAAACAATTGAGACATTACAACATAAGGAAAAGAAAATTATCGAACAAATGAAAATAGCTCAATTAAATGTGCAACGCTGTCATGAGAACGTGCTCGAATTCTGGAAGGATTTGGGGGCAACGCAGAAGGATTACGAAGTAACATCAGAAAAGATCACTAATATTTACGACATTCTCCTGGCTTACAACAAGAGGCAAGAGAGTCATAAAAAACAAATAAATTCGCTGCATAACGATGTTATCGAGTGCCACGATTCGATGAAGATATTTCACAGAGCCTCAAATGAGAAAATAGAAAGCCTGGAGAAGTCCGTAACGGAGGTGAAAAATCTCAAAGAGGATGCAGACATAACTCGTGAGATCGCTACAGATTTATTAAGAGTAACTAAAACCCGTTTAAGAAGGGTAGAGAATAAAGTGCAAGCTTTAGAAGAGCACATAAGCGATATCACGAGGGGTATGCAAAATCTGAAAATTTAAGGCCAGTCGCGTCGCACCCACCTATCATCATCTAAGTATCCAATGTTAACATTTCATTAATCATTAAATTTATTCAAAAGTCAATTCAGTAATTTCACATCTTCAAAATGGCCAATAAAACGGGCAAAAGACGCTCCGAGGTCCTCTTGGAGGAAATTGAAAGTGATGAAAACATTGTAATGGATAGAAATTTGGAATGGCAGAAAGCCGTAGTCTTGGAATTGATAACATTGGATAAGAAACAGAATGCACTTGAGGATCGCGTTGACGAATTGGAGGGTAACGAAGATGAAGATGTTACCTCCCCACGTATAAAATTAAGAAAAGACAAATTTGAAGAGGGCGTGGACGATACAAATGCCCGTATCGAAGCGCTCGCTTCATCTATGGAAAAAATAAAAGAACGCCTTAATTTACTCGAGACAGAAAACGATTCACTGATCTCACGAAATCAAAATTTACGCTCAGATCTCGACAAGATTAAAGAAAAAATAGAATCAACTGTATCTGTCACACAACTCCGGGAGGAAATTGCTAAAATTTACGAATCGAGCTCTATAGAATCGACTAGACTCGAAAAGATAATTCAAACGTGCAATCTGAACGGAAATTCAACGACCGACAGGTCTCGACGTATAAAAATTGATATTCCGAAATTCAAAGGCCTAACTAGCGAAAGACCAATGAAATTCTTACGGGAATTTGAAAACTATTTTTCTCTTGTAAAGCCGGAAGATTATGAATTTAAATGCATTGTGTCGCAAGCACTTGAAGGGGATGCCCACAATTGGTGGTATCTTGTACAAGGCGAAGTAAAAAATTATAGTGAATTTTATGATCAATTTAAAGAAAGATTCTGGAATAAAAATATTCAAAGAACTAACGCCAGAAAAGTAGAGTTCGGTCAATACATGCCCGGGCAGAGAAGTAGACTCAATTACGCCACATATATGTTTGGATTAGCCCGCGAGCTAAACATGGCCATAGACGAGCACGAGCTTGTAAGGAAAATCGCGGAGCATTTCGAACGGGAAATTAGACGCACAGTCACTAATCATAAAATCCAATCCATCAACGCCTTTCTATAAACACTTACCGATTTTGACAGTGACGACGCATCCAAAAGAAATACCAATGCAGACAGAACCCAAAGACCAAGTCACGAAGCCAAACAAAATCCCACCCACCCTCCCACTGAGAATACACCAGCAAAAAATACGTTAAATTCTAAAACGACGGGCAATCAGCCATGGCAAAAAACAAAAACGTGGACAGACCAAAGAGTACGAGCCATACAGACAGACAACAAGAAAACTGACAACAAAAACACCGGGATACCTTATCCTATACCTCTCGCAGACAGAAAGGAAGCAACAGATGAAATCAAACGTATGTTACAGTTAGATATAATACGACGCTCAAGCAGCGTATATATAAATCCAATTAAAATCGTCAGAAAACGCGATGGATCGGTGAGACCATGCCTCGATGCACAAATGCTTAATAAAGTTCTTCAAAACAACTTTCAGGGACCTCCCGGAATCGATGAGGTTCTTCAAAGGTGCACAGATAAACCAATAACTAGTATATCAGATTTCACGTCTAGTTACTGGCAAATAAAATTAGCTGAAAATTCACGCAAATACACGGCTTTCAAAATAGATTCACATGTCTACGAATTTAACGTCGTCCCATTCGGCATAAAAACAAGCGGTTCGGCGCTGATACGCGGGCTTGCGGAAGCCACATGGGACTTAGACGAATTTCTTGTCTTATTTGTGGATGACCTTATGATACGATCACAAAATTTTGATGAACACTTAGAGCACCTAGATAAGTTATGTGAGAGATTAATAAAACATAATCTGAGACTAAATTTCAAAAAATCAAAATTCGTTTGTAAGGAAATAGAATTTTTGGGCCATTATATTTCCGCTACAGGAATACGGCCAGATCCGGAAAAGATCCGTAATATTAAAGACTTCAAACGTCCACGAAATTTGAAACAATTACAAAGTTTCATTGGCTTTGTGAATTTTTATTCAAAATTCACTAAGAAATTCGCGGAATCTTTAGTCCCATTGTTGAACTTAATGAGAAAAAATGTCGTATTTCTATGGACTGACGTACATCAAGCAGCGTTTGAGAAAATCAAATCATTGTTCGACGAAAATATGTTTTTAAAATACGCAGATCCAAAGAAAGCCTACATTTTAACAACGGATAGCTCAGACTATGCATGCGCAGCGGCTCTTTCTCAATTAAATGAGGAAGGAGATGAGGAAATTATCTGTTTTGTGAGTAGAACACTCAAGGGGAGCGAATGCTCATACTTTACTACAGAAAAAGAAATGCTTGCCCTTGTGTGGTCGCTCAACAAGTTGGATACCTTCTTAAGGGGGGCAGTTGAAATTATAGTCCGAACGGACCACGAGGCCCTTACATTTCTACGCACATGTAAATTTAACAATCAACGATTGCAAAGATGGAACCTCGCCATCCAGGACTATAATTTGAACCCGGAATACATACCTGGGAAACTAAACGCAGTAGCGGACTATTTAAGTCGGATGAATAAAGATGGTCAAACAAAAGCAGAGAATAAAACAGAAATAATTATAACCGCTATTGTTCAACCAAAGTCACATCACGAACTAAGAAATATTTGTAAAAATATTGAGAGAGAGCAGAGAAATGATCCACAAATCCAAAAAATAATCAATAAATTAGGAAATAAGGAGAAAAAGACTTGTACACGCTACGAGATAATCGAAAATATTGTATATAAAAAAGCGAAAGAGAGATCTAAAATTGTTATACCGGTAAACATTTTAAAAAATTTTGTAAACGAAGTCCACACCGAGTATGGGCATATAGGGGGGCGAAAAGTAAATAAAATGTTATCAGAACATTTTGTCGCGCCAGGCTTACGCAGAAAGATTGCTGAAATGTTGAAAACTTGTGACAATTGTCAAAAAACAAAATACTTAACTCGAAAATACAGAGAATTGTCACAACCAATCTTAACGCGAAAGCCTGGAGAATTATTATCTATAGATTTCTATGGGCCATTACCGACCTCAGCGGGAGGCGTAAAATATATTTTAACTACAATTGATGCATTTAGTAAATACGTAGTATTTTATCCTCTCCGTAGAGCCAACACCAAGGCAGTTATTAAAAAGCTAATGGAAGACTATATACCAACTTACGGTAAGCCAAAGGCAATAATAAGTGATCATGGTACACAATTTACAAATGAAAAATATATAAAAGCTATAGAAAACGAAAATATTAAAGTTATATACTCTTCCATTAGGCATCCGCAAAGTAATATAGTTGAACGCGTACACAGAGAACTAGGCCGATTCTTCCGAACATTTATAAGTGAAAAGCACAAAGGATGGTCTAGATTTGTAAAAATTATTCAAAATATCATAAATGAAACACATCACGAATCAACAAACTTCACGCCGACAGAATTACATTTCGGAAGAAAACCGACGCGTATCTGGGAAAAATATTTAAATATCCCACGTGAAAATGCGAAAATAACGCAAGAAAAGCGAATCTCACTAGCTTACGAACGACTATGTAAAATCGCAACAGAACGAGCGGCTAAGAAAAATGCGAAAGCGGAACATTATGTATTCAAAAGTGGCGATAAAGTACTAGTAAAAGCGTTAAATGTATCAGATACGGAAGTCGGAAAAATCGCGAAATTTTTCGACATATACGAAGGCCCATATGAAATTCGAAAAAATGTCGGAATAGATACCTATTTATTAATTAATGAAACAAACGGAAAAGAGAGAGGCAAGTTTCATATAAACAATTTAAAGCCTTATTTTGAAGAAGCGGGAATATCATTAATGAAATATATAGAAGCAAATGAGGAGAAGTAATAAGGGAAGGGATATATAAACAAACAAGAGAGAGAAGACAATAAACATAAGCATCACACACTACGTCACGAGGCCCTAAAGCCAGGCTACCAACAAGAATACAGGGCAAATTCTGAATCAGTATAAATTTAACCACCAGGATGAACGGACAAGTCAAGCCGAAAAGTGCCAAATCCCCGAGGGAGACCAGCACCCAAACAGAGCCGGTAGCCGTCTGCCACCAGGCTACCCAGGTGAGCGATCTGCTAATCGCAAAATGTGCAGCGCGATGCTGGACAACGCCGATTCAAGTACAATGCCAACGAGTTATCAAGGCAAAAGCAGATCGCTTCCATGGGGAAACCGGCCTGTACGACAGGGGTTTGGCCACGCAAACTAAGAGGGGGACCGGAAAGGCCAACAAGATGATACAAACGGCACGACAAGCACCATCACCAGCCACCGCCGCCCATACCATCTGGCCCACCAACCCGACCCCCCCTACCATCCAAAGGCAGCCGGACATTCTGGTACGCCTGCCACCAACGACGGCACCAGCGGCCAAAAGAAGGCCACTACCACCACCAGGCCCACCAAAACGCCAGCGCACGGCTCCAGCACCAGAGGAGGAGTACATCCCGCTAACCCTCGAAGAATCGCTAGCTGCTAAAGCTGTCTGGAAGGAAAAAGTCCGAGCACATCGATTACTACAAGAGGTAGTAACGGAGCTCGGACAAATACCCGAGCAGACGCAATGGCAGCTAGACGAGTTCGAGGATTTTGCGAAGAAACCATAGAAACAAACTCTCTCGTAAAGTAATTCTTCTTTTCTCTATCTTTTTCTCTTTTAACTGCTTTCTCAATATTTGCGTAGAAAATTTTTTTTTTCTCTCTCTCTTTCCTGTTGTTACATTAAAACAGTAATTTTGTTGTTGTCTTTGCGCGCGCAGTCCTCTCTTCGCCGCCTGTCGCAGGGGAAAATAAAATTTTATGCAAGCTGCAAATTTTATTTTGGGGGGCACTGAAACGGCAGCACAACAAAGAGACCTCGCGCGCACCCAAACAACCGACGCTGGAGCGGCAACAAGGAGCGGCGCACCCAAACAACCGACGCTGGAGAACCAACGTAAACAACAACATATGGGACGGCGCCGACTATATAAGGCCAGCACGCACAGCACCAAGAGACTCAGATTTGTCGCGAATGCTATTCTGTTCAGCTCTCCGGACTGAACAGACTATCATTGTCAGGGGCTCTCACATACGTGTGCCTACGTGTGACGAGACACCCCATCCATTGTACTTAACGTTATTCTAATAAAATCTGCAATACATATATATTTCTATATACACTAATTCTTTCATTTAACTGAGTCATATCCCGGGGCATTCTACGTGGCGTCGAGCTATTGCATCTCCACACTACGCTAAGATACCCCCTACCTCCGAGTTGACGATCAGCGCTCACCTTCCATCAGTGCGGGTGATCGCGGATCCGAGGTTACCTCAAGTGCATCCTGCCCTAATCTATTCCACGCTCCGAGTCTCGATACGAACGCGATCTCGCGATTCTTCTGCGGATCTACCTGGTCCGTTTCAAATCATAAATGCAAAATCTGCAACAGGAATTTAATAAAAACTGTAAGATGTGCAATCAATGCAAGAGAGTTATTAAAAATGTACGAGGTATTATTACAGGGGTTGAAAGCAGGAAAAAGAGTTGATTTAAAAATAATTCAGGACCCCCCTAAATGCAAGATCGAAAAGGAATCAGGAGACTCATCAATTGACTTAGGAATAGACCCCTTCTTTTTCAATCAGGCATAGACAGAACAACCTTAATAAGAGAAAAAAAATTGTATATATATATTGTGATCCAATTGTTACAGATGTGCAATGTACAAGGAGTTCGAAGTGAAGCATATCGAGCGTTGATTAATAACTCAGACTCTGTCAACATTGTTATACAAAAGAAAAGAATGAAAATAAGGAATATCTACGACAAATAACGTATCAATTCAACATCCATAGTTCTACTGTATTTATGTGCTCAGAATGCGGCGAACAAATCACCCCAAAGGTAAAAACATTTGTAGATATCATCGAATTACTACCAATATTGAAATTAACTAGAATGCCAGGAATCCAAGAAGCAATAAGTATAACAATTATCAAGAAGACTGATTTAGTGTCACTAATGGATTTGGAAAAAAAGAAAACTGACTCCAGTACCGATTTACCAATTATAATAGATCAGGAAGAATACTTTGATGCTTTGTTAGAAAAATTCGACTACTTTTGAGAGCCAAGAGAGAAGAGTTAGGTTTAGAAAATCTCTTTGGGGGATCAAAAAGAACAAGCATAAAACGAAGACACTCCTCGAGACTTATCACAGATAGGGATCAGGAAGATGTTACAATTTGCAAAAGAGAAAAAGAGAGAGTAATCACTAGGTACATTTTAAAGTAATAATTAATTCCAGAAGATGAAGTTATCATCCGAACCCAATCAAGAGTAAATCGAGGGAGAATTTACTACATCAAGCTCAAGATTCTATTTATTTAGATTTAATAATAAGTATTTAACAATCTGATCAAGAATTCAATGATAATCAGGTAAACACATAGAATTTAAATGGGGAAAATATTAAAAGAAATCAAAATCCTTATTGTTATGTCTTAACGTCAAAATTGCAAAAGAAAAACTCTAATCGAATTAAAAGAGGAGGATTATGATTTCTTTCTTTCTTTTCTTTTCTTTTTAAATATTATCTATAAAAATAAATGATTATAGAATCAATTACTATCAGTGCTAATACATCAAGTAATTATTGTAGAGAACAATAAAGTGAAAAAAAAAGTGTTTTAAGTTAACCGTAAGCCGATTATATTATATTCAAGTGCATGATGACTAGTGGAAATTAGAAAAAAAAGGAAAGGAACTCGTGTTAAGCAATATTTAGACCAAATTATTATAAATTGTATTGTTAAGTAACATCATTGCCTATATATGTATTATCAAATAAATTGTAGTTACTTCATTACAAGTAATTAGAAATAAGAACATTGTATGCAATATGTTAAATATATATATATATATATATATATATATATATATACCCTCTTAATTATAAAGCATGTTATACGTTAAGAAACAATGTAAATGCTCACAAGATAGGAAAACAAGATTAAGAAATGAAATTCACAAAAAATTATTGTGAGCGTTAGAGGCTCACCTCAGAACGCTCATCCTAGGGGGAAGGTGTAAAATGGTCCACGGTAGGATGAAGCGTATAAAAAAAAAAGATATATGTGTTCCAAATCGCGGAACACACTCAATGGCATAAAATATGGTACTTGCTATTGGGATGTGACCGTGTTAATTAAGGAATAGACAAGAGGTGAGAAAATGACAACGTAAGACGAAGTGAACATAAAAATATAACTAAACTCGAATATTGACAAGTAAAATCCGTTAGGAAATCAGTAATAATAATAGATTCAATTAAAGCAACAATAATAAAAAGAAAGAACAATAACGAAGAAGAATTAGAGGCAAAAGAGCAAGCGAGGAACATCGATATGCACGCACACGCTACGACTCTACGGCAAAAGACCAAGCGGAGCACACCGATATGCACGCACATACTACGACTCTACGGCAAGAGACCAAGCGGAGCACACCGATATGCACGCACACACTAGGACTCTACGACAAGAGACCAATCGTAGCATAGATATGCACGCACACACTACGACTCTACGGCAAGAGACCAAGCGGAACACATCGATATGCACGCAGACACTGTGACTATGCGGCAGGGAATTAAGCAGACAAAATCGAGCTGCTATATAAAAAAACAAGAAGCCTACTGTACATTATGGACCGCGCATACTCGAAAATGATACACGAGGAATAAAGGAAGCTGCGGAGAGCGCAACGTTATCGGCAAGTGACACATAAGTCATGCGCGCTGGAAGCTCGAGGAGCCGCCAAAGAAGACACGGTGAGAGTCGGCTCAAATGCATAGAGGAAGCTTCTATGAATCTGCAGATAAGGAAAAGTAAATCAGAGGCGAGTTGACAGGAGAAGAGCAGAAAGGGACTCAATGTACTAGAAGAGAGTATTTTACTCTGTTTTTCTGATTGGCCCACCATGCAAAGTCACCCGCATAAAAAGTTCCAAATAAGGAGAGAAGCTGTATCTAGGCTCTTCAATTGGTCTAATACACTATCTCTTCTAGAAATTCATAGAATAGAATAGAATAGAATAGAATAAAAATTTATTTTGCACAAGTCAAAAACATTTTGTACATATCACAGTCATATCGTAGTCAATATACATTTCGTCGATATGACTTTACAATGCGCAACCTTTATTCATCGTCAACTCGGTACATATAACGGCGTATTGCTGTCCTAAAACTACTAAGCGACGGAAGACTTCTCGATTCGCGCGGTAGCGAATTCCAAAGTCGTGCACCCTGGGAACTAAAAAACTTCATCCCAGCCTCAGTACGCGAATTTGGGACTACGAGTTCTTTGGGGTCCCTGCTCGAGGTCCTAGACTGGTTTCTCTCAAAAAGAGCAGCAACATATGGAGGCTGCCTCATAACTATAGCCTTGTACAGCATGACCGCGGCAAAATACTCTCTCCTCTCTCGAACCGTTATCCATCCCAATTTCTTTCTATACGGGGAAATATGCTCGTCCTTCCTAACACCACAGATATACCTTATACAAGAATTCTGCAGCCTCTGAAGTCGAGACTCAAGCTCCCCTGAGATATCCATATAAACAAGAGAGCAATAATCCAGATGAGAGATTACAAGAGCACTAGCTAACCGCTTACGAAGCGCCTCCGTTGTGCAGGATCTGAAAGATCTGAGACCATATAAAGCCCTATTTACTTTACGACCAACTGCATCAACCTGCGGCTACCACGTCATTTTCGAGTCCATCACAACACCAAGGTTAGTCACAACGTCAACAAATGGAACGAAAACGCCACTTTCAACCTCAATGCCGGGCAGCTCTAGACTTTGTATTTTATTAATGTTATATTCCGAACCAAATATCACAGCCTTTGTTTTGCTAACGTTGAGGCGAAGTGCATTCTCGGTCGCCCACGCCGACACAGCTCTCGCCACCATCGACAAACGATGCACACCCTCCACAAGATTGTCTCTAGCTACCTGAGTATATGTTTGGAGGTCATCCGCATAAAGCAAGTGCCTAACACCGTCTGATAGTGAACCCTCAGGCCCCTGAAAATTGGCCAAAACATCCTGAAGATCATTTATGTACAAACTGAAAAGCAGAGGTCCCAACACCGAGCCCTGTGGTACTCCAAGATTGGTAGTGAGCCAATCTGACTCGCCGTTAGTTTTTGTAACTACTCGATGGTTACGTCCTGTGATATACGATCCAATCCACAGAACCACCGACTTAGAGAACCCTAAACTAATCAGCTTGCTAAGGAGTTTAGAGGGAGAAATGGTGTCAAACGCCTTGCTAAAATCAAACAGCAGAAGAATAGTCAGTAGCTGCTTCTTGCTGTTAATGCCCGCTCTGATATCCTCCGTCAAGCTTAGAAGCGCCGTCTGCGTGCTATGGAACGGGCGAAAGCCCGTCTGACGGGAATCAAGAAGCTTCTTCGATTCGATGTATTCCGAGATCTGATCGTGAACGATCTTCTCAAGTACCTTGGCGAGAAAACACAGCAGAGCAATTGGACGGAAGTCCGAGGCAGTAGATGGAATTGCTCTTTTCTTCAGAGGAACCAGATGCGCCCTCTTCCATGCCGCAGGAAAAACTCCCTTTGACAGAGAAAGGTTAAAAATTGTAACCAGATGATGACCCAAAACCGGAAGAGACTTTGCAATGATATCCTGAGGAATACCGTCTACCCCTTTCGCCTGTGATGTAAAATGTGCAACAGCCAGAACAACATCAGAAAACGTTACATCACGAAACTTAAAACCATCTTCACTGGCCGTTGCAAGGACAGCATGCAAGTCCTCCTCACGCTCTGACTGAGAAATGGAAACACCCGCAAAATGAGTATTTAATTCATCTGGTGAAAATCCATGTAATTCCTCTCTAGTCCTACTTAACAGCCCAAGATTGCGGAGCTCATTCCAGATGTTTTTATCGCCATCCAAGGCCTCCGAGATTTTATTCTGAATGAAGACATCCCGCGCCTCTGCCGTGCGTAGCTCAGCCTCCGCAGCGAGCGACTGAAACTCGGTCCACAGGCGATTGTCACGCGTACGACGAAACCGACGTCTAACAGCATCACGTCGATTATACAGTTCTTGAAGCTCGACGTTGATCCATGGCGAGAGACCCTTCCTCTTTGGTTTAAACTGCTTTAAGGGCGCAAGTTCATCAATAGCAACTGCGACATTTCGGCTGAGAGATTCAAGCTTCTTGTCTAATGTCTCAGCTGGACAGAGGACAGTTGACCAGTCAAGTGTCTCAAGGAGAGAAAGAAGCTCACCCTGCCTAACAGATTTAAAATCTCTGAAATAAAAGGAGCTCAAAGTAGGAGGTGACGAACTAGGAGCAGGGATGGTTAGGAGCAGGGATGGAGAATTAAAAGAAGAGTAGATCGTCGTCCACTCGAGGATATACAAGATCCCGGCAACAGGTCGAAAAAACTTTTTCGGTCTTGAACCTTCATCGCGCGCGAAGCTCTGTTTGAACTTAGAAGAATTTTCGGTGTTAAAATCATTTTTAATCTATTAAAAAGATCTTCGTTGTCATTTCTCCGCTCTCGTAACCAACTTATAAATTCTTAGTTAGTCGCGAGTGAGAGTTGAGGAAAAGTTATTAAAAAGTGAATAAATATTAACGTAGAAATTCAAAGGTTCGACTTGATTTTAATTTCAACTCCTGAGTCCCCACTGGTTTCTGGTCCCTTTTCGTTTCACTCGGAAGCCAAGCCAAAGTCTACTAAGAGGACAAGCATATAAACCAGGAGCAACAGTAGCAAGAAAACCAAAGGTAAGTACAATATAACTAACAAGCAGCACATTTCTCATTGACCCTCTCTCTCTCTCTAATTCACTCTCTATTGTAGATTAGGGTAGGTTATCGTATTTTCTGAAGAATTCCCGGTGGCTACTGGAGGCTGTTCTTTCTTAGATCGCGAAGGTAGTCAGGCACCGGCGAGGCTCAAGCTTGCGTTTCCAAGCTTTGTCCTTGTCCGTGCTTATTAGAGTCAAGCAACCTTTGAAGTTACTGTCCGGTGACTGCCTTCGTTGGTTTAGGACATAACAATTGTATTGAATATTGCATGGGCATATTCCAAAATAAATTGATACAGCATTTGCAATAGTAAACAAACCACAATTATATCTTTGTTATTGGTTTTGTACGTTTTCTAAAACAAACTTTAGGGATGTATTTTTAGGGAATAATCTACTTATGTATCTTAAATGATCATTATAAGGACCTATTTATACTATTAAATACGTGGATGATTTCTTTATCATAATGTACAATATATACAGATCTCATGCCTTTCTTGGTTATTACCACTAAATAGTATTTGTATAAATTCTTTTCCTTCATTCCTTTTTTAAATTTCAAAGGCGATTGCATATTAAATTGTAGGATCAATTTCATAAATTCGTCTATATATGTATGAATATACTATCTCTAATATAAAATCCCACAAGCAGTGTAACTACACACCCCAGGCTTATGTAATTTTTTCTATTATTTGTTATATAACATTTATATGTACTAATTTTAATTATACTTTTTTTTGTTTGTTTGTGATAAATGTATGGATACATTTTCGAAGGTCTTCTTAATTCTATTTTAATTTATTGTATTGTTACATAAAAATTTGCTTAATGTAATCGATCGTATGATTAATTGACAATTACTTATATAATTTATGTAGAAGAAATCACAAATAAAATTATTTTGTAATATGTTTTTATATAAATTATTCTTATTAAAATAATAATATTTAACTAAATATAATTATATCGATTATTTAGATTTAAAAATAGAATTATTATGACAAATAAATATGTAATTTGCGAGCGAAGCGAGCGTTTATGCTAGTAATAAATTAATAAGACATCGAGAAAAAGTAGCTTCCGATCTTGTAGTTCAGGTTTCAGTCTGGTGGCGCTTCGATCGGGGTATGCAGCACTCTAAAGTAGTACTCATTTTTCATATATACAGTAATAAAAATAATTCGAAATAAGATTTTTCGCTGCTCTTTAAATTTTGAAATTATTAGTTGGACGATTTGAGATTTTAGTGTACTGTGTGTTTCGAATTCCAGGATGCAAACAGAATAGCCAATAGCAATTTGCGACTTCTCGATCGCCAGGATGAGTCTTCTCCTCTTCACTACGTAGGTATATAAATTTCGTTGAAGGGAGCCGGGAGGACCTAGCGCTGATGGCACTTTTACCGCATAATCTTATGGAACGGCTCGATCCTTTTTTGATGTACCCATGGCGGCTCCCAGTGCTCCATAATTCAAAATGGATGGTATTAATACAATAATTCGGACTTTATTCGAAATTACTGTACAAAAAAAATAAAAAATATCCTCTTGATCGTCCTAAGCTATATGAAGATTTTTCCCTTAATTTTGTTTGTCATATATATATATATATATATATATATATATATATATATATATATATATATATATATATATATATATATATATATATATATATATAGCACAGTTGCATAGGGCAAAATTAGCCTACTACTGCCGTTTTCGCAATAACGACTATTATCATGCATGGAACAGAGTTTAAAATTATTTTTTAGAGCGAAGCTCTTTTACGTAGCTTCTGCAGCTGGAGCTAACTGTGAAAATTTATGACGCTTCGTAAGATGCTTGAAATCGTGATTAAGCATAATTGGATAGTAGCGCATAAGAAACAGATAGAGAAAGTAGTGAGGGAAAGGGGCGGGGCTAGCGTCAGAGGGGGATAGAGCAGCACTCTCTCCCTCCTCCTTCCTCCTGCTAAACAAGAACTATATACATATAGTAGCTCTCTCTCTCTCCGTAAGTACAACTGTCTTTCCCTGTACGCCCAGCGATGCCAGAAGTGGCACAATGAGAGCGCGAAATTTAAATATTAATGCAAAAAAAAGTGTTTGGAAAAATTCTACTTGGTATTTCATAATTCATTATAAATCAGTAGATGAAAAGTTACAATAAAAGAATAATTTTTTTTGTTTAATTAACTTTCTAATAGCAAATTGCAATGTCGCCCCTTTTACGCTACCGTCGAGAATTGCCATTTGTAAAATTACACAAAAATGAAGAACAAAGAACAACAGATTTAAGGTTTTTGGGGTCGCTGAACACGAATCTGATATCAGAATTGCAAAATAGATTGTTTAAACAATTTTGTATAAATAAATTAACGCGAAACTCGATTTTTTGAAACTTTAATCCAGAAAACGTATCACATATAAGGTTTTTGGGGTCGGCAAACACAAGTCTGATGTTAGAATTGCAAAATAAATTGTTTAAACAATTTTGTTTAAATAAATTATTGCAAAAATCAATTTTTTGAAACTTTGATCCAGAAAACTTATTAAATATCATGTTTTTGGGGTCGCTAAACACGAATCTGATGTTAGAATTGCAAAATAAATTATTTAAACAATTTTGTTTAAATAAATTGATGCGAAACTCGATTTTTTGAAACTTTAATCCAGAAAACGTATCACATATGAGGTTTTTGGGGTCGGCAAATACAAATCTAATATCAAAATTGTAAAAAAGATTGTTCTAATAAATTATTGCAAAAATTTCATTTGTGTTTTAAACTTTGCCCATGCAATCGTAAACTCCTAAATCTAACAGCCCCACGCGCCCCGAGTTTTACGCAAAAATACGTCGGCAAATCGGAGGGAGGCGAGCTACTGCAAAAAATCCAAAAGTCAAACTACTTATCTTTTTATTTTACTAATTATTTATGAATTACATTATTTGTAATTTCAGTATTAAATCTTTAATTAATATTCTTTTTTCTTTAATGACTTTTTCATCGAACCATTGATCTAAATTATGCATAGGCAACGTTGTGTAATCCTGTATGGGATCCTGAAAATATTTTATTTTTACAGTACATCAAATACTTGAATTTTTTAAGTACAATATTGTTTTTTCAAAAATACTGGAGTACAATGATTTTTGTTAATTCATATTTCAATATGTTTATATATAAGAAATATATCATACCTTAAAAAAGTTTTCTGCATATTGTAACAAGTAGATTCCGCAGTCATAGCCGTTAGACTGCTGTGGTACTTTTGGACAAATTCCTTTAAGATTTTCATTTGTAAAAAAATTGTTTTCCCCACTTTTCTTTTCATACTCACAATTGAGATAATCGCGTATAATATTTACAATGTCACTTCTGTTTGACACTTTGACAACATTATATTTGTACGTAACGTTATATATACTTTGTTCTGAATGAAGATTATTTTTCAAACCTTTTTTTCTCTTCAGTCTCACATAGTGTTTGATTAATCGGCTTCTCACATAATATATTATTAATAAAACATACTATTGCTAAAACCCAATGAGAACTGAAATGTTTATAATAATTTTATTTGAAATTTGTAATGCAATCTGTTATATACATATTTTGCACACGTATATTTGTATACGTATCTATTGTGCATAAAAAATTATTATAAATTCTTACTTGTCAGCAATTGGAATTAGAATGAAATCCTTTTCAAATATGTTGCATTTTTTAGTCCACCTTTCAACTAAACGATACCGCTCCATTGCTACATTCTTTTGAGATCCTTCTGCAGATGTAAGTCGTTTATAGAAAAAAGAACTAAATAAAAAAGTACGGTTTTTATCCATTGTCGAGATAACGTGTGATGTGAGGTATAATAAATAATAATCCTCCTGCGGCTGGTGGAGGTGGGTAAATCAGTATACTGCAAAGAGAAACTAATTAATCCAAGCCATGTATAGAAAACTAGTTTAATGTATCTGTACTATTAGTTTTACGTATCGCGGAGATGCGCGCAGTATGAATAATTTCATATTTCCAGCTTCCAATAACAGGTAGAGCCACTTCAGGTCGATTATTTCGTGCATATTTATGATCTATTAAACATATATTGGGGCCGGTGTTATAAATTTATCACAGCAAAAGTTACATGAGAAATAAGTAAATTATTGATTTCGAAAGCGTCAAAAATTATTTTACGAGGCTCGACCCTTTTTTTCAATGTGCGCTCATGTCTGGCTAGTAATTTTTATGCAAAGTTTCGGTCTTCCCTAGACGATTGATACGCGGAATGCGAGCTGAAACATTTTTATTTACATTTTTCCCAGTATGGATAAAACGAGAATTTCCCAGTATGGATAACGCGAATATTCATAAAAATGTAGAAATTATTATTTTTTCTCCTTTCTGACATAAAGAATGCCTATTACAAAGAATAATAAAGTGGAAAATGCAGAGTTGAGCGGAAAATTCCATAATAGCGCCAAAATCAATAAAATGAATAATATTGGCAAATACTTGACGCTTGAGAAAATCCAAAAAATGTACCTTTTATATATATATACTGCGAATTGACTATTGCGCGGGACATCGAATCGGGACGATTTTTATATTATAGAGGGCTGTTTTAGGAACAAATCCATGTTACATTTTTTTTATTTTTGTTGAGTAAAAAAATATTTACAGCCCAATAGCGTAAAACTCGGGGAGCGTGGGGTAGTTAGATTTAGGAGTTTAAGTTTTGTATTCTCCTCGCCGCAGCTCGCCTCCCTCCGATTTGCCGACGTATTTTTGCGTAAAACTCGGGGCGCGTGGGGCTGTTAGATTTAGGAGTTTACGATTGCATGGGCAAAGTTTAAAACACAAATGAAATTTTTGCAATAATTTATTAGAACAATCTTTTTTACAATTTTGATATTAGATTTGTATTTGCCGACCCCAAAAACCTTATATGTGATACGTTTTCTGGATTAAAGTTTCAAAAAATCGAGTTTCGCATCAATTTATTTAAACAAAATTGTTTAAATAATTTATTTTGCAATTCTAACATCAGATTCGTGTTTAGCGACCCCAAAAACATGATATTTAATAAGTTTTCTGGATCAAAGTTTCAAAAAATTGATTTTTGCAATAATTTATTTAAACAAAATTGTTTAAACAATTTATTTTGCAATTCTAACATCAGACTTGTGTTTGCCGACCCCAAAAACCTTATATGTGATACGTTTTCTGGATTAAAGTTTCAAAAAATCGAGTTTCGCGTTAATTTATTTATACAAAATTGTTTAAACAATCTATTTTACAATTCTGATATCAGATTCGTGTTCAGCGACCCCAAAAACCTTAAATCTGTTGTTCTTTGTTCTTCATTTTTGCGTAATTTTACAAATGGCAATTCTCGACGGTAGCGTAAAAGGGGCGACATTGCAATTTGCTATTAGAAAGTTAATTAAACAAAAAAAATTATTCTTTTATTGTAACTTTTCTTCTACTGATTTATAATGAATTATGAAATACCAAGTAGAATTTTTCCAAACACTTTTTTTGCATTAATATTTAAATTTCGCGCTCTCATTGTGCCACTTCTGGCATCTCTGTGTACGCCTCTGTTTTTATACTGCTTTGTGCCGCTTTTTGCCCTCGGGCATTTTCATTTGCAGTTTGTTGCACGCTCCTTAATGCAACCTTCAAGCTGATGTAAAATTCACTGGAGGCTGCATTTGCTTTTACTACTTTTCTGCACTTCAAACTTCATCACTGCAACATAACCTGCAAATCTCCTGGTGCCGTTTTTCTCTGCTTGGCTTGATTTCTATCTCTTCGGACATACACGTGGTGACACCTCTTGAGTCGACGGAACAACAGCTCCCGCTCCATTAAACACAGGTCGGTGCGCTCCACTCTACTTACTCATCACCACCACCATCTGGCGACGAGTTTTACAAGCTCTCTTACCTGCTCTACCTTATCAACTGCCAGTAAGTTGCCGGCAAAAGATGAGCAATAGCGTGGAGAAGCTCACGGAGCAATATCAAACCATCGGCCATACCTGTGATAAAGCCATCCAGCCCAAAGACCCCAAAAAATGCGAAATATGCAATTTTTACTTCCACACAAGGTGCATTTCCTTTCGGTCTGTGATGGTGAGAGCTGTTGCAACGTTTGCGTGCTCAGCCTGTGCTGAAGCACAAATAAGAAGGAGACTTGAGTCCTCTCTCAATGGCAGTAGCACAACATCCAAGGGCGCCAAGAAGAAGACTCAGTCTACATCACTATCTACTAATCCCTCGCGTAGTCAATCGCTGATGCGCACTATAGAGACATCGGCGTCAACAATGGAGTCCACCCTCCAAAACATCTTCGCTGCTCTGAGGGAGATCAGTCCCAAGCAGGATAGCGCAGCGGAGGCTCGGAGACTCCTAACAGAGAGGATCTCCGGGTTTGAAGCGAGGCTAGGCCCCCTCGAACAGCGCCTTCAAGCCCTCGATGTACTGCCTCAGCTCCAAACTCGCATGACAGATGCTGAGACAATCATCACCGAGCTGAAGGCACAGTTACAACAGCTTACATCAGGGCACGCCTCCTCGCTCTCAGCGAACAGCAGCAACATCCCTCCAGCCGCCGCTGATCCCCTCGAGATCACGAATGTACGAAGGGAACTAGCGGCCATCAAGCATCGTCAGGAGCAGAGCAACAACACCGCGGTGTTGATCACTGGACTGCACTATACCCAAGAGAGTTCACTCAACCTCCTGGCTTTTTCAGTGCTTTCTGCCCTCGTTCCCACCCTCATTAAGAGGGATATCGTTGCCACTAGGATCATGGCAAGACTTAATGCAGTCAACAATACCTCGGCAGCTGACAGCAGACTTCCACCTATCGCTGTCACTTTGTCTTCCCATGCCCTTGTACGTTCCACCTTGGCGGCGAAAATAAAGAAGGAAAAGCTCCACACATCAGAGCTTAATGCCAATCTACTGGAGGAAGCCAAGGCCTTAGCCCCAAACCATCAGGGTCTCATCAATATCAACGAGCTGCTTCCCCCAGAGATACATAAACTTCGTGTTAGGGCCAGGCTGGAGGCCAGGAGGAGACAAGGATGCAGATCCTATGTGAGAGACGGGAGAGTCTTCATCCGCACTGCTGAAGATAAGGAGCGAGCGACCATCATCACCAGCGATGAAGAACTGACTAATTTTTTAGCCAGGAGGCCCCTGAGCAGCGTCAACTAAAAACGATACACCTCATTCCACCTACACCACCATCATCTTCATTTTCGCTCACCTCATCTTCATCCGTTTCCAAGGCAACTCTGTCCGACGGTCTAAGGGTCTGCCATTTCAATGCAAACTCTCTTACGGGTCACATTGAGGCGGTAAGGCTCTTTTTGTCCACTCGTCCCCTTTATCACGTAATAGTTGTAACTGAGACCTGGCTGGACGACAAGGTACAAACAATACCTCTACTCGACAACTACATACTTCTCAGACGGGACCGGAACAGAAACGGTGGAGGTGTGGCCCTCTACATACATCTCTCACTAACGGCTACAGTTCTGACATCATCTGACGGTGACTGGTTGGGTAAGCCAGGGAAGCCAGAGTATCTCTTCTGCGAGATCTCCGCAAAAGAGGTCTCCCCTATCTTTGTGGGAGTTGTGTATCGTCCACCCCATGCACCTTTGTTTCAAGGTAATGACTTCATTGAAAAGCTCACGACACACATGCACAATTACTCCACAAAGATAATTATGGGGGATTCAATGCGGACCAACTCTCTAGATCTAAAGATGCCAAATTCATCAAGGCCTTCGTAGAGGAGAACTCCCTTCAGTCGGTTCCTTATGGTGCAACACATCATAAACTGGAATCTGACACCTGGCTTGGCCTCTGCTTAATAGCGAGCAGGATCGCCTGTTGTTGCACTGGAAAACTGACACACCATTCATAAACGGACATGACCTAATCACGGCCACTCGAGACGTACAGATACCACGCTATGACCCTAAAACTTTTACATACAGAAATTACAGAGTAATCTGTGCCGAGAGACTGGAGGCCTACCTCGGTGCATGTGACTGGTCATCGCTCGCCACTTCATCACTTGACGATTGCATCACCACCCTTAACACCAACCTGACTAACGCCATTACTCATCTTGCCCCATTACGGACAGTAACACCTGGACCGAAGCGTCACCCGTGGTTTACCACGGCTCTTCGTGACCTCTTGAAAGATTGGAACAGACTCTACAGGCGGTTTCGCAGGTAACGTCTCCCGCTGGACCTGTATTTTTACAGAATAGCGAGGGACGATGCTCATAGGCAGGTCGAGGATGCCAGGCTGAACTACTATCACACACGCCTGTCCTCCTTGACCGATGCCGGTGAGATCTGGAGAGAACTTGAGAGACTTCGAATCACCACCTCCAAAGTAAAACCACCCTCTCGTATCTCCAGCGAAGACCTCAACGCATATTTCAGCGTCATTTCCAACGACCGACTGGCCACCACTGTGGAGGAATACATGCAGACCCTGGAGAGTCTGAACATCCCCGAACATTTCTACTTTAGAGAGATAACGGAATCGGACGTTTTATCTGCAGTAATGCACTTTGACTCCCAGGCCAGGGGTAGTGACGGCATCCCACAGGTTGTCATTTACAAAGCACTGCCGGTACTCGCTCCATTCTTATGTCGTATTTTCAACCTTTCTTTGAGCGAGTCAAGTTTCCCCTCGGACTGGAAAAAGTCACTGGTGCATGCACTGAATAAAGTCAGTTCACCAACAGCCTGAACTGACTATCGTCCGATCTCTCTTCTTTATTTCCTGTCCAAGGCGCTGGAGTGGCTAGTGCACAGACAAACCTCGGAGTATCTTGAGTCAAGACTTTTCCTTGACAACTTACAAACTGGTTTTCGCACTGGCCACAGCACACAGTCCGGCTTAATTAAGTTGACTGATGATATCAGGCTTGGAATAAACAGAAAGAAGGTAACTCTTGTACTTCTTTTTGACTTTAGTAAGGCGTTTGACACAGTGTGTCACGCCAGACTACTCAAAAAGCTAATCTTTTTCGGCTTTTCTAAGCAGGTTATCCGCTGGTTTGCCTCCTATCTCACAGGCAGAAAGCAGGCCGTCATTGGTGACAATGACGAACTCTCCACTTTTCTACCGCTAAACACGGGAGTACCACAGGGGTCCATACTGGGACCGCTATTATTCGCATTGTACGTCAATGACCTCGGCCTCTGTTTGAACTCGGACGTATCTCATCTCATCTATGCGGATGACCTGCAAATTTACAGCCAATGCCACGTAGAGTAGCTCGATTCCTGTTCCGAGAGGATGAGCGCTAATGCCGAAAGGATAATGGGCTGGGCTGCGCAAAATCATCTTAAACTGAACGTACTCAAAACTCAGGCGATCGTCCTGGGCTCTTCCTATTATATAAACGCTCTTCCTTCCACTGCTAACACCTACATTAAAATAGGAGAGGCCCGGGTAGAATATCGGTCGACAGTGCGTAGCCTGGGGCTAGTGCTTGATTGAGTGCACGTTTACACAACTGTGTAAACGTGCACACTCGCTCATGTACAGATTGTATTTTTTTAGAAAGAGCACTGGCTTCGAGCTGCGCAAGCATCTTGTGCAGACTTTACTTTTCCCCATCATTGACTACTGTTCATTGGTATACTGTGACCTCTCACAAGAACTTGACACCAAACTACATAGACTGGTGAACACAGGAATACGTTACATTTATGGTATAAGGAGGGACGAGCATATCGCCCCCTACAGGCGTGAGTTGCAATGGCTCACCACCGCCGGACGTAGGAAGTACTTTACGACCTGTTTTCTAAGAAAACTCTTCAATACCGCTAATCCATTCTACATCTTGGCCTTTTTTGACTTCCATGTCGCACTCCGCCCAGTGAGGGGCGAGGTGACTCCCCCTGGACATCCCTGTTTTCGCCACAGAGGCACTGAGGAATTCATTCCACGTAAGCGCCTCATATCTCTGGAACTCATTACTAGCTCATCTCCGCAACATTAGATCATTACCTCCTTTCAAACGTCAGATCAGGCAACATTACCTTAATCACGAGAAAATTTAAATAGCCGTCTCGAATCCAGCTTTAAATAATATTTCTCACCCCATATACAATCATGCATACCACACTCATTCAAAGCATTCGTCTCACACCATTACTCATATATGCATCATCATTCTTCATTTTAATTTCTAAATTTTTAAGCTGTGTATTTTTCTACAAACACTTTTGTAAATATTTCTGTATTTTATATCTTTTAACTCTTTTTTTTTGTATAACATGATGTACAGCAAATAAATCTAATCTAATCTAATCTAATCTGATCACTCTCTCTCCCTCTCTCCCTCTCTCCCTCTCTCCCTCTCTCCCTTTCTCCCTTGTTACGTCATAGATAAAATATATATGTAAGAAAAAAATAAAAATTTAAAAATAAATAAAATATCGACGCAGCTGCGTTCCAAAAAAGTATGTACCGTAGGGCTTAAGAGCAAGCGAGCGTCCAGACAGAGCAATTAGGCCGTCTGAAGAAATAGCAATTAGAAGCGAGCGTAGGTATAGCGATTGGGATCGGTATACGACGGGCAGCGGCCCTATCGTAAAAATTTGTACGCAGACAGGGAAAACCCAACCGTTTGAAGAATTTGCGTGCGACAATCTGGCGTCGTGAATTTTGTGCATATTTTTATTTATGTTAAAATGAAGAACTCGTATTCGTGGCGTAGAGATAAATTTTTGCTCGTGCAGATTTTACGATTTGTTCATAATCTTAATAGATAGTTTATTAAAAGAACACTATTTAGAAATAAAATTTAAGTTATTATAATAAGTAAAAATAACGAGTTTAAGTAATAATAATAGAAATACAGTTTTGAAGTTTTAAATTATTAAGTTATCAATAGATTAAATTGATTGCAATAGATAAATAAACACAGTTCACAAATATTATATTATACAAGCAAAAAATGTAAAATCTACAAATTATTATAAAATAACAATTAGAAAAATCAGAAATTATACAGGTAGGGACATCTAACGGAAATCGGCAAGACTAGAAAAATAGCGTGGGTGGGACCAAAGGTGGAGCGGAAGAGGACCAGAAGAGGCGGCAGCCAAGCGGAAAGATGCGACGCTATAGGTCAATGACCGATATAGAGGGCGCTAACGCAGACCCAAAGGGATGGGCCTGAGGAAAAATCGGGTTGGAGAGGGAAAAAGACGCGACGCGAGCGTGAAGCGAGGAATTGCGAGCGATGAAAAATTTCAGTCTGGTTGAGGAGTTCAGTCGAGATGGCTGCTCCCGAAAATTGTATAAGTTTCCAATTTTGATTACTAAGCCGTGGTGACTAAATCGTGTTGAAGTATTTTTCAAAGATTTTAAAATATATTTAATACAAAAACTTAATTGAAGTGAAGTTTAATTTCATTAATTTTTGACTTTATATCAATTCATAAGAGTATTATTTTTATTCAAATATAAGAAGGAAGAAGTTTACAAACCTGTAAACTTTGAATTTGATACATCTTCTAAAAAGGAAGTAAGTAAAAGTTTTTATAAGTAAATTTTATTAAAAGGTTTGGAATTTGTATAATGAGCAGGGTTTGAACGCTGCCACTCATTATTACAAAAATTTTGAGAGAACTGGTTGAGGTTTGGTGGGTTGATTAGACTTTGCTTGTCGGAGGCCCTTTAACCTACAAATTAACTAGACCTGTTCATTAATATCGGAAGGGAATTTTAGTTTCAACTCTCGCGAAATTTTAAAATAAAATAAAGAACGACTCCATCTCGAGTTCAGCGGAAGCTGACTCAAAACGGAGAAATATTACATTGTGCGCCGACTATTGGACGTAACAAATTTTGGGGATTCAGCCGGGATCATAACGTTTCTAATATTTTATTTTGAAAAAACGTGTAGAGTTTGTTCAGTTTTATTCGATTTTTATTGAAAATTAGTGTTGTTGATTTCTATATAGCCTCAAGTGAAATTTTTATAATGAAAAAGTGTTTAAATGGTTTATTTGAGAATAAAATACTTGAAATTTAGTTAGAAGTTTTAGTGAGAAATTTTCATATCAAAATAATATAACTTAAAATTTTAAGTGAACAAAAATAAGAAATTTTAAGTTGATTTGTTTGAATAAAGAAGAAAAAGTATAAAGGTTATATTGTCAGTTTAAAAGAAAGAAAATCGAAAATATTTGAAAATAAGGTTTAAATGAATTTTATAAAAGAATAAATTAAAAAGAAAATTATAAATAAACGGGAAACTAAAGGATTTGAAATGAAGCAAACTAAGGTAATTAAAATAAAGGAAACTGAAGTTTTTAAAAAAAATATAAATAAAGTGAAAATTGGTTAAAGAATAACTAAAGAATAAAATAAAAGGAATTTTGGAAATTTATATGGAAAATTATATGTAAATATTGGTAGAAATAATTTGTCACGAGTAGTTTTAGTTGAATTGAATTTGAGGAAAACTATTATCTAAAAATATTAAAGACAATTTAAAAATTAAACGTATACATGAGTGATAAACGAGCTACGCGGAACCAATCAAAAAATGATCCAGAGTTGCAAAAAAAGATAGATAAATTTAAACAATTTAGACATGTAGAAGACGAAGATCTTGGAAACGAATCAGAACTATCAGATACTTTTAATTCAGCGACATCACAGAATAGCACTTTGAACACAGACATTTTTGACGAAACGGAAAATAACACGACCGGGGAAAAAACGGTAATAGACCAAGTTACTTTAGACGATAGCACAAATTCAGTGGAAGACGAAGACAACATGTCGACAGCAGGGACTAACATTAGTTTAAAAGACGCACTTCAAGTAGTGTCAGAGTTTGGTGGAGAATTGACTACAGAGGAAAAGCTTGCAAAAGTTCTGAAAGGTAAGCTTGTAGGCGAAGCTAGAAAAGCCATATTAGGAGAAAAATTTTAAAAAGTAGATGAGTTAACTAATTATATTCGCGACATATATTTACCCGCTTAAACCGTGCATCAGTTACAGGGAGAGTTAGGTAGTTAATATTAAAAGGAAAATGAGAGTGTTATAGTATTTGCAAATAGAATGAGAGATTTGGGAACGAGAATATTAGAAGCTAAGCGAGTTGCCACGAACGCGGAGGTAACTGACGAATTTAAAAAAGCGATAACGGACAACATAATTGAATGTTTTAAAAACGGATTAAAACCGGAAATCGAGAGAAAAATGATTGTGGCCGACACTGTATTAGACATTGTGAAAAATGCGATTACCGCGGAGAGACTCTTAAATGCACAAAACGCCTTGCGTGGAATAAATAAAAGCGGAAGTAGTAAATTAATTGAGAAGAAAATAGTATATTTTTGTAAAATTTGTAGAAATAATGAACACGATACACAAAATTGTAATAAAAAAGGTAATGATAGTATTTGTAATCGCGTGGGATATCCGACTAGTAAGTGTAGATTTGGAAATAATAGTAATGAGGCATGCCAATTATGCGGAGTTGCCGGACATCAGGCTAAGCAATGCACAGGGGGAAAATTAAACATTATATGTCAATTTGGTGGGATCAGGGGTCATGGCGCTAATACTTGTAGAACAGTAAGAAATATACAATGTCAATTATGTAAAATGAGGCATAAGCTAAATATGTGCAGTAAGTTAAATAATCAGAGCAGTATCTTAAATCAAGAACAAATGGTAAATAGATCAAAGTTACATTGCGAAAAATGCAATCGCAATGGACACACGGCAGCTAGGTGCTATGCAAAAACTGTAGCGTACGCAAGTAATGAGAGTAATAGCAATCAATTTATGTGTTTTTATTGTAAACAACCAGGACATTTTATTAGGCAATGCCCAGTAAGAGAGTCGGAAAACTCCAGAATTCTTCAGAACACAGGCGCCAGTCCGAAGAACCAAAGTCAAGAGCAGCGTCAGGTGGAAAATTCACCAGATTTATCGGAGCTAATACCAATGTAAATAAAAATGTAGGAATACCGTATATAGCGTTAGGAGACAAAAATAAAACATTCAATATTAAATTTATGATAGATACAGGGGCTCAAAGTAATATCATTAAAATTAGCTCAGTTCCAAGTACAGTAGAGATTGATACAACAACAATTTTTAATTTAAAAGGAATTTCCGACAAACCAGTAGAGAGTTTAGGGGTAATTGAGATGAAAGTTATAGGTAGTAGTACTAGACTTTTTGTAGTTGATGACGATTTTCAGATGCCGTATAATGGAATTTTAGGTTGTGAATTTTTATACAAAAATTATTGTAAAATAAATTTTGATAGTAAAACTTTAGAAGTAAACGGAAATTTAATTAAATTCAAACAGGATAATGAAATAAATAAACAGAATAAATTCGTAAATTATGAAGTTTCAAATGCAGATATTAAGTTACCTTTTATAGATGTGTTAAATTCTCCGACGCAAAAGATCACGCAATTTTTACTAGATACAGGAGCAGAATGTAGTTTAATAAAAAGAAAGTTAGTGCCAGATTATTGTAAAATAGATAACGAAGATAAGATGTATTTGTGAGGTATAGATGGCGAAATAATAAAAACTGAAGCATCAACTATTACAGATATTTTTGGAATTGAACACATAATACAAGTCGTACCGGATGACTTTCCTATACCAGCTGAGAGAGTAATAGGAGTCGATTATTTAAGTAAGCATGACACGATTTTGAATTTTAAAACCAAATGTTTAAGAGTACATGATAAATATTCACCATTGAAAGATAGAAAACTTATAGATTTAACAGTAGATAATAAAATGCCAATTAACGAGGAAGATTATGATTCAGTGTCAGAGGAAGAAAATATTGTCGATTCGATGTACAATAATTATTCGGTTCATGACGAGGAAAATGATTATTATTCAAACGAATTTTCAAAAATGGGACAAATTTATAGTTTTTGTGTTTCAAAAGAAGAAACTTTTATCTGCAGGCAGCACTACTTACGTAGCACTTTATACCTACAACGAACAGCCACCCCCTCGTGGTGTGAGTGTGTGTGTGCGTGCGTATATATATACATTATCATCCAATTAACATAATAAATAAGTAGTCAATTAACTTGAAATTTTAATGGAATGTAGTTTGACACCTAACCCATCAACATATTTTTTTTCGTAAGGTTTATGTTTGGTTCCCGTGGACCAAACGGGGAAAAATAGATCATTTTATTATCTAGTAATGCATTTTTGCTGAATTGTTTGTAACAATGAATCATTGAAAAAAAGGAAAATAATGTTTTTCAAAAATCGAAAAATGGCCATAAAAAAAGTAATTGAATTTTTTCAATAAAAATAAAAATATTAATTTTTTTCCCGAATTTCGAATCCAAAAATAGATATGCATGTCAAATTTGATTGATATTGAATGAGTAGTTTCAGAAATATCACGGTATACATACACACACACATCCATACGGACATTTCCTAAAAACACATAATTCGAACTTCTAACATCTAAAAACATGTTTCTATGAAGTTTTAGCGAAACTGAAAATTTTACTATTACAAAGCTTCCTCTAGGAGGAAGCAAAATTATTTTAATCTGTGTTCCATGCATTGTAATAGTCGTTATTGCGAAAACGGCAGTAGTAAGCAATTGTGCCGTACGCAACTGTGCTATAGATATGACAAAACAAAATTTAGGGAAATATCTTCATATAGCTTAGGACTTTTTATGTTATGATATATTAAGATTTTTTATATTAAGATATTTTTTATTTTTATCTTACAGTAATTCAAGCAAAGCATGAATTAATACCATTCATTTTGAATTTTGGACCAGTGTAAGGCGCTCGGTAGCGACCGCAAGGACGTGGTGCATGCAGACACTCGCTTCCCACTTACTATCCACGATCCAGTACTAGACAGCTAGTTTCAACTCGGAGACGACAGATAAGATCGTATATTAGTTAGACACGCATACTCTCCGAGGTCACTTTCAACACATGTATCTCTCATTCATAAAATTCAAAAATTGTGAATTCCGATTAATAAACAGACACATTCAGCGATAATTTATCGTTTTCAACTCATTGCAAATTCATCGTCCCGGTATTTTCGCAGCAACCGTGAGCTTAAGAGCTCACGAAGAACAAAACCATCGATTCACTGGACAGATCTTGGTACCGTATAGTGCGTGTCAAAAGAGAAAAGATTGAAGTGCATAATCATGCATCTGGAGCGTGTATTCTTCTGAGGCGAGAAGGTGGTGCGTTTCAGTTTCGCTAGACCAGAAAATACTTCTTCGAGCCTGAATTAACGTAAAGAAGAAGTTGATTGTATTAATTCACTAAACAAACTTACAAATGTCACAGCGAGAGTTCCTAAGGGGCATTATATTATTATTATAAAGAAATAATTTGAGAAAAGTTTGTTGGAAAACTACGATCTTGCGCTTCTTATAAAGTTGCTATTGAAACTAATGCGTCTGTTAGCGTTTTATGGTATTTTTTATTTATTGCTTGATCCATCGAAATATAGTCCATTTTTGTGAACGTACCGCTAACACGTGTATATAAGTATCTCTCTAGATTTTCAGATCTACTTCTCGGATACGATGATGACGTTTTACTGAGTGAGTGCGTGTATGTGAAGTATGTACGTGTAAGATATAAAACGCGATATATAATAATTGTAGTGTTTTGAACGCGTAATGGAATTGGTGATTCCATTACATAATATATTGCAACGAGACAGTTGTCTCGTGCAAACACACACGCGAACTCAGCCGCGCGCATACCGATACGAAGCCGGGCACACAAACAGAAAGGCGTGCCCGCACCAACAGAAAGGCTAGTGCGCACGAAGCGGAGCGAGTGCGCGCGCACAGAAACTAACACGACGACACACAGACGACAGCCCCATATACACTAGCGCGTAGCAGCCGGCTATATAAGACCAGCCGCCGGACTAGGGAGACTGTACAGCTCGAGCGTTCGAACTGCACAGTGATCTGCGCACACAATACTGGGAAGTGGAGAAAACCCGAGTAAGAACAAACCATAGGACCTGCCGTCTCGTGAGCACACGTGATGATGATTCTACGGCGACCGACCGTATTCCTGATTGCCATCGTGTGCACACGAAGTAACCAGGAAACCCAGCAGACAGAGAGACAACCTCCTCGTGAGCACACGTGGAAGCTGTCTTGACGCCTCACCGACCTTACTCCAGTACCCTATCACCTACCACCAGACCGTCGTTTTGCCTCGACTCTGTGAGCATACAGGATAAGGAAAAACTCCGGGCCAAAGAAGCCAGGAGTCAACAAACAATAAAAACAAAATTGCTCTGCCCTCCGTTATGTATTTATCTACCATTTTACAAAGTTTGGCGGTTATATATAGATATATCGCCAAATGGCATTCGAATTACATAATTTTAAGACATTATTCGAATGCCATTCGACGAGATATTTATGTATAAGCGTCAAGCTTTGTAAAATGGTAGATAATTACATAACGGAGGGCAGTGATATCCTGCTTTTTTGTAATTTTGTTTTTATTGTTTGTTATAAGCAAATTAGATCTTTTTTCGTCTGCTATATTGTGACGCGAAATTTGAATTTTTAATTGACTTTCAGACTCTCTTAAAATTATTTGGTTTACTGAAATAACATTTTATTTTGAGATAGCATTTTATGCATCAGATTTTTTGAAATAGCATCGTATGAATAGCGGCCCTCGATATGCCCAAAACAAAACCCAAGAAGACAGAAAAATCTCAAATTTTGGCTTTTTACACGTTTTTGCTCATTTTTTGAGTAAAAAAAGAATCTTAGGTAATTTTTATGGACAGATTTGATTTTAGAGAAAAAAATACATCAGATATGATGTTTACAATTCATAAGAATTTTTCCCATCAAAATACGGAGAGTTTTGTCAATTTTTCACGAAAATCGTCAACTTTGTTGATTTATCCTGGACGGGGCATCGTAATATGGCCTACATTCATATTTTTCTGAGATTTCAGATATTTCAAACTTCACGTTAAAAAAGATCTTATGTCGATTAATCAATTAGATCAAAATCACTATCCGTATGAAACGAGAAAAGCTAAAATGTCCCACTGTGCGACGCCTAGGTAAGGCGATATTGTAATACCGTCCCGTACGGCTACCGAGACATTGTAAAAGCATTGTAAATGAAATCTTTCTAAACCGCACGCGTTGGTTTATCTGTTTTAGATTGGAGAAAACATCTAAGATTCCAAGTGTATTTTAGTATTTTAAATATATTACACTAATTACTACTAATAAACTTTATTATTTTCCATTTCCCCATTCCGAATCCTGGTTCCCGACTGACAAGGAAGGTCCCCCGACCCTAGCTCACCGATTTCAAGCATTCCGTGATACTTTAAAGGGGTAAAAGCTACCCCTAAATATTAGCTCAAAAATAGTTTTTTTATTATATCTCAGCTTCTAATTAATATTTTTTGGTAAAACTAAGTGTAAAATAGTAGTCACAATAGGCTTAAGATACTAGACATGTTTATGACCCAAGGGGTTGCAACCATTAATTTATATTTTTTCAAACTAGAGTTATTAGGCTTTTTTCTATAAAAATCAATATATGAGCTTGTACATTGTACTTGTTTTTCTCCTTCTACTGCTAATGTTCATCAATCCCAATTGATGATATTCATGATTCTACGTCATCAACAAACACTTCAGCTATGGTTTGAAGTTGTAAATTATTTTCTAATGTTTTTCGAGTAATGAATTTATTTATTTTTCTAGGCACTATTCTGTAAGTCTTTTTAAATTTAATCAACCAATTTTTGGAAGCTTTAAGTCTGATATTTTTAGATCCAATTTCATTTTGAGCTTGTAACGCCCATCTACGTACATCCGATCGTAAATTATTAACCCATTTTCAACTGTAGGTTTAAAATTAACTAGTGTATACTGACAGATTCTTGAAATTTTCTCTCTATAAGCACTTTATTAATAGTGTGAGCCAACGGTTAAGCTGATTTTTTGAATAGACTTTCCTGAAATTTTTTTGCACTGTTTCACTTACTGCATTTTATATTTTAATAACTCTTTAAATGTAAGTATTAGAAAAAACTAAACAAACTTTTTGAGTAACTTTTATCACGCTTTTAACACAAATACATTTAAAAAAATGCATAATATGGTTGCTTTTGATATAATTTACATTCCGTTTTTAGGTGTAACGCATCTAACGGTAAATTATTTTGAGGAATAGTTTACTATATCTGGGCTGGTAATATAAAAATGCTAAAACACGTCGATTATAATATTCGATAAAGTAAACAAAAATGCTTTATTTTATTTTTTTCAAGCTCATATATTTATTTTTATAGAAAAAAAGCCTAAAAAATCTAGTTTGAAAACATGTAAATTAAGGGTTGCAATCCCTTGGGTCATAAATATGTCTAATTTATTAAGTTTATTATTATTACTATTTTACATTCGGTTTCACCAAACAATATTAATTCGAAGCCAAAATATGATTAAAAAACGATTTTTGGGCTAATAATTAGGGGTAGTTTTCATCCCTTTAATGTGGATGTCGGCACAAAAAAAAAAATTTGTGTCTCTTATTTTTCTGACTACTACAACATATCACGGAATCGTTGAAATTGGTGAGGTCAGGGGGACCTTCCTTGTGAGATCTCGGCACAAGGGGAACGCAACCGTAACAGTATAAATTAAAATATATTTAATTTATGTAGAGAAAAAGGTACTGTAGTCGAACCATATTCATCATATGTACACGAACTGAATGGAAAAGCTGAGCGCTATAACAGAATAATAACACAGGCACACAAAAAAAAAGTTATCTGTACCAGAAACCAGATCCATTGATTCTTATGTATTTTTATGCGCTGAAACCGAATCCAAAGGCAGAGTAGTCCGTAGACCCTCCATTTTTTTGAATACGGAAATTGGCGCTTTTTTTTAGAGTGAGCGTTCGGTATACGACTTAACAGTATTCGAAAATTACTGTAAATGTTGTACTACATGTATTTTTATATGCTGCTCACGACGCTCTCGTTGTTGGCTCTCGCTATCTCCCTCTCTCTCTCTCTCTCTCTCTCTCTCTCTCTCAATCTTGGAGATTACAGCGAAAGGAGAACGGTTTCACCAACATATTAAGGAGCGTCGATACCAGGGAAGATGGGACGTAAATATGATGGCAGATTTTTGTTGGATGCTAAAAAGAGATACTAAATCTAGAAGACAAAAGAGGAAGCAAAATCCTCTGCATAGAACCTTTGAAGATAAAAGAGTTCAAAGGGAAAAAGAGTAAATAAACAAAAAAAAAACAGCAAATTTCCATATTTGGAGCGGTTTTTTGAGATTTAAAAAGAAATAAAGGGTGTTGGTGTGATTCTGACCTTGGATTCGGTTCCAGCACATCAAAATACCTGTAGCATAACATTTACAGTAAAAAGCGCGAATTTCCGTTTTCGAGGATGGTTTTTTGTGATTTAAAAAAATGGAGGGTCTACGGGCTACTCTGCTCTTGGATTCGGTTTCAGCACATCAAAATACATTAGAATCAATGGATCTAGTTTCTGGTACAGATAACTTTTTTTGTATGCCTGTGTAATGAATTTAGCTAGATGTTTACTTTCCGATTCGAAATTGAATATTAAATATTGGCCAAAAATTGTAAGAGCCGCAGCGTATTAGAAGAATCATACAAATACGACCGAGAATAAAACTTCGTTTAAAACATTTTATGAAAAAAGCCTAATATTAGTAAATTCAAATTATACAGGAGTAAAGTATTTGTTAGAGTTCCTAAAATAAAATGTCAGTCGAAATGAGATAGGAAATAGATGAGATTAAGAACAAACTGTTATATTGATTTTTAATGAAAGACTTAGGCGAAGTAAAGACTTATCTAGGAACAAATATTAACTATGGTTATAAAAATTGTAAGATGACAATAAACCAAAGTGATTATATCGAGTCACCAGGTAGACAGTATAATATTGAAAATAGTAAATTATTTACTACTCCGATGGAACAAAATGTAAGTCTCGGATCCGCAGAAACAACATTAAATCATATAAAATAGAAATCTCATAGGAGCATCATTACAAATAAGTACTGGAACAAGAATTAATATCAGTTATAGTGTAAACTATTTAAGTACATGCGGCTTCTATGAGGACAACTTAGAAGCCATAGCAACAGCAAAGTTTGGTAATGACAAAAAACTCGAAATATATTGAACTACATTATCATTTTGTAAATGAATGCTACGAAAAGAATGAAATTGAATTTGTAAAAGTAAACTCCGGAAAGATTATTGCTGATATTTTAACAAAAGCTTTATTCAGAAATAAGTTCATAAACTTTATAATGCTTCTGAAAATTGTATAATGTTTAAGTAGCATAGAAATTAAGGAGGTATAAATTTATATGCTCCAAGCCGTGTACACTATAGATAGTATAGTAGAGTATGTAAGCAGGCATGAGCGCGCAACTAAAATAAGTAACACAGATGAGCGTGCAACAACGATAGCTGTAGGTATAGTTAGACAATGAACGGATAAAGAACTGTGAGCCTCTAAGATGGCTTTATAGATAGCCCGAACACATGATGTGCTGATCCTCCGATAACGCTGTAATAATTAAGTATGTATAATTAAATACTACAAATAAGCAATCTGAGTGATAAAGTTATATATAATATTATTGTAACCTTTATTAAACCACAAATATACACATTTCTTAACAAATATTTAAAATTAAAATATTCCTGTTAAAATTATTTACATAATATTTTACATGAAATTTTAGTTAATGATTTTGATTTTAAAATTTTACATTATAAGTTCAAAAACGTAAGATTTTTTGCTTATAATTGCAAGTGCTCGAGATAATTGTTTTTGACTAAAGCAACATGCAATTTCTTTAGCGCACCATTTTCTTGTTTTAGATGATGTAGGATTGTACGAAATTCGAGGCCTATCTTTTGTTCATAACATTTATTACTAGCTTACAGATTTAACTTCTTTCTCATAACACTAAATTTGAAACTCAACATTTTTGTTTAAAAAAGAACCATATTTATTCAAAGAATACTTTTTTGTCAGGTACTTTCTGCCACATTTTATTATATTGAGCAAGGAATCGGCTTACTAATTTATTTCATATAAATTGTAATTGCGCTTGAGTATAACATCCGTCTGACAAAATATCTTTCAGCAGGATATCAATTTTACATGACATTTATAGCACAGTGTGACCTAAGCCCACACTTAAGTCACGCCTATCCGTGACCTAAGTAGTCCTTTTTTGCACCGTGTTTATCACACTCTTCAGGCTCGTGCGCGAACTTCCCGGTGGAAAACAGGACTGCTCATGACACGGAGAGGTGTTACATCGGGCTTAGGTAGGTTGTGCTATAAAATGCTATACGATACTCGTGATCTAAGTAACACTTTTTGCAAGAAAATACTTCTTAGGTCGCTTGTATCGTAATGTTAGTGTAAACAGAATTATATTTTATTTTTTTTATTTTATTTTTTTTATTATAGCTTAGCCAAGTCCTCTTTATGCGTCTTATACAGCTCTTCCCACTGCCCTATACCATACGATGGTACCGGCCAGTGAGGTTCCCTATAGTTGAGGTGCATGTGCACCTCATCGGAATGTAGTGCGCGTGCATCTCAATTGGACCTACAGTTTAATTGCACAGTACACAGACTGTACACAGTGGAATCCGAACCACTGGGGCTTTAACGATTAAGCGTATGTAAACATAGAGGTGTCCCGATGTCAAAAAAGCCGAGAGTCGGGCTCGAACCCAGAACCTTTGGGTTAATAGCCCAACACTCTGCCTACTGAGCCGTCGCCGCTCATACAGAATTATTTAGAGGAAAGAAGGAAAAAATCTTATTGCAGAAGCTAAAATGATTTTTATAGAGTAAATAGGATAGTAAGTTATTATAAAGAGTTTGAGGCTTGGGGGGTTAATATGCCTGCCTGTTGTGTAATGCGCGTGTGTAATCTGTACCAAACTATTTATGGAGCACATAGCACACTATAGCGAGAGGAGATAAAGAAAGAAAACGGTACCATATCACAAGCAGACTTACGAAAATAGAAGTGGAACTTTGTAGGAAAATGTAGATAAATACACAAGCAGATTGAAAGATAAATTATTCTTAGTAATAATATATTACTTACCCCTAGTTTGGGTATAGCTATTATTTTTCTCATTGACACATTCAAATTTCGAAGCTCTGGTACGTCGCACCAATGAGATGGAGTGTCAGACATAAATAGTTGATTAAAAGCACAAAATCCACAGGGTAAACAAGCTGGCAAACAGATAAACCACAATAATTGTTTTTGATACTTTCCAAATTCACCAACAATGGGCAAGAGGTCGTCCAGATCAAATATATCCTACGAAATGTAAAAAAAATCATGTACTGCGTTCAATGAATTATATTTTGATAATGAAATAGTATTAATATTAATGATAATGATAATGATAATAATAATAATAATAATAATAATAATAATAAATCGGTTGGGTAAGCTGGGCTGGCCTGGAGTGCAGTAACGCCATTCTGGGCAAGTGTTAACTTTCATGGACCACGCACTGCCCGCTGGAAACGTTCTTCGTCGCGGCAATACTCTTCACAGTAACGCTATAACGGGAACGGCTAATAGGAAGCTCTGACTCTGGGATGACGCAGTTATAGTGGTAACTGCTGACTTGTACATCCATTTATCATTACACAAACACGCACTGAGGGCCTGACTAGGGGGCTGAAGCAGGGAGTGAATCGGGCAGCCCTATAGACGGGATTTTGCTCACAAATGCTGGAGAGAATACCTATAAACGGTAAATTCCTAATGGGTTATGTATGCGGGTGCTCTATAAACGGGTCTCTCCCATGTGTGTATGGAACCGCTGAAATTCGCTTCCGGACGGGCCTCCAGTGTAGCAGAGCTCCTTGAGTATAGGCATACGGCGTTCAAGAAGGGGCCTCTTCACTAGAAATAGAATAGAATAGAATACCATAGTCATATCGTAGTCAATATACATTTCGTCGATATAACTTTACAATGCGCAACCTTTATTCATTGTCAACTCGGTACATGTAACGCCGTATTGCTGTTCTAAAATTACAAAGCGACGGAAGACTTCTCGACTCGCGCGGTAGCGAATTCCAAAGTCGTGCACCCTGGGAACTGAAAGATTTCATCCCAGCCTCAGTACGCGAATTCGGAACTACGAGTTCTTTGGGGTCCCTGCTCGAGGTCCTAGACTGGTTTCTCTCAAAAAGAGCAGCAACATATGGAGGCTGCCTCATAACTATAGCCTTGTACAGCATGACCGCGGCAAAATACTCTCTCCTCTCTCGAACCGTTATCCACCCCAATTTCTTTCTGTATGGGGAAATGTGCTCGTCCTTCCTAACACCACAGATATATCTTATACAAGAATTCTGCAGCCTCTGAAGTCGAGACTCAAGCTCCCCTGAGATATCTATGTAAACAAGAGAGCAATAATCTAGATGAGAGATTGCAACAGCACTAGCTAACCGCTTACGAAGCGCCTCAGTTGTGCAGGATCTGAAAGATCTGAGACCATATAAAGCCCTATTTACTTTACGACTAACTGTATCAACCTGCGGCTTCCACGTCATTCTCGAGTCCATCACAACACCAAGGTTAGTCACAACGTCAACAAATGGAACGAAAACGCCACCTGCTTAACACCGTCTGATAGTGAACCCTCAGGCCCCTGAAAATAGGCCAAAACATCCTGAAGATCGTTTATGTACAAACTGAAAAGCAGAGGTCCCAACACCGAGACCTGTGGTACGCCAAGATTGGTAGTGAGCCAATCTGACTCGCCGTTTGTTTTTGTAACTACTCGATGGTTACTTCCTGTGATATATGACCCAATCCACAGAACCACCGACTTAGAGAACCCTAGCCTAATCAGCTTGCTAAGGAGTTTAGAGGGAGAAATGGTGTCAAACGCCTTACTAAAATCAAACAGCAGAATAATAGTCAGTAGCTGCTTCTTGCTGTTAATGCCTGCTCTGATATCCTCCGACAAGCTTAGAAGCGCCGTCTGCGTGCTATGGAACGGGCGAAAGCCCGTCTGACGGGAATCAAGAAGCTTCTTCGATTCAATGCATTCTGAGATCTGATCGTGAATGATCTTCTCAAGTACCTTGGCGAGGAAACAGCAGAGCAATTGGACGGAAATCCGAGGCAGTAGATGGAATTGCTCTTTTCTTCACAGGAACTAGATGCGCCCTCTTCCATGCTGCAGGAAAAACTCCATTTGACAGAGAAAGGTTAAAAATTGTAACCAGATGAAGACCCAGAACCGAAAGAGACTTTGCAATGATATCCTGAGGAATACCGTCTACCCCTTTCGCCTGTGATGTAAAATGTGCAACAGCCAGAACAACATCAGAAAACGTTACATCACGAAACTTAAAACCATCTTCACTGGCCGTTGCAAGGACAGCATGCAAGTCCTCCTCACGCTCTGACTGAGAAATGGAAACGCCCGCAAAATGAGTATTTAATTCATCTGGTGAAAAGCCATGGAATTCCTCTTTAGTCCTACTTAACAGCCCAAGATTGCGGAGCTCATTCCAGATGTTTTTATCGCCATCCAAGGCCTCCGAGATTTTATTCTGAATGAAGACATCCCGCGCCTCTGCCATGCGTAGCTCAGCCTCCGCAGCGAGCGACTGAAACTCAGTCCACAGGCGATGTCACGCGTACGACGAAACCGACGTCTAACGTAAGGTTGTCCTTAAGGGATACCTCAGCACTTGTAACATTATTGTTCATATTATCGATGTTATTAACAGTGCTGTT
Source organism: Muscidifurax raptorellus (assembly GCA_020010945.3). Lineage (NCBI taxonomy): Eukaryota > Metazoa > Arthropoda > Insecta > Hymenoptera > Pteromalidae > Muscidifurax > Muscidifurax raptorellus. Next base: position 117,894 of record JAHUUD020000081.1, read on the forward strand.
AATGTTTATACTGCTGGAGTTGCAATTGATAACAGTGTTATTATCAACTTCATTATTATTATTACTATAACAACTGTTATTACTACTATTATTATTACTTTTAAAAGACATAGCATTATCTTTAACTTTAATTTTAGCATTATTATTATTATTACTACCACTGTTTCGATCAATAGGAGTATTTTTTGTTTTACTCTCATTAGCAGTCGGTGGTATTTTATTACTGCTACGATTTGTGTTATTGTTACTATTGTTATTATTAATTTTAACATTAACAGTCTTTTTCAACGCCAAGCCCTTACTTCCTGTTTTATTTATTTTATTAATATTATTTTTTATACTAATACTGCCATTGCTAACCTTTTTATTATTATTGTTATTGTTATCGCCGTTGTCACTACTATTACTATTATTATTGTTGTTATTATTATTATGACTCTTATTTGCTTTGTCTGCACCGAAAATGCGTTTTTCACCACCTAAGCTATCAGCAGCAGCACCTGATTTCACCGTTTATCCCATCGCGTTGCATTCCTGGCATATGTAACTAATATTATGTCACAAACATGGCAGATATCATGATATGGTTTATCGCAGTCGTTACATCTGCGAATAACAGCATTAGAACGATTTGTTTTCTTGCATTTCGTACATAACAACGGTGCCATAATTATTATTAATAATTAAATGTCTCAAGAAATACACCAGTAATTTGTTGTTATAATTGGTTAATTATTACTGTTTTTATCTGCTTAAGTTCGCCCCGAGTTGGATCCGCGACTAATTGCTAAAGTTTAAGATAAAACTCAATATCCAAAATCTCAGAATCCAAAATCCAAAATTGAAAATTCACAATTTAAAAAATTGAAAATTCGAAATTTAAATTTAAACTAAAGACGATTCCCGCGCTCAGTTCAAAGATGCACACATTCGAAGTCAACAGTGCAACCAACCTACGAGAAATTCGGTGCAGATGTACCCGCGCTCTAGTGGCGAAAATTATTCGCACACATACAGCGCCGATACAGCGCCGATGACTAGCCTTTTCACGCGACTGGAAGAGGCCAGCACTCCCCAAAAGATCTAACCTGAACGATTTTTTCTGTCTTGCACCACAAGCGAACCGCCACCCCAATGGTCTTCTCCTTGGCTCGACGTTGATGATGACGGCGATGAGAGAGAGACCCGACGACGGCGGCGGTGCAGATGAGAGACAGACGGCTGGAAAATCCCGGTGACAGCCAGAAGTTGAGGTTATGTCGGCCCGCCGAATTTCAAACAGCGAAAAAAGCCAAAGTGCACCGTTCTTCCTTCAATAAATTGTTTCAACAGGACGGCCACAAAGTATATTTGCAGCCATCTGTAAAATAAATCCACGCACAGCGTGGCGGCAGTAATAATTCTTGAGAAAATTTGAGAGAGAATACAGGTCTACTTACTCGCGCGCAGTCCCCAATAACCTTTAGTTAGCTTTTGTCCGCACTCGCGAATAGTTGAGGATATGCGCGCAAAAGGTTCAACGTGTTTAGCAGCAGCAACAGCAGCACCGAAGTAGCAACAGCACCATCGAGAGCAGTAACAGCAATCAGGAGAGGCAGCAACGGTAGCAACTGTAGCACAGCAGCAGCCGCAGTAACCACTGCCACTGGTAGATCACCGCAACCGGAACACGGCAAGGTCGAGCAGGAGACTCCCTTGCCAGAGGACGACGTGGATCAACGCGATAAGAGAAAGTAGGAGTTAATTTCTATTTTATTTATGCGCGATCGACTGGCGAGGCATTTGGCCCCAGTCGTTGATCCGGTCGTAGATTTTGTGGCCTTCTCGCGACGCGAATACGCGCAACACGGACGATAGATTTCTTACTGAATAAACGCCTTTTTAGTAGAATCGGTAGTGTGTTCATTTGATTGATTGACCCCTTGCAACCAATTTTGTTTAAATACCTTACAACATGTGAACTTTAATTTTTAATATTTCTAATAACAGTACAATAGCTAATTGAATTTAGTTGATTTAATAAGTTCTGTAAAAAAAAAATTTACTTACCCGCGATGGGGTTGACGGTGAAATCAGGTGCTGCTGCTGATAGCTTAGGTGGTGAAAAACGCATTTTCGGTGCAGACAAAGCAAATAAGAGTCATAATAATAATAACAACAATAATAATAGTAATAGTAGTGACAACGGCGATAACAATAACAATAATAATAAAAAGGTTAGCAATGGCAGTATTAGTATAAAAAATAATATTAATAAAATAAATAAAGTTAGTTATCCCTGCGGTTAATCCTTTCAGTCGCGCAATTAAAAAAATACCAATAAAATAAAAATGCATAATAAAATGCATAAACCACTGATATATTCAAAAATAAACATGAAAAGTAATCAAATAATGAGGACGATGCCTTATGGATTTGACCTAGAGTCTGCCTGTACAAAGGAGTATTACGATTCAACGAAAAGGAAGTGCCTCAATAAATAAGCTCGCTATTGAAATTTTAAACTTGTTTTTCTTGGTTTTCAAATAATAAAACAAATACGCATGTTGAAAATGGAATTAGAAAGCATCACTTCTATATTATTTATTATTGCACACACAGAAAATCCTTTATTATATTCGTATTTTACATTTTATTATTTTTGGTACGTGGAAAAATAGTGATAGTCATCAATAAAATGTTTTGAACATAATGATTTTTTACACCATGAACAACGAATAATAGCAACATTTTTACAGCCTTCGATCTGGCGATGTGTTTTGCATGAATCACCGAAGCTAAAATCAAGTAGATTTCGAATAATGCCGGTTTTCCTCAATATATCCACTTGCATACCACGAGTATTTAAGGGGACAAACCACCTTTGAATCTTCAAAAACTCGAATTTTTTTATTTCTTATGTTTATAGGAAATTTTCCGTAAAATACAATTCTGAAGTCAAATTTTTCAAAAAAAATTGTTTGGTAATGTTTTATGCAAAATTTGTATTCCACCTTTTTACTAGAATTCAATAAAATTTGGTGTTTCCTATTTTTTATTTCTATTATATTTTTTCTTTTTGTAGACAAAATTTGAAATAAATTTTGTTAAATAATATAAAAAGTAGCCATTTTTATCATTATATAGATATATGTTATTGTTTATAATGATTTATAACACAGTTGTTTATATATAATTTTATTCGATTTTAAAACATATTATGTATGTTCAAATACTTAGAATGTTATGTTATAACGAGTTGATTAACGTACTCTCGTTGTATCTCTCTCCCCCAGTATATATGAACATTTATAAATCTATATAAATATATCCATATAAATATGTACTATATTCTCAGCAGCAAGGTAAGTGAGAGAGTTCGCACTAACACATCTAGAACACGGAGAGAGAGCCGCGCGCGTGTGTGAGTGTGTCACGTGTGTGAGAGAGAGAGAGAGAGAGAGAGAGAGAGAGAGAGAGAGAGAGAGAGAGAGGGAGAAAGCCCACGCTAGCGCGCTCCGCGAGGTAACTTCGGTTTGGTCCATCGAACGGTACGGTCGAGCTTTGTACTTTTAGACCCGAAACCTTTTTTTTGTGATTCGCGTCCGCTCAATTCGTACCTTCGTTACGAACGATTGGTGTCTTGCCGTGTCGCCAGGTCCGATTCCGTCTGGATTACGAGACCACTCCGCGAGTTTCGTACGAGCAGAGCAGCCGTCGCCGCTCGTCATCCCGCTGTACCCGGCCACACGATCAAGGCCACGAGGCATCATTTGCGCTGCCCAGCGAGGGCCCTTCCGTCCGCTTGCGCCGTCCAGGTCGAGCCTCGAGGCATTATCTGCGCTGCCCAGTGAGGGCTCCGTTCACCAGCTTGCGCCATCCAAGTTGAGCCGCGAGACACCCGTCCGAGCGAGCCAGCACGGAAGTATATGTAAGTACCTGCTCGTTGCTGATCTCTCTCTCCTCAATAGGCTTCGCTTTGTCCCTCTCGCTTGCGCTGCATGTGTTCCTGGATTTCAGTTCATATAAAGCCTAGTTCAAATATAACCATTCTTGTTTATTTCTCGCCTGACTCTCCGCTTCCTCCCCGCGTTCACCTCTCTCGAATATACAGACGTTCTATTCGCGATTAAGCTGCTCAGCATAAAAGACACGCGACGCCTCCGCGGGCTGACGTGTTCGAGGACGAATACGTACAGCATACTGCGCTACGTGCCAGGCTTCGAATAGCCTACAAGAAGCCTGCAACGAGCTGCTCATTCATATTGTCATCAATTCCTCTCGAATATCTTATACACGGCTAATACACACCGTTATAATGTAAACGTGTTATGACGACCATGATCCGTTTTAATAAAATAGGAATTGATTCGAAAGTTTACGCTTGACGCGCCACCACTTTATTGGCGGATATTGGAACTCGCATACAGCTTAGATCGAACGAATTTTAGAACTACCTGGTCTGGTGTACAAGGCTTCGGGTTCAAAGTTGATATTGTGTGTGTAAAGTGTAAACAGATTGCTTCAACCAATTCAAACGAAAAAGTTGGACCAAGAGTGGCTTGCTGGTTCTCAAGATTGGTGTATATATAGCTGTGACCTGTTTCAATGATGGACGCACAGGATTTCTGAATATTATGAGGAAATTTGACATCAGTCCAGGATGTGCAGCAGTGGATTGGACCAATACGAGCAACGATGCCAGACACTTTCATGCAGAAAGAAAAATATTAAGCCGTACGATAGAGGCCCGGACTATTAAATGAAGAATACGAGAAGGAATCCCAGAGGAATCATATGCAGCAGGAACCCACTAAGATATTTATTATAAATGTATTTACTATAAATGTTAATTTTAACCAAGGATTATATTTGTATTACCACTAACTTGTATTTATTATTTAATTTACCTAATAAAATGAATAAATAAATATAATTTAGTTCCCTCTAAAATGCAAATTTTTTATTTTATTCTTTGCAGAGCTGGCATGAACCGTCTTTGTCAACAGTGACAGGTGAGGTTATGGATATGTAGCGGACTAAAAGAATGACTACAATGCTTTGTCTATGTGACAAAAAAAGATAAGTATGATTAACTGAGTTAAGTGTGATAAGTACAGTGTACTTAAATTTCTAATTTGTGTTTTTTTGCATTTCAGCTCATACAACAAAGAAAAAGAGCAGTTCAACCCAAGCCAACCATGGAATATTGGTGCCAACTGGAGGATACGCTTGTCTCCTGCATTGGAAAGAGGAGATAATATCCTGAATAGATTAGATAAGTATTAATTACAGCTAACATAATTGCAATTTTAATTATTAAATATCTCATAATATTGTTTTTCTGAATTTTAGCTCACTGTCCGTAGGATTCCAAGGGAAAGCATGGTTGGATTAGGCTCAAATTTTGTGGAGATACTTCTTAGAGGAGTACTTTCAGTATGAATGGAGGCATTTTGAATTGAACGAGTAGAATTTATTCAACACCAATAAAAATGATAAAATTATTGAAAAATAGGTGTAATATTGCAATTATTTAAACAAAAATATACTTCTACTAGCTCAAATAAAAATCCCTCTGTTCATACTGAAAGTACACGTATAAAGAGTATCTCCACAAAATTTGAGCCCATTCCAACCATGCGTACACTTAGAATCTTACGGACAGTGAAAAAAGTCATCGAAACTAGTCTGCTTTGTCAGGGAGGCATATCAGGTTGAAATACCTTAAAAATTCAGGTATTTAATGTTTATTGTATGTATTTTAATATGAAAAGACTCTTTTCCAATTATATTTTAAAATTAAAATCTAATGTTGAATTTTTTGTTTCAGATTTTAAACAGATTATTATGCCAAGGTGATTATAATTGATTGTAGACAACAAATATTATTTATTTAATTTCTTAAAAAGTGTTTTTTTAGATTTAATTGGTTTATGACTAAATTATATTATTAATATATTTTGAAAGATCACGTTTTTACTTAATTATTACCGTAAAATAAAATTCCAGCACAAAAATTATAAAAAATAATAATTTTGCAAGAATTTTCTTAAACAAAATTTTTTAAGCAATTAATTTTACAATTTTGGCATCGGATTCATAATCACTGACCCCAAAAATGTAAAGTATAGCATTTTTATTTTGATTGGTATTTTTCTTAATTGCGCGACTGAAAGGGTTGACCGCCGGGGTAAGTCATCCTTTACAATCAATTTTGTTTAAAAACCCTGAAACATGTGAACTTTAATTTGTAATATTTCTAATAACAGAACAATAGCTAATTGAATTCAGTTGATTTATAAGTTCTGTAAGATAAAAATGTAATAAAAAATATATTTACCCTTATAAAATATAGGGGATGCAACCCTTCAGTATGTAAATAGGGCAGTTACTTAAACTTGTTTAAAACAATTCTTTTGACGTCGGTTTATTCGGATATCTTTTTCAGTTTTCGTTAGAAGTGGTATTTCGCTGACAAAAAAAAATACATGTTACTTATTTTTTTAATGTACTACAACATATTATAATATTGATTGGACCTGCTCAAAAAAGGCAGCATAAAAATCGGATCGGTAAACTGTCGGATCCGAACTAGACTCCTTGTTTCGAGGTGTTACAAGAACTTCGGATACGGTCACGTGAGGGTTGACTGCAAAGTACCGGACAGATATGACTGCTGCAGGAAATGCGTCCAAAAGGAGCATGTACGTAGGCAACGTATATAAAGCTGGCGTATCCAAGTACAGACCCCATCACCAAACCAAATGGATATTTTGTTGCTAATTTTTTGCTAATTTGTTGTTTTGAATCGATTATGTTGCTCTTGCCGTTTCCGAGAAACAATGGATACGCTATTTTAAGTCGTAAGCTAGCGTAGCCATCGCTTATATCTCGGTAAAGAATAGACCAATCAAAACGAATCCAACGGCATATTTTATTGCTAATTTTTTGCTGCAGGATAAGGTTTATAAAAACCCCCCAAAAACAACCCTTAACCCAAAACCGTGTTCTTCGTCACCCCCTGAAATGGCAAAAAATCTAAACATTGATATATTATCAAATAAATTGGTGGATATTTTGTTGCTAATTTTTTGCTTTAAGATGGTGATTCAAACAACGCCCAAAAACAACCCCGGCTGACACAAAGTAGTGATCATCGCAACCCTTGAAATGTCGAAGACGGTAATCAATTGATGTGTTTATTATTAAAAAATTGGTGCATACTTTGTTGCCAATCTTTTTTAGTTACATCACGTTTAAATTAATATTTATCTCGCTGTTTTTGAGAAACAGAGGTGGCAATAACTTAAGTCTTAAGGGGACCTCACCACCTTAAATTTGAAAAAAATGAGATATAGAATTTTTTGTGTAAATGTACCTTTAGTTGTTTAAATAATCAATTAAACAATTATATTAACTCAGGAATACTGTAAAAAGCATCAAACAGTGTTTATGTGTATCATATGTCAGGTACAATAAGTCTTCGAAGGCAAAAAATCACAATTTTTATTATTGCACCTACCGCAGACTTACTTAAGTTTGGGTAATAATAAATATTAAACTCTATAGGTTTCGACAACTGTGCGTCCCTCCCCCCCCTTTTACTCGGACTCTTTTTCCGTTGCTTTACGTTATACCAGCCCCGAGTGCTGACGTCAGAGAGCCAGACATCCCCCCTTTTACTCCATAGCAGTACTCTTCTCCCGCCGCTGTACGCTATACCAGCCTCTAGTATTAGAGGCGTGTGCCATTTTCCCCCACCGCTCCAGACCCTCTCGCAGCTGCACTACAGCGATCCGACAAGCAGCTACCTGTCGCTCGTATACCTGTCCCGTTTATTGCCCTAAAGTTAACTCTGCTCCCTTCTCGCAATATAAACCGATGATTACGATATTCTTAAGGGTAAGTAAGGGTATCCTACTACACGTTGTCGTGAAGCTTATTCTAAATTTCAGCTCCAGGAATCAAATAAAAAATACATCTATCAAATTTGGAATATTATGGTGATTCTTTAATAACATTATGTAGAAAAAATATAGTCTTACAATAATACACACTTATACCCTTAAATACTTTATATTATACGTTGACAGTACAGAAAGTATAAACTTACAATGATGCTCACATACCAGAACTTAAATTTATACGTAAACAGTAGGAGATTAAAAGAAAGCACTAAATTATAAAAGTCGAAACGATGTACGGCGACGTGATGATGGTGAACCCTTATCGTCTGGAGATGGTGGAGGCGACGGGGACCTTGGTGAGTCCATATCCAGTATACAATTACAGGCTTGTCCTTGACATTTCCAGCATCGGTATAATAAGCACCTCCAATACTGTTCCCACAAATCGTGCTTCGATGTTTTTGCCAGGCACAATCGGCAGCATATGTTGAAGGGTACTAATTCTCCGCGTAAAGCTGTCTTTCGTTCTTCTTCTTGTTTTTTTTTTGCAGCAGTTTTGATATGTCCAACAGACGTTGGTAACGTTCCAGTTAGCCGTCTATAGTGACCAGGAGCGCATCGCGCTCCGCTGATATTTTTTATAACTGTGACATGTTGTACATGTGTGTTCTCTGTTAGCGCTCAGAGCGGACTGGTCCCTCTGCACATGGATATAAGCGTAAGCCTTTAGACTACGTGGAGAAATAATCGACACATGCTGGTAGGGGTGGGCACTTAGTTCTCCTTAACCGATGAATTTTACTGACGGTTATTGTTTTGTAATACTCTGTCGACGCAGTTGGGGATCGATGCTGTAGGAAAGGCGTGGGAGAAGGCAACACGGGTCCATTTGTTTTGCCTCTTAACGGTCTGTGCTGTATTAGAATACGACTCTAACGTAGTATCGGTGTGACTGGTTTATAGGTTTACGTTGGGTACTCGAGATTCAGCGTTGGCGCGGAGTTATGAAAAATATTTGAGCCTATACGGCGATAGAAAGAAATAAGAAACTCATTGTGACTTTCCCTGTGTCTGCAAGTATACGTGCGATGGAGAGAGGTTTATTGCCTCAACGTGTCTCAGAAGTAAGCAAACTGCATAGATCGGTTCATTGTTCTTAGCTATAGGTAGTTGAGGAGAGAAGAAAAAAGGGACGAGATGTTCGTTTTGGTATTATCGTTTGGACCTCTCAAAGGGACTGTCGTTGAGTCATAAAACGACTAAGACTTGTGGGAACGGTCTGAGCGCACGCGTCAACGGGTTTCGGAATTTTTCTCTCCCAGATTTATGACTGTTACGTGCCTAAAGCATAGACACCTCTGGTATCAATTGTAAATTTTTATCGACTGTTAGACTGGAGGCTTTCTTAGCTTTGTGCGTAACATGCGCGACACTTGTGAAACTTATTAACGGCAGATGTGGAATTTTTGTATACACAGCGTAAGATTTTGGATACCCAACGCTGCTTGGATTTTTATCACAAGGGAGGATAAAGCTCGTGTCATTTGCCGAGATCCCTTTCTAAGGAGGGACTTGTTTTTTCGTAGTGTTTATTTACAAAACGATATCCCCTCTCTAGTCATCTCGGTCGTTCTATGAGACTTCTGATTTGCTCTGACGAGGGAGGTCTTATTTTTTCATGTCACTTCTTGACCAACAAAACTCGTTCGCACACCCACGTAGGGATCATTCTGCTCAAAATGCGCGACATTGTGAGACAGGAAGTAGAAGCGATAATGTACAACTACAACGACGAATCGATTGCCCAACTGCGCAATGCAGTATTGCGTTTTGCGCGTGCAGTACATGTGTATGTGCCCAGTGTGACGCGTAGGTGTGATCGTGAGTGGTTTAGTGAAATAAGACTCCATGCCACGTTCACGCAGCTAGCTTTAGTGGCGAATGGTTGCGGTGTTCGCGAGCTCCAGCTATCTCGAAGTCAGTACCTTTGGTAACGGTGAGCCGGCGTTTTTAGACGGACGGAGCGAAATTACACCTATTTCGAGCACAATATTTTTGATTTATTCTCAGGGAAATTTTGATGTTATTTTAAATATTTTTGGGGCTGCAAAGTCGCGTTTCTTCTGCACTTGGTGCAATAAAAGATATAAGAATGTAGAGGATCACAAGTGTTCGAAAAATTGTGATCGGTGTTTTGTCGCTCCACCCTGCGAAAAAGGCGAACGGGAAAAATACTGTAACAGCTGCAATAGGAATTTTCATAGCGATACTTGTTTTGAAAATCACAAACAGCTTGGTAGTTACAAAGTTAAAAACCAAGTACTTTGTGGTAAGCAGATTAACACTGCATGCGGCGTACACGAGTGCGGTGTTAATTGGTGTAAGCACTGCAAGGCTCGACATGGCTACAACGAGTATTGTTATATTAAGCCTATTGTAGTGAAACCAGTGGTCAAAAAGTATCTTTTTATTTTTTACGACTTGAAAACGCGACAATATACGGTATTTTGTGGTAACGATGCTCTAAGCGAGCACGTGCCAACATTATGCGTCACACAGAATGTGTGTACCGACTGTCTAGACAACGAAGACATCTCGCAGTGGTGCAATTTTTGTGGAGCTCGCGAACACATCTTGTCAGTAAATCCTGTCGAGCAGCTGCTGCAATTGAGCATTCGAGAAACATTATTCGAAGAGATCATTTGTATCGCGCACAATGTTCGTGCATGCGACGCGCAGTTCATTTTGAAAAATCTGGCAGAACAAGTCGCTTGTCGCACCAAGCGTCATCTTAAATGGGCAGAATATTGTATCATTGCAATATGGTCGAACGAGATTTATAAACAGCCTAAGTTATTTTCAAATGAAACTTAGTGACTTGCCAGCGACTTTCGGTCTGCCAGAGAGTAATAAAAAAGACTTTTTCCCATACCTCTTCAACAAGGTGGAAAATCATAATTACGTGCGACCGTTACTGGATCCAGAATATTACGCGATCGATTCCATGTCGACTAGCGAGCGATATGACTTTTTTATCTCGTATACAAAGACTCGTGTCACCAACGATTTCAGGCGGGAAATTGTAGAATATTGCAAGATGGATGTCGAGATCTTGCGTAAAGCGTGTTTGGCATTTAGGAAGATTTTCCTAGAGGTCGGAAACATGGATCCTTTTGTAGCTGCGACTACAATAGCATCGGCATGTTCCCATCTCTTTAGGAAAAACTTCTTAAAGCCAAATACGATCGGCATCATTCCCGCGGAGGGCTATAGACGCGCGGACAAACACTCGCAGAAAGCAATCGAGTGGCTTCTGCAGTGTGAGCGTGAATTCGGACGCGATATAATTCACGCTGGAAGAGCACGCGAGTACAGTCTTACCGAGGGATTGTTGGTGGATGGCTATTTACCGTCCGAAGAACCCCGAGAAAAAGGGATTGTCTTTGAATATCAGTGTTTCTATAATCATGGCTGCCCTGAATGTTTCCAACACAATCGTGACAAAAACACGGCTCGCGGACACACGTTCAACGAGTTGTATGAGAGCACTCGCGCAAAAGTCGCTCGTATAAGGGAGTTGGGTTATGAAGTTCGAAAAATGTGGGAGTGTACGTTTGACCGTATAAAACGTGATAATCCTGAGATCTCGAAATTCATAGCCGAGCATTCACTTATTTCAAAAATAACGTTGTGTCCGTGAGCCGTGTTTTTTGGGGGTCGAACGGAAAATATCGTGGCAAGTTACGAGGCAAAAGAAGATGAGCGAATTATGTACACGGACATATGTTCGCTCTATCCATTTATTTGCAAGCGTAGTCGATTTTCGCTCGGACACCCTAAAATATACGTGGGTAACGAATGCACACTACTGACTGGCAAACAAAATAATTTATCGGGTGTAGAGAAGTTGGTAAAATGTAAAGTTTAACCACCTAGAAACCTATTTTTGCCTCTTCTACCCGTTAAAATGCATAGCAAGCTTTTGCGTGTTGCGAGTAATCGCAAGAAGGAGCTTGTGATCACGACGATCCCCACGATAGAGAATTTACGGGTACGTGGGTCGTCGATGAGCTCCGGAAAGCGGTCGAACTTGGTTATGCGATTACTGAAATATTTGTAATAAGGCAGTATCAGATAACCGAGTTAGACCCAAGTACAGGAGAGGGTGGGCTCTTTGTCGAGTACGTAGATACATTTCTACGACTCAAGCAACAAGCTTCAGGCTTTCCTGCTTGGTGTCTCGACGAAGAGTCTAAAGAACGTTACATTCGCAAGTATCAAGATAAAGAAGGCATCTTGCTCGATAGGGAAAAGATAGCTGAAAATCCGGGTCTGCGTACGGTAGCTAAATTTTGTCTGAATTTATTTTGGGGAAAGTTCGGTCAGAGGAGTAATTTAAGACAGACACAAATCGTAAAAAAATGCGAACATTTATTAAAACTCCTCGTGGCCGAAGACAAAGAAGTCATGAGTATTCCTCCGGTTAACGAAGAACTACAATATCTAGACTGACGATACATCGATGATGCGGTGACGACAACTGCGTATACAAATGTCGTCATCGCAGCGTACACCACTGCTCAGGTTCGACTTAAATTGTACGACTACCTGCAGAAGCTTGGCGAGCGTACTTTATATTGCGATACTGACTCGTGTATTTTCCGTACAAATATTCGAGATCCGTTAGAATATAGGCCACAGCTAGGCTCTTTGCTCGGTGATATGACCGATGAGTTGCAAGGGTACGGCGAGGGCACATATATATCACATTTTATTTCGGGTGGCCTGAAATTTTATGGCTACAAAGCCCTCGTACCTGCCACCAGTCAAGTCATCGAGAGTTGCAAGATGAAGGGTATTTCATTAAATTTTTCAAATTCTTTAAAAACTAATTTCGATAGTATAAGTAGTGATTTACCAAATAATGTTAAACTTAATTTAAATTCTATTAGAAAAATGCCTGATCACTCTGTTGTAACGCGTAAGGAATTGAAAACTTGTACAATAGTTATGAAAAACGTCGTTATCTGACAAAAACACTATCACTGCCGTATGGCTTTTTTAGATAACAATACATTTTTTGGTATGTCGGAGCGTGCGTGTGTGTGTGTAGTATAAATTGTATTTTAAGTATAGCATAAGTATGTCATGTAAATAAATGTATAAAAATGTATCTTTCGTTTCGTTATGCATAAGTGTTAAAAATTGTAATCCTGTAGAATAGTTTTAAAGAATAGTCTCTCCGTCAATATCGCACCAAATAAAAAATAATATCAAAATTTTATTATATTTATGAATATTGTCGAATTATAAATAATAGTACTAAGAAAGAAAAATATGTACGCGTAGCTAATAAAAGATATTTTAGGGACCAATAAAGAGAGGGTATGGGGAAAACCCGAGCGATGGTTCCGCTCGGGACTTTTATGGCGGCAAATCGAACAACCGTGCCCGTATCCTAATTGTGAGGATTTTGCTAAGCTGCGTGCATCACGGGATTTTCCATCAGTTATAAAAATCCCCTCTTGCACCCGATACCGAGGTATTTTGCCACCTCGAGTAACGAGGTAGGCTAGTCCTCGTATCAACTCGAGACGAGCAACTGCGCCTTGCTTCGAACAAGCTGAAAAATTTATAGTTCTGCGTGTCTATGTATTCTCTTCTTTTCCAAAATATATTTCTACATATTAAACTGTCTGCAGTTTTCTCAAATTGTAAATCCCTTCACTTCGACAAAAAAACTGGCGACCGTGACAGAACTGTGGGATTTTAGTGTTGAATTTTGAGAATCACGCGGTGTTTAAAAAATTGTAAACTAACGATGGAAGGATTGAAGAGAAAGAGATCCGTGCTGCGCACAGGATTCACCAAAAGTTTAACGTATTTTAATCTACTGTGCAGCCAACGAGAAGCATCGTCCCTGGAAGTGAAAATTGCATACCGAGCTTTATCGGAGAAGCATCGTGAGCTTAGTGTGTGCCAAGAAAAAATTATTGAGTTACTTCTAGATAATTCAGATGATGATGCAGTACAGAAAGATTACGACGAAGCAGATGAATACCAACGAAAATTTATAACGGCGCAAATGACATTTAAGGAGCGTTCGACTCCCGCTCCACCGAATAGTGCAAGTTCAAATATCGCGACTCCCGCTATTACAAATGGGGCAAAAAGATCGTTTAAATTGCCAAAAATTGAGTTAGTAAAGTTCAAGGGGAATGTCGCCGAATGGTTACAGTTTTGGAGCCTTTTCAAAAAGATCCACGAGGATACAGATCTCGATCAAGAGGATAAATTTCAATACTTAATACACGCAATAGTGCCTGGATCGCGGGCTTCAGAACCTGTTAAGAGTTATCCGCCGACGGGCGAGAATTATGAAAAAGTGATCGACAGTCTTAAGACTCGTTTTGGCCGTAACGACGTCCAGATTGAAGTGTATATGCGCGAGTTGTTACAGCTTGTATTACTGAATACCATGAGAGGCACAAAAGACATTAATTTATCATATTTATACGACAAACTTGAGTCGTATTTGAGGGCATTAGAAAGCTTAGGCGTCACTACTGACAAGTGTGCGGCAATGCTCTTCCCACTGGTGGAATCCGCGCTACCCGAAGAGATATTGAGAGCCTGGCAACGCAGTCAACTAGCCTCTAGTGTGACTGCTGATAACTCATCCAACGAACAGGCAAAGAACCGCTTGACACAACTCATTAAATTTTTAGAATCGGAGGTGCAAAATGAGATGAGAATTTCAATGGCTGTGCAAGGGTTTCAATTTACGGTAGCGGGATCCGAGACTGATCGAGGGAAAAGGGTTAAAACTCAGACCAAGACGCAGAACGAAGCCAGCGCCGCTGGCTATATATTTACTATGTTACTGAATTAATTCGTATATCAAACTATATTAAGTATCTCTTATTAAGGTGTTATAGGCAATTGAGTAAACCGTGAGGCATCTTTACTTACGATACTGACAATAAATATTCTGTATTTATTAATACAAATTCAAGAATATTTATTGAAAAAGGGGTCTGTCAATATCTTCATTTCTTCAAGTACATTCAGAAATTTTGAAAGTACTTTATTCTACACCTTCGATACAATTTTTGGGTTTTTGTTGGCTAGGAATCTACTGTAGGGGTTCGCATCATCCTAATTAATATTTGTATATACAAACATATAGTAACAAATCAAACTATGAATTCTGGAAAAGATAAGTTGGATGCTAAAACTGCTAAAACGCTAAAATGCTAAAATGCTAAAACTTATTTTGCTTACGCATAACAATCCTCTGATTTTTTGAAAAGTTATAGATAATTTAATTACAAACTTTAATAATTTCTTATCATAAGCTTTTTTGCCGTATATTTATTTATTTTATTTATTTATTTAATCCAGAGTACAAAACACGCAGGTTCACATCATATTATACAAATATATAACTGATTAAACCAGCATCCTATAGAGGTAATCACAGTTACCTGTACATAGGTCTGGAATGAAATCTAAAGCTAACTTACAAACTAAAAATTACAACTAAGCCTATATAGCTAATTTTAATATTGCACTTAGTAATCTTTTCATAAAACTGAAATAATCTAACGTGATTATATGCAAGGTGCATTGCATATATATGCAAGGTGAGATGGAAACTGAATTAAAACCGTTGACTACTGAACATCGTTCTAAAGTCCAATTTATTTTAGAGAAAAGTAAAAATTTATGCTCCAAATTTTCATCTGAACATATGCGATTTAAAATGTTGGAAGAGAAAAGCATGTATATACTTCCAGATAAGTTTGAGATCGGAGAAGAACCTGTTTCAATAACAAAAAGTAATCAGTCAGAACAGATTCAAATGAAGAAAGTATATGCTACTTATATACCACTGCAGAAAACAATGCAAAAATTTCTTCAAATTCCCGGAATATTTAATCAAATAATGAATTATATGAGCATGTTATCTTCGGATTCACGTAAAGTAATGTCGAATTTTATTCAGGGCGACTTTTATGGCTAAAAAAGTATATTCCAAAAAAAGGGTCAAAAATAATATTTCCACTGTTTTTGTTTTTTGACGAGTTCGAAACAGCGAACCAATTAGGCAGCCATGCCGGAGAACAAAAAATGTGTGGTATATATGTGTCATTAGTTTGCTTACCTCCTCATTTAATATCTACGTTAGAAAATATTGTTTCGACGATATGTCATTCGAAATATCTCAAAAAATTTGGAAATAAAATATTTTCTGAAACTATTGACGAATTAAATATTTTGTCTGATAGAGGTAAATATCTTGTTATCGATGGCTGCAGTTACAATATTTATTTCCAATGCGTTTTAATACTGAGAGATAATCTGGGTTTAAACTCTACTTGTGGTTTCTCAGAAAGATTTACGGCTACACGGTATTGTCGTATCTGTTCAAGTACTTACTCTGAATGTCAAGAAATGGTTGTCGAAATTAAAAGTCTCGTCAGAACAAAAGAATCCTATGAATGCAATGTATTAAAAAATAATTCTGTACTTACCGGAATAAAAGAACGGTAAACGGCAAAGAACGGACAAAAGTTAAGATTAAAGCAGTCTGCTTCAGAAATGCTATGCCTTGCTAGATATTTGGGACTAATAATTGGGGATTTGATTCGAGAAGAAAATAAATATTGGGAATTGTATTTGTATCTTAGAAAAATAATTGGGATTATAACGTCCCCTACATTAACCCGAGGAGAGGTACATAATTTGGTAGACATAATAATGTAACATAACATTTTATATTTGGAATTTTTTGGAAAATTAAAGCCAAAAATGCACTTCTTATTACATTACACTAGAATAATGTTATTGGATGGACCTGCTCAAATATTAACTTGCCACTCACTATTGCTATTAGGCATCAATTACAGTTATGCTATAAAAAAGAAACTTGCTCTGCTGTTTTAAGCGATATTATAATTTGACCTATACAGGATCTAACGCTACGTCTAATTTAAAGAAAATTATTCCAAATTTAGCAAGCAATAAAATAGTTTCAACTATAAAATATGTTGAAATTATTAGCAAAAAGTTTTCCATAGGAACGGTTTTTGTAATTAGATTTACGGAAACCGGGCCAATATTTGGTGCAATCAAAGAAATATTTATAAACAATAATGTTTACTTTTTAACAAACGTTTTTGAAACCATTTCTTTTGACGAATATTACCATGCATATAAAATGATTTCCAATTGTAGCAAACCGTATGTAGTTATTCATATTAGAATAGTACCCAAGATATTGCCATGTTTATATGTAAAAAAAATATTGGTGAATTCGTAGCTACCCGGTACGATATATAAATATTTATTTATTTATTTATTTATTTATTTATTTCACCAGAGTTACATAAACTTATATATTATAATAATACAAAATTCATGCACATTGACAAACTCCACATGTGTCAATTATGTAAAATAATTCACTGTGAAGCTGCCAGTCCTACAGAGGGAAATAAAATTCCCTGTTCGCAGGTCTGGATTACTAAAATTACCTTAACTAATTAACAACCATTCAAAACACGATAGGTTAGCACAGTCCTCTGTCGGACTTCCATACAGCGGTCTGCACCACCCATCCCTTTCATTCTCTCATTCACACTATCTGAATTATGTATACAATTTTCTCTAAATCAGATTTAAACACTTTGCTAAACTTTGTATAATAAAATATAACATAACAGTTATAACAATAATTGTATTATATTTATTTCTTAATTACTTAATGTTAATTAATTAACCATTCTGTTTCTTGATTCTGCTAGTGTATAATTCTGTTACAGCCATTTTCCCATTGTGCTTAAGCATTGACTTAAGCACTACATAATCAAAAAATAAATAATTTGTGTAGCCTAGCATTTTACGTAAGTCTATTCTAGTCTTAATCTATTTATAGTTAGCTTAATTTAACTTATTCTACCAGTACCTAACTAACATAGATTTCGCTGAGGTTGGTTTACCTGGTGCGGCATTCTTGTCTCTTGCGTACATGTACCTGTCCATCCTATTGAGTCTGGCGGGGCATGTAAGTCCAATAGCACATGTAACCCTGTAGTGTGGAAACATGTCTCTATGCTGATGCGAAGAGTCACATTTACAGTTCGATGTAAAAACAATATCATCGATCACGACAATATCTTTATGTTTCGGTTGCATTTTTAGAGAATACAGTGAATTCGTAAAGATCTGCTTTCCTCTTATTCCTCGATCGAAGTATAAAATAGCCTTGTTTGCACCAAGATAATTTATGTCTCCGTAAGCCATTCTGTATTTGTTTATTTGCTGTAGTTTCTGTCCAGGTGCTGTGGGTACATTATTGTGTTTAGCTCTGGTGCTATTTGCCTCTGCTATTTTTTCTATTTTGCTGAAAATTGTCTCAATCGGCTTGTATCTTCCTGTATTGACACCAGTTTCGTATGTAGTTGTTAACTCATTCACATAGTTTGTATACTTAACTGTCGTATTTTTTATTCCCGTTTCTTGAAGCCATATATAGATTATATCTTTGGTTATATTCTCTAATTTTAGATTTATTTTCATATACATAGAGATCATTTTGTTGTAATTATATTTAGTTATACGCCTATGTGTCCTATTATTATGCGATTTGCATTTGCCATTTTCACAGATGTAAGTTCTTATGTCTAGTATTATTTTATCTTTAATCGGTGTGCCAACTGTTAAAGTAGTGTAATTATTTAGTGCTGTTATTCCTGTTTGTAGTAAATTTAAAACTATTTTCATATTTCTTGGAGCTTTTGATATATTTTCTAGATAACTAATTGATAATAACCATGATTTAAGTTTATCACAATCTATATTAATTGTGTTAATTGTGTTATTTATTTCAGCCATTTCTTCTTACCCAATCTTTTAATTATAAAATATTCGAGACTTTTGTAATGTCCAGTACCTTTAGTTCATTTGCTAAATAATTGAAAGTATTGATTGCCCTTAAATAGCTGCTTTTAGTACTGATAGTTTTGGAGTATTCTGGTATTACTAATGATTTCTTTCTCGTTTTACTCGTAGAGTTGATATAATGATCTTTTAAAGTGTTGTAATGGTATGTTATACTATTATATATGAAAGATTGCTGTATGCTAAGTGGAATAATTTCTTAAAACATATTTTTATTTATTATTTTTAAAATTCTAGTCTGTACTGATTATAGTAAATTTAGCCTGTTTTGGTACGCTCCACCCCACGCAATTATTTCATAATTTATTAGACTGTGGAAAAGTGCATAGTAAACCATGTTTAGAGTGTTAATATCCATAAAGTTATTTTACATATTAGGTATTTGGTCTTTTTTATTAGATACTCTATATGTTCGCTCCATCTCATGTTCTAATCGAAAATAATACCCAAGTACTCTGTTTCCGTAACTCTTTTAAGGAGCTCGTTATTAATTTTTTATCTATGACTCCCGGGACACTATTTATATAATTCCCAAAAGTAATATATACTGTTTTTTGTACGTTTAGTGTTAACTTATTTAGTCTAAGCCATACATATACTTCTTCTAAGTGTTTGTTCATGATTTTTTCTACTTCGCTCCAGTTTCTTCCTTTGGCCATGATAGCTGTATCATCAGCGTAGGATAATATTGAGTTTTCCGGCATTCTGTTTAGCAAGTCATTCATGTATAGTATGAAAAGTAGGGGTCCAAGAATTGTCCCTTGAGGGCCCCAGTGCTTATTACTTCATAGTCGTTTTCACTTGTTTCTAATCTTACTTTTTGCTGGCGGTTATTCAGGTAGCTTGAGATTAGTTTATGGACCTCTCCCGTAACACCGTACGAGTAGAGTTTGTCCAACAATATCTTGTCATTTGCAGTATCAAATGCTTTAGTTAAGTCAAGGAAGGTAACTGCAATTGTTATGTTTTGGTCTAGACTTTCATATATTATTTTGGAAATAGCACTTAATGCATCTTTTGTACCTATGTTCTTGATAAATCCATATTGTCTTTTGCTCTGATGAAATCAGATTCAATCAGATTCAATCTGAATCTGTTCAAATATTTTGGCAATATTAGATATCAATGATATAGTTCTATAGTTGCCTATATCATCCTTCTTTCCAGATTTGAATATTGGAATTACTTCAGCTGTTTTTAATACATCCGGCCATATAGATTTTTCTATACACTGGTTAAAAATAAATGCCAGCGGCATTTTGTATTTTTTATTATTTTGCTTATTTCATTCTCATTTGTAGGTTTTATAAAGATAGTTTTTTCATTGCTCATTGGTAATTCTATATTTTTATTAGAAGGTGTAGAAATTTTATCCCTCATTTTTTTCCATAGGTTACAGTAGTATTCATTTAGCTTATTAGCTATTTCATTTTTATTTTCTATTATTTTACTATTTTCCATTTTCAGTTGTTTAATGTTATTGCCAGTTTTATTACTATTTCTCCCAATCTTGCTGTTAACGTATTCCCATAGCTTCTTGGGGTCATTTTTGTTCTCTTCAATGCATCTCTTAGTGAATTTTATTTTTGCTTCTTTAATAATTTTGTCTAAGGTTTTAACAAAATTTTTGTATTGGCCCTTGAGAATTTCAAGTCAATCTTTTCTTGGGGTATTATTATGTTTTTGTTTGTTATGTGTACTATATTTTGCTTTTTCCATACAGAGATTTAAATCTTTAATCAAACCATTAATCGCTTCATTTGGTTCCTTATCCGTATAATATTTACCCCAGTCTATCAGTGTGGCCGCACTGTATAGTTTGTTGTAATTATAGTAATATTCCTTTCGGTTTCTTTCCAAATTATTGTTCTGTATTTTTCCGTTTTTAATTTTAAGGAACAGTGAGTAATGATCCGTTATAGGTATTTTCAGAGTTATTGCACTTGTATTCAGGAAATCTGTTTTTATGAACATGTTATCAATACATGTACCCGAATCCGAGGCCAATTTCATTGGTCTCGTAGTACCTGTAAACCCAGGTATACAACTATTCTCTAATAGGTTATTTATGAGATCCATACTTATCGCATTACAATCTAGAATATTAATATTAAAGTCCTCTATTATAATACGATTTGCTATGTTTCTTTTTCTTATTAGGTAAGTTTTAAGATTAAGATTGAATTCCGAACTACTCAGGTCATGTGATCTATATAAGGAGGAAATTTCTGAATTTCTTTTATTTCTTAAGGTAATAATTGAGTTTAATATTTTAAGTTTACCAATAGTTATTGTTTCACATGAGTGAGATATATCCTCTCTAATATAAACCACTACACGATCACTTTTGTTAATATTTCCATAGTTATAATATATGTTATACTCCTTAATTTTATAAAACTGATAATGAGTTAAATTCCACACTTCAGCACACACAATAACATTCGGTTTCTTGTTCACTCATATTTGTATCGTTTGTGATGCCCACTATTTTTACTTTTGGGTTACGTAGTTGTTCAACTTCAACCTCGCAGCTTTGTAGCCTTCCTGGTAGTACTGCTTCCAAAGTTTAAATACTCTCCGCGTTCATACAGCTGATCTCTATTTCGCTTTCTTTTTTTTCCTTATGTATTTTGTTTTAACATTCTTTTCTTCTACTAAATACTTTGTAACTACTTCCAGAATATTTTATTGATCTTCATCTTTGTTCATGATTTTAATTTTTGGTACACGTTTTGGTTTAGGTTTTAATTCATATGTCGCTTGAGCATATGTTTTCTTGCTAATGGGTTTTTCCACAGCATTGTTTTTGTGAAATTCATTCATCATTAATTCTTTTTGTATTTGATTATTGTACTGTAGGTCTTTCACATACTGCTTTAATAGTGTGTTTTCAGTTACTAAAGCATCTATATCAGAATCATCTTCTTTATACGTATCATTTAACTTTTCTTTCGTTTTATTGTGTAGGTCTTGTAATATTTCTTCTCTAATTTCCTCAGATGATTTTAGTTTAATTTGCGCTATCACGCTTTTTGCCACATCATTGAGCATATGCTCATCACTTGTTTTGGAGGTTATGTCTTGCAGTCTATGTTCGGAACAAATTACTAGGTGTTTTCCAACGTACACTGTATTGCTTAATTTTTCAAAATCACTCTTATAGTAGGCACTTTCACAAATTACACAAATCACAGTTTTTACCAAGGTTTTTGGGCGGCCTTTATAATAATTTAAATCAGGCTTATCGGGCGGCTCCTCGTCGCCCGACGCCATCTTATATATATTCTTATATTCATCTTATATATATTTAAAAATAAGAAATACATGTAAATCCTTTTTGTACTTAATTTAGTAAAATTTAATACTGAAATAAATCTTTTTTTATATAAAATGTATTTGTTATATGTATACTTTTCAACCATTTAAAAATATTTTACTTCTACATAGAAACGTCACCATTTTCATATGAATGTTATATACATATATATTATTGAATAATTAAGCTGTACTGGTAAAAAATATTTACGGTTAACGTGGTAATCAATTGAAAAGTTTTTTGTCTGTATTCAATATTTAATAACAATGCAAAATATTGCATATTATAATTATTAATTCAAAAAGAAAATTTTTTATGTGTACATATGAACATACATTAAGAATTTTTGCACGTTCAAAAAATAAATAATAATTGTCATTTTTCCTATAATTTTAACAATATTCTTCCTAGATTATTTTCAATATAATCTAGATTTTAACAATATTCTTCCTAGACTATTTTCTATCAGGGAACTTAACAACATTGAAGAAGTTATAAGTCGTGTTCGCGAAAAAAGTAGAATTGTTATTTTATGAATTAATGCAACTGGCATAATTAAAACTTATGTTTCAATCAACAATGCAATACTTTAAATCAAAATTTAATTATTTTAACAACCGCGAACGAATGTATAATAAGAATCGATATTTCATATATTCCGCTAGAAATTATTTGAATTATTTACTTATTAGTAAATAATATAATGAATGTTAAAAAACATCTATTTATAATTAGCCAAATTAAATCGTGTATCTGTTACAATTCAAGAAACGCACATGATATAAATTATGCGGGGACAGATAGTTTGAACGCGTAGCACAGTAACGGTGACCGGAGTAAGCCTATGCATTCGCCGTTCGTTAAAGCGGGCAGACTCCGCGCTCGACCTCTACGCATTCAGCCTCTTTTGTTTTCGCCCTGACCGCGTACGATCATAGCGCTCTTTGAAAGTGTGTTGGCACGCGGATAGTCCTATAGTATACACGTTCTGCATGTATAATTTTAAGGATGTGGGCAAGTCAGTCTTATGAGACTCGCTGTGTCGCTCGCTCATGCGACGAGCGCGAAACATTTTCATGCGTGTAGTTGTTTCAAAAATAATATGATATATTATATAGAGGCGTAGTTACCAAAATTATTTTATAAAATCGCGAGATAGTTTATGCAATAAATATTAATGAAATATAATTATTCTTTCGAGAAAATATTAATATTTGTAGTAGGATTTTAATTAAAACAGAAAATCCTAAATTGCTCATTTGTGAAGAAATATATAATCAAATATTATTTTAAGAAGATATGCTTAATCAAAAGCCTAAAGTTAATTTTGATCTTATTACATCTGTAAACTCGAAAGTTGTGTACGTAGCAAAACGTTTCAGTGATCAATTTAAAAATCGATATCTTATTATTTTAAAAGAGAAATATGAATTAGAAAGAAAGGTAATTCGTAACTCCCTATGTTTCGCATCCCTTGCACCTGACGAATTTGTCTACAATTTTAGGCAAAAATCTGGGTATATTGCCAGGTTAGCAAGTGAAGCCGTATATATAATAAAGTGTACGTCGGTAGAAGTAAAAATGTATTATATTGAATATTGTTATGCACAGCTGCCTGTCTCACCAGAATATAAAAATATATTTCTTACACCGAAAATACATATACTGTTAAAGAAAGATACTTAGATAAACTGAACTCGATAGTACCTCAATATTAAAATTGACGACAATTGGATAAATCATATACCTGCTCCAAGGAAAAGTAATAATCTTATCAAGACTTTAAAACCATCAACCAAGATTACATGGCAACCAAAAAAATTGGATTCATTAGCAACTAGTGAAACTTATTCGCTAGAAGATCTTCAAAAACTACAGCACATAATGTTTCCGATCACAAAAGCATCCTAGCTAAACACCATAGCCAGAGGTATGCAGGGTCAGAAAACCATTCGAAGAGGTTTAATTGCCAACTTATTAACTGAAAATGTGCTTATGAATATTGCTGTAAACATGAAGAACCGATTTATATATAAGTTGGAATTTGGATAAGGTGGAATCTAAACCAGAATCAAATGTATTCTGATATTCACTAAAGCCATTATAGAATAATTATAAACATTTAAGATCCATTACAGTTATTTTATGTAAACAATATGATATTTATAAAATTGATATATTTATATTATTAGTATTTTAGGTAATAAATTAATGTATAGTTTAAGCTTTATTTGTAATTTCAGCCTATGTTAAGATAAACTAATGTTTCTAATTCAATTTGCGTATACATTAATTACAAGAAAAGTAGATTTAATAATATTAATGAAAATAAAATTCCAGAATATGTATAATAATTGACAATAAATTACTTTAAAATTTAAAAAAAATAATCTGGAATTTTATATAAAAAGAAAATATGTATTGTAAAGAATTAACTGCCATTTATTAGTATATGAGCATTGCCGAATCATGCATTGCCAAATAATGCTGAGAATGTAAAATAAGTACTCCAGTGGAGTCAACGAGTATACGTTGAATCCACTGAACATCAGTCGCAAGTTTAAATTTGAACTGTATTCTGCTAAGACGCGCCGGGCTGTCGACAGAGCAAACAGCAATTAAGTTCTCATATGATTGTATAATTATACTTCAGTTTAATAAATCACAAGTGACTATCAAAACCAGAATTACACTAATTCATATTCAAAACCTGCTCAAAAGTAAGATCGGTTGTGACTTAACAATATACATATTATGTTACATTATCAGTATACCAAAATAAAAATTACATTTATTTATTTATTTAATTTTTTTTACTTGGTATATGCATATGCACGTATGTACGTAAGTTTCTTTATCAACCTTGTAGCTAAATATTATAAAAATCAATAATAGAAAACTCACATTTTTTTTATGAAGTGATGTGTTGTTAGACAAATGTTACAACTGATGTAAGAAAATTTAGTTTTACAGAATATTTTTACAGGTTTAAGGAGTTACTTACAGAACAATTCGCATAACGTTTAAAGGATTTTAATATAATGTAGATTGAATAAATTGACTAAAACTATTTACAAACTCGAGCATAAGGAACGACCACTTAAGTACTGTTATTGAGCTCGAGGTCGATTGTCTTTAAAGAAAAGTAAATTTATCAAAATTCATGATTTTTTGCCTGAATTTCGCACGCGCATGTTTTCACGTGCACTGGTTATCAAATTGCAGTCAATTATTATTCTACGAAGTACTCGGTTGCAACTTTTCATTTGTGGATGAATTAGAATAACATCGTTGCAGATGTCATTCTAAGAAACATGTACTCATCAAATACCGAAAAACTGTATGCACACGTGCATGTGAGTCTAAATTTATCTATATCAGCCAAAAAAAAGAGCGTGAGATTTTTATACTGTATCTCCACCATATAGACTGCACCCAGACAGTATTTAAGGATCTGCACTTACAGGCGTAGGCAGTTTTCTT
The DNA here is from genome assembly GCA_020010945.3 of Muscidifurax raptorellus. Classification (NCBI taxonomy): domain Eukaryota; kingdom Metazoa; phylum Arthropoda; class Insecta; order Hymenoptera; family Pteromalidae; genus Muscidifurax; species Muscidifurax raptorellus. The sequence goes on from JAHUUD020000081.1 coordinate 143,550, forward strand.
TGTATAATCAACATATACCTTTGAGAAGATGATTCGCTTAAATGTGGTGTATTTGATCAAAGTTTTGTACGAAGATGGGTATTGCGAAAGTTTTAGATCTTTATATTAGTACAATGTGCGGTACAGTATGGACTTCAGATATTCAGTAACAACCTATAAATAATGTACGCAGAATGCTGCCTTTTCTTCTGCTACGTTCCGGAATAACCACGGTATAATGCATGTTTATTGTTGGTCTATTCCGTAATCTGGATGTTCTGACAATTGCTCTGGAAACTATACGTTAGCGCAATGATCATGTAATGTAACGAATTACAATGCAAGCGAGAAATCGGTAAGGAAGCGATTCTCGTCGTCGCGGTTTCGATAAGCGAACAATCACTTAAGCGGGATCGCGACTTTAAGGCATTAACAAGTATAGATCATAAGTAATCCTGACGAGAAGGAAGGCAAACGTAAACGTTAGTAGAATTATGCAAATATTGATAGAAACAGTAAAGTTTTGTTTAACTCTATAGAAAACCAGACTTATACATTTTTATAATGGTATGATGAACAAGCGCGAGATGGGCACGTGTTCAATTTTCAGACAGAAATTCTAAAATACTTTTACCGAAGTTAAAACTACAGAACAACATTCTTAAAAAAGGATTAAATTGGCATTATACCACCTAATGGCTACAGAATGATTGATAATCAATCTGAAGTTGCTGTACACTGGCTCACCTGGATGAAGCAACGAGTTCTTCGCTATCACATTGAGCATGCCGGCCGAGTTCAGGAAAGAAGTTTGCTAAAAAATGTCGTGGTTGATGGTTATACTGTACCGCGAGACGAAGAGAAACAGCGGTATAGTCCTTCAATTTCACGGCTCTTTTTGGTATGGATGCCTCCGATGCTATAGAATAAATACAGATATAAAATTGGTGAGTAATGAGTCTATCGGTGCTGGATACGAGAGGATATTGCAAATTAGTGATAAATAGAACTCAGCTAATTATCAGTTGATTGAGAAATGGGAGTGTTTTGTGACAACTTCCCCATGATTATATTCAAGAAATTATTTCGAATATAAACTCGGGAAAGTTCCACACATAAAAGGTGCAGCGAGACTCAAGGCCACAAAAGTATCAGGTAGCCAAGAATCTCGCTGACACAAACAATTTCCCCTCCGCTGCTCGAGACCGTGCGTGCGAAGCCACGCTGCAGTTTTGAACACTTGCACCGTTGACAGGTCCCGTAAGGCCTAATGAGTGCGACAAGTGTAGACGCAGTGACGTCAACGTGGGGAAGTAGAGCTTGGAGACGCGTGGGAGGTCCGGAAATACTTCCGAGCACTTCGACTCGAGCCAAGCTACCGAGCGGATCCATATTTTTTAATTCAGTTTTATAATTCAGGTTTTCTAATTTGATCTTTCTTTTTCTGGTTTTATTTTACCTGTTTGTCCACCGATTATAAAGTTTAGTTTAGCTTCATTGTATTCAATTGAAATATTAATAAATGAAGTCCTCACAAGTGGTTTTCAAATTGATTCAAATTTCACGTCCAAGTTCTAAAGTCTCAAACAAGTTCAAAAAGGGGATCCTGACCAGAGAACGAGACGGGTATTTGCGAAACAGAAGAAGTCACCTTTCTTTTTTATCTGCCACCACGACCAGGTAAGGAAGCTCTTTATTTTTATATTACATGAAGAGAGAGAGAGAGAGAGCGAGAGAGAGAGCATTGATACTCATGAGCGATTCAGTAAGTCGAGTCTCTCCCACAGCTGTACAGCTGTGCGCGTGTCAAGAACTTACAAAAACTATTTATGTAAGTGACAAAGCGTCAGTTAACAGGGATTTCCAATTAAATGTTGAGATCACATAAAATGAGGAACTGAGATGTATTTTTTTTAACGATATTTCAGAAATAAATGGGTTGATTGCGTGTGATATACTACCACCGTAAAATTTATATCATACTTTGTTACCGGTAATAATTCTATCAATGCTGACTCGACAGAATTTCGACGTCGAACCTCGAGGCCAGAGGCCGCGATGAAAATTCGGGAAAAAGAAAAAAAAATGTCTTTCGCGGTGACACCAGTGCCAAAAATAACCTCTACCAAAACCTTGTGATACTTTATATTGCACAAGTCTCTTGAAGGGATGCTAGATGTCACAGATGGATGGTGGGTGATGGGGTGTGCGCTTGTGATTAAGAGAGACAAGTGATGAGGTCGATGTCGTTTATTCCCATATATAAGGAGCTCTTCCTTGTTTCGTGATCGCCGAAGATCTGCTCGCTCTGCCGTCGATGCGACGCGACGCCTCGACGGCGAGCATTTCCTGCTGACGATGCATTCTGAACATCGTCCGCAGCAGCCATTGGAGATGCCACCGAAGAGCCTAGCGTTCGTCCGTGACAATATATTTAAAAAAATTAAAAACAGCTTCATATTATAAACAATAATAATAACTGCTTACCTGACTATTTCTTGAGACTTCTAAAGTAGATAGGCCATAGTCATATTTGATCACACAGATTCTGTTTCACCCCCTTTCCATTCAAAGTGATATAAAATCCGTACGAGTATTAACTCACCATTTTGAAGTCGGACAAAAACCGAAAAGAGAATCAGGATGCCTATAGTGTTTTAGAATAGTCCACATTGGGGATGGAGTTGAAAGTTCAACTAATCTCAAAACAAAATTCTGATGATAGTTGATTGAGTGATAGTTGAATTGAGGGAAAATTTTGCGTTTCTAGGACAGGAGAATTTCCCGACGATCAAGCGAATCAATTCCAGGATCACCTCTCTTCATTCGATTTTTCAATTTAGTTCCTGGACCACAGTATTGATATCCAGGAAGATGCATTTCAACAGGTAAGTTATTGATCACTGTATCAAGCAATCCGTATCCTTTCGGACGTTTCTGGGATTTGTTAATGATCATCTCATTTCTAGGGCTGATTCACAACTGACAATCAAAGTATAAAACAAGCATTTATATTCCTAGAGCTTAATGTCAAGCCAGGTACCTAAACATTGATTTTACTGAGCAGAACATCAAACTCCCTGTCAAGAACTTCGATTTCAGAAAAAAGAAGATAAAGAAGCGATCTAACTGTGGAAAAGCGAATAGTTTATTTGCTCTAATCACACATCCTAATCGTCTTAGATTTGAAAATGTTTATGTATATTCCAAATCCTTGAATCAGCCTAAGTACCAATTTCTTAAAGAAGTCTTGGAACCGATTGAAGGTATATCATATCAGTCATTTGGTGACCCTGAATCTGTGGTTTCTACAGGCGAGGCCAAACCAAATTCAATTATGATTTTTGATGATGTTGCTTGTGAGAAGTAAGATAACGTCAAAGGATTTTTCTATATGGGGAAATATACAAGTGTAGACAGCTTCTTTTTGTGTCAATGACATGCTCATATAACGAAACATCTCGTTAAGGATAATGTGAATTTGCTCGATGTGTTTGGAAGAAAACTTGATGGCTCGCAAGTGAACCGCGGTTCTCCAGGCATTGATTTCAATTTCATATCGGACGGTGATTCTGACTTAGAAAATAAGCTACTTTACAATATAGTGAAGCCACGTATTCCAAACGATGCAATCACCTTACATTCACTAAAAATTATCATACAGAGTGAAGTAGATTATATATTTTCTAAACTTGTTGGAATAAGTCAATTTATAGTAGAATATAAGGAGCAAGTTAGAAAACAAAAATTGGAAGTCGACCAAAAATTTAAATTTTTTCATGATCTATCTGAACGTAATTACTCTGGTATTGAATATATTGTTAAAGAATTGAATAAACATTTGCAAGTCGATGTAGTCAAAGATGGAGCATCAAAAAGTAGCTGAAGAGATGCACAGACCGGCTCGCCGCAGGTACAAGCGGATAAAGTATGATATACGCAGGATAGATGACACATGGCAAGGTGATCTTGTGGAAATGATTCCTTTCTCTGACGACAACAAAGGTTTTCATTACCTACTCACTGTTCTAGATATATATATTCAAAGTATGCATGGACCGTTCCAGTCAAGTCAAAGAGTGGAACTGATGTTACTGCAGCTATGAAGTCGATACTGAAACAAGTTAGAGTACCGTTGAATCTACAAACTAACCAAGGCAAAGAGTTTTACAATTCAAACTTGAATGTAAACTCATGAATTAGTACAAGATGAAATTATACTCTTCACATAGTAATCTCCATGCAAGCATAGTTGAGTGTTTTAGTAGAGTTCAGTAAGCAAGAGAGCTATAAGTGATTGGATATCTTGCCTGAGTTGATCAAAGCCTACAATTCAAGAAAACATCAGAATATAGGGATCGAGCCTAAAAATGTTACGTCGACAAATGAGAGAGATCAAAAGACGTTTTCCAAATAAAAAGTTAACTGTGAAAAAACCAAAATTCAAATTCGGCGACAAAGTGCGTATAAGTAAAATAAAAAGCGTGTTTAAAAAAGCTTATACACCAAACTGGTCTGCTGCAATTTTTACAATAACTCAAGTTGCAAAAACTAATCCGACAACTTATTACCTTGAAGATTGTGACGATGAACCTCTCTCTGAAGGATTTTATGAAACCGAAATTCATGAAACTATATATCCTGAAATTTATCTAATAGACAAAGTATTAAAGAAAATTGGTAAACATGATAGTTGGATATATAAAAGTGAGATTCTTAAAACTAAATCTATATGAACAAAATTAACAATGTGTTTTTTCCAAACATACTTGTAAGAATCATAGGAGATGGTAGTAAATAAAATACGAAGTAATCGTATTATGTAAATAAGAAGTTTTGTTAGAGAAAATATTTACTTTGAAAACAAATATAGTTATTATCAGCTATAAACTTACCTAGAAAGTTAGTCGAGTCTTTGTTTCATTTTCAAAGATTGGTAGTCCTCGAGCTCTTCAATTTCTCGTATATACTCTAAGTTGTAGGCCGTCCCTTGCCTACGTAGATGGAAAAGCTGCCAGCCTTCGGTAAGGTATTCGGTAAAAAGCGACCAGTAAGAAGAGACCGCCACGGGCTATACCAACCCGGCCAGATGCTCTTATTATAAAGGCTGCAGAAGAGAAGTCTTACGCCGACATCTGGAGAAAGATGAATTCGGACCGTGTATTGAAGACTCTCGGCGATAACGTAAACAAAGTACGCAAGACAACGACCAGAGACCTGTTCTTGGAACATCAACACATGGCAAAAGGGAAGACAGCAGAGTGAGAGAGAGAGAGAGAGAGAGAGAGAGAGAGAGAGAGAGAGAGAGAGAGACATGGTTATAGTATACAATGGCTTGCTTGTGCGGCGTCTTTTTCTTCTTCTCTTCCTCGTTGTCGCGTTGCCGTGGATGCTCGGGCAGCATTGCCCCGTTACGGTAGTTCTTGTCTACAGCTGTTGCTGACTGCGGTGGTCTGGCTATGGATTGCAGGTACACTTCTTCTCTCTCATATCTTCATCCCTATTGTTCCTCATCATTGACTATTGCTTATTAGTTTACTGTGACCTGACGAAAGAACTGGACATTAAGCTACAGAGACTGGTGAACACGGGAATTCGTTACATCTATGGTGTAAGAAGGGCGAGCACATCACCCCCTATAGGCGTAAGTTGCAATGGGTCACCACCGCCGGACTTAGGAAGTACTTTATGGCCTGTTTCCTATATATAAGCGTTTCATATCTTTGGAATTCATTGTCCACTCATCTTCGCGACAATAGATTACTATTATCTTTCAAACGTCAGGTAAAGCAATACTTTATAAGTCTCGAAAACACTGAAGCATTGTACAATCATTTTTATCTCACAATCTCATCATTCATTCTTTCATTCACTCATATTATCTCTCACAATTTTGCTTTTATTTCCATCTGTAAAAAAAAAATTGTAATGTATTCTCCTATTGTATTTCTAGTAATGTTTTTTTTGTACAACAAAACGTACAGCAAAAAAATTATCTAATTTCTCTTAATCGTTTTGCCCCCCCCCCCCCCCCCCCCCCCGCCCCTCTATCTAGCAACTTTGCATCTGACACCTGCCCGTATAGGTGGGCGTGGTTATTTATGTATGCGCATTGTGTGCGCGTTGTATTTGTACCCTCGAAGTAACTATATACACCGTCGCAATACATATAGCGTCTATAGCATTGCTAGTTAGAGTGCAATCGGGCATGAGTTGCCAAATACGCGCACAGCAACAGCGCTGACTCACGCCGAAATCCAGTTCACCTGACTCAGGACGACACCCTTCCACGATTCAGGCCAATCGTGCGACTAGGAGCCACGCCACCGAGCGTGAACATAAAAGGGAATGCTAGCAGAAACTCGGCCACTTACTTGCCGTTGATTCTCCTCTACTCCCTAATCCAGTATTAGACAGGCAGTTTTGACTCGGAGAAGATAGGTTATAGGATCGCCGAGTTAGAGACGTAATTACTCCGAGTCTACATAAACACGTATTTCGCTCTTTCATAATTTATTTATTTATTGTCAACTACGAGTAAGAAGCAAAGCATTCACCAACAATCTACTAGCTTCATTTCTTGTTCCGATATTTGTGCAGCAAGCGTGAGTTTAACACCTCACGGAGAACAAAACTATTGACCCTCATACGTAACAATATACATGTGTGGGTCATTATTTGTTAAACCAATCACTTCCTAGCCCAAAAATGAGAAAGTACTAGAAGAATGTTATACCTGTAAAATTGCCCGTTTATCACTCTATCTTTGAAAGCTAAGGGGTATTTGTTGTATCTTTAACGTTACGGTTACAAGATGGTGGCTGAATAATTTTTTATTAAAAAACTTTTATAACAAAAACAATCGATCCTTAATAAAATCGCTTGAATCCTTATCTTCTAACTCTGTCACATTAACCTTATAGTTTTACCACTTTCTGATCAGGAAACCGTGGCTAGATCTGCGAAAGTCAAGATGGCGTCCGCCATTTGTAAATTGACTATTTCAAGAATTTAAAAAATACTATTGTAATCTTCGTAAAATTTTAAATAGGAAATATTTAATGCAATATCATATCATAATTTAAGAATGAAATTTCCAAATTCTGCAAAATTAATTCCTCGATCTAATCTGCATATTTTTTTTTTTAAATGGCATTTAGAACTTGAAAGTGTATCGCCTCATCTACGCAAGCCTTCCACGCAGCCCTATCTTGTGATAATCCAATCGATAGCCCACGCTCCCGTCCAATTTCCTTCAGGTCCGCTTCCACGTAGTCCACCCACCTCCGTCTAGGTCTACCTAGAGGTCGCGGTCCGTTTGGCTTGCCCCTCATAACTCGCGCTGCCGTACGTTCGTCCCCCATTCTTGCTACATGCCCTGCCCAACTCAACCTGCGTAATTTTATTATTCTGGTGATATTCGGTGATGCATATAGATTATGTAGCTCGTTATTATGTAATTTTCTCCACTCCCGGGTTTCTTCATCTTTCTTTGGCCCGTATATTTTCCGCAAACCTTTATTTTCGAATACTCTAAAACGATTTTTCTGTTCTTTACTAAGTGCCCACGTTTCGCATCCGTACAAAATTACCGGCACTATTATGGTCCTATATATCCTTATTTTAATGTTCTTGGACAGCAACCTCGATTTTAATAATTTACTCACGGCGAAGTAGCAAGAATTATCCGAAGGAGTCTTTTGTCGATCTCGCCTTTAATCTCGTTTTTATCATTTATAGTTGTACCCAAATATCTGAATTCGCTAACCTTTTCAAAAGTGAAATTTCCAACGCTGAGATCCCCTTCTCCTACGCTGGTGCCTTCCCTACCCATTATCATATATTTTGTTTTCATTTCACTCACTTCTAACTTTGTATCTTTAGCCGCTTTAATGAGAATTTCCGCGTTTCTTGCTACCGATTCCCTATGATCCCCCACTATATACAAGTCATCTACGTAGCCTAAAATCTGTGTTGTTCCACTATTAAGTGATGCGCCTAGTTCGATAGTTTGCAATTTCCTAACAGCATACTCTAGCGTTAGATTAAAGAGTACCGTGGAGAGCCCGTCACCCTGTTTCAAACCGTCGCGTATTGGAAAGGGTTCGTATATATTACCGTCTACTCGGACCTTTGCTGTGCTTTCGTTCAGACATGTTGAATTAATTTTATGAGTTTTTTCGGTACACCGAGAAGCACTAGGATTTGGTGCATTTTGCTTCGCTTAATAGAATCGTACGCTTTTTTAAAGTCTATAAATAGCTGATGTATAATTTTGCAATATTCACCCTTTTTCTCTAACAGTTGTCTTATGGTAAACATTTGATCGCTTGTCGATCTGTTGCGCCGGAATCCACACTAATAATCTCCTATTATATCTTCCGCGAATTGCACGAGTCTGGCTTGTATTACATCTGACAGAACTTTGTAGCCCGTTGCTAAAAGTGAGATACCCCTATAGTTATTACAGTCTGTCTTATCTCCCTTTTTGAAAATCGGTATAATGATAGATTTATTACAGTTTTCCGGCATTGTTTTATTCTCCCAAATAGCACATATTAGTTCATAAATTTTGAAAGTGAGCGCGGTTCCCTCGTATTTAAGTAATTCAGCTGGTATAGAATCGTTTCCCGCGGCTTTATTTTTTTTACTTTTTTAATCGCTGCCTCCAATTCTTTATAGCTCGGTTCCTCCATATGGACTTCAGCAGTATGGATTTCGTCCCCTATTTCTTCGAAATTTTCCTGCACCTTTAATGGCCTATCGAAATAACATTTCCACAGTTTCAGTAGTTCGTTTTCGCTTGTTACTTCCGGCCTCATCCTTCATCAACTGCAACCTACTCTGAAAACCTTTTCTAATGGCGTTTATTCTTTTATACATTTCGCGTGGGTTATTTTCCTTACTATTTGTTTCTATCTTGCTGATTTGATTCTTCTGATGCTCGCGTTTCTTACTTCTGTAATCGCGCCTACTTGTTTTTTTACATTATGATACTCTTCTATCGCACTATCGCTTCTATTGTGTAAGCTGTTCAATTTAGCTTTCTTCCGCCTTTCAAACCAGAGGTCGCACTCTTCGTCAAACCATAGTTTGCTTTTAGGCGTTTTCTTTTTCCCTAGCACCTTGTTTGCGGCCTCTTTTATAGTTTGTTCGATAATCCCCCATAAATCGTTCGGTTCATCACCTACCTCCGGTGATGCGTCTACTTCCTCGAGTGCATGAAACCTATTACTAACTTCTATTTGGTATTTAATTCGTTCCGCCCTGTTTCGTAGTTTTTCTATATCGAAGCCTTCTACTTCGTTCTTTTGTTTCCTATTTTGATCGGCTGCTAATCTGGCTTTTAATTTGGCTACTACTAGAAAGTGATCCGAGTCACAATCTGCCCCCTATAGGTCCTTACATCGAGTACGTTTGTATGCCGTCTTCTATCAATGAGAAAATGATCGATTTGGTTTTGCGTAGCCCCGTCCGGTGATGTCCATGTTGTTTTGTATATATCCTTGTGCTTAAAGCACGTAGTTTTAATTATGAGATCTTTTGCCGCGGCGAAATTAATGACCCTAATACCGTTATCATTGCTGGTTTCATGCAAGCTTTTTTTCACTATAGTAGGCCTAAACATTTCTTCTTTCCCTATTTTAGCATTAAAATTCCCCACTACTATCTTAGTATCGTAAGCTGCGAATTGGTCGATTACTCGCTCTAGATTTTCGTAATAGAGATCTTTGACTTCTTCTTCTTTGTCCTCCGTAGGACAGTGTACGTTAATAACGACATAGTTATACCATTACCCTTCGATAGTAATATACGAAAGTCTGTCAGTCATGAATTTGAAGTTTTTAATCGAATGTATGATGCTTTTGGTAACGAGAAATCCGGTACCTAGAGAATGCCTGCTTGCGCCCCCATACGAAGGTGAAGTTACCCGATGCTAGCAGTACGTCATCTGTCGACCGAGTTTCCTGCATTGCTACGAAATCTTAAGAGTATTTCTCAGCTTCCTTTATGAGTTCGCGAAACGCGCGCGATCTGTAAAGACTTCGGGCATTCCAGGTTCCCACCCTTAAGCTCCTTTTGGTTTGGTTTTGTTTTCTTTTGAGCCATGATAGTAAGTTAAACATGCGCGTTTTGGATCCTGTTCCAATCGCAGGTGAGTCCACCGTTCTAGAGGTGATAACCCACATACCTCTCTAGAACTAAGTATGAGAGCTTTCTGATTTTGACGAGGACAGTGTCAACTCGTCGTCAGACACACTACGGTTTCATTCTCGCATCCTAACGCCCCCTGCAAGGCAGCGCGCCTTCGCTCGCATAGTTACCGCGTAAGATCAGGTAACGAATCATTCTACACATCCTCTTTCAGGACAGTTGTCATCGCTCCCGCATCCATCTCGGCAGCAGGATTATTGGCCCATTTTGTGTGAATTTGTAGTATCAGAAAGATAGAATGGAGGAGAGGGATCGAAAGATTAAGATGAGAGTTAAAGATAGGAATCAAGAAAACGTAGTTCATAAGACAGTGTAGAGTATTTGTTGTTGTTGTGGTGGTGCTTGCGTAGTATTTCTAGATGAATGCGTTCGCCAGTGTGGGCTCATCACACCCACGCCTGGTCCTATCGGCTGTCCGCGACTGCTTATTCAATATATTCACAGTTAACCTCTTTCTCAGGAGTCCCCCCTCTATCGGCAACCTGAGGACGTTCTGTGTAGTGCTGATAAGTACCCACTTCGCCCACGTTGGCGACGGCGCTTAAAATCCCGCTGAGGGCAACGGCGCACTATGGGACATTTTGGAAATTCTTTTTCAAAATAAAATATCTCCTTCCAGTATTGACCAAATAGGACCATTTTTTCTTTGTTTTGCAGGCCATACTCTACAGAATACGAGAAAAGTATAGAAATGAAATTAGCAATTGTCGCTGGCATATATATATATATATATATATATATATATGTGTGTGTGTATGTATGTATGTATATATATATATATATATATAGTTAATTCTATCATTATTCTGATTACTGATCAATATACTGATACAAAGCATCAGTAAAATTTATCCTATCAACAACAATGTTTGATGGCAAATGCGTCAACGCAATTGTTGGTAACAGATCTACAATAAGGTGTCCTATGTGTTTGGAATCATCAAGTTTATCATCATGTCCTATGTGTTTGGAATCACTAAGTTTTAATAATTTCAAAAAAGAATTTACTCCAAACGGATCATCTTTAAAACTAGGAATAGGTCTTTTGCTTATCCAAATAAAAACATTTGAACATCTACTCTATTCTATACTCATCTACTCTATACTCGAACATTCTACAACTGTCATATAAACAATCTGTTAAAAGTTGGAATATTTCAAGAGAACTAAAAGGTATAACTATATTATTTTTTAAAAAAGATGGATCTTTCTTACATAAGAAAATGTAAAATATTCAGTTATATCGGTAATGCTATGAAAAATAGTATATTGCGCAACTAGGGGGGGAAATTGGCTTTTTCTTGCGAGGGTGATGTTTTGAGCACGAGTGCGAGTCGAGGGCCTGAGATGGACACGAGTGTTCAAAACATCACCCGAGTATGAAAAAGCCACTCCCCCCTTGTTGCACACCGTGCTTTTTTTGACAGGGGCAAGAAAAATAGGTTCTTTTTTCGTATATGAGAAAGAAATAGAAAATTAAGAACTGTATAACTACAAAAAAATTTTGTTCAAATTTTTCAAAATTTTCATAGTTTTTAAAATTGTTAAAACTAAAATTTTTGATAATTTTCAAACTTTTGAGCAGCGGGAGGAAAAAACTTTTTCTCCCGTTGCAGCGTAGTACTTTCCTACTACTTTTCCTCATTATATTACAATAAAATCTTAATATAATCTGTTCATATTGTAGATGAATTCGAAGTTCGTAAAAAAGAAGTACAAGCAAAAATTAAACTGAAGTTTGGCATCAGAGTTGATCAAGTTCTTTAAGGGCATCGTACAACTAATACGAGTAATCTAGCTCGAAAATGTTTAAATTATCCAAGAGAATTATCAAATTGCCTAGAACTTAATGAAAGATTAGTTTGTAACTTAGCAACTATAATATCGTTGGATCGATGCAAAGAATTGTTAAATCTAAGTTTTGTTGATATATTATTTAATGATACAATAAGAATTTATTTTAATTTGTATCCATGGGCGCGCATGAGCCCCACTTTACCAGTAGTATACTATGCCGAAGATGTTCTAGAAACAAGCCATACATCTTTTAGGAAATACGAGTACATGATTCAGCATGCGTCAAAGTAGTCTTAAATTCCGAATTTTTGACGTATTTCAACGTATGATATATTTAAGCGATCCAAAAATTTCTCTTATAAATATTACTGATCGCACAAAGAAACATAAATTAGAATTGATTAATGATACCAAGATATTTATGAAAGAAAGGTTGGTAAATAGATAATTTGTAATATTTTTAAATGGTTTTTGAATAAGATTATTGGACTGTAGGAATTTAAAGTTCATAAACTAAATTTTTTAATTAATTTAAAACAGTTAAAAGCAGATAAAACAGATATAGTTAAAATAAAACTATAAATTTAAAATGTACTGAAACCAGTCGATAAAAATTTAGCTTTAATAAGAAGCTATTTACTTAGATTTATAATATTTCCTTTAATAATTTATTTTCAGGAAGAGCTTAAAAACAGGTCAATATGAAAATGAAGTTGTATTTATTGAGGACGAAAATATACTGAAGAAATAGAAGATTCTGATGATTCCCAATTTCTTCTATAATACTAAAATATTAAATTCAGAGTAAAGAAATTGTATGACGATAACCTTAATAAGATTAACATAATGTGGAGAAGAAAATGAACCGGACATTAATAAAGAACATTTCTCTCAGATTATTCCGTCCACAATTAATGTTAGAATTTTCAATATTGGTGTTGCTCATTTATTCATATTTCATAAAATATTTAATAACATTTAATATTTTGGGAGTGATAATTATTAAACAAATAAAATATGTACCCACATATTTTTATCCCTAATTCTATCAATATTCTGATTCTATATGTAATATATCGCATCTGAAAGCCAAAAATGTCTATATACCGGATATGATTGAATTAGCAATATATATATACCCAGAAAACATCGCGTGCTGAGCAATATCGGTGCAACGTTGGCTCGGCGCGGTTGACGTCATTTGTCCGTCATTTTGATGTTAGTTTTTGTCAGGCGCACTGTAAAGCAAGTAAGTTGCAGACGATGTTGCAGAACAAAATTGCAGAAAATTTTGAGCCAGTAATTTGTCTGCAATTTGTCAGTACACTGTGTCGTTCGACAATATTATTATCGCAACTATTATTATTTATGATTTGTTGTTCACGATATTGTTGTTCACGAAATCCTTTTTTTAATGTAGTTCTACCGAGTTTTATTTCTGCTGAGTTAGTGCACGGAAGTAAGTTAGTGGGGTTATTGCAGTGAAGTCCCAGCTGTTTCGGAGTGAGACAAAGATGCCATGCACCGACGTATGCTGAAGTCTACGCTTGGAGCAGTAATATAATAATAACATATTTGCAGGAGCAACAAACACTGTTCTTGAACATGCAACAATTTCGGTGTGCATCGCGGAAGTTTGAAAAATATGTGTGCAGTGCAGTTATCGATTCCAGTGCAGTTCTTAGTTCTGATATTTGTGCAGTTCAGAGTTTTCAAAAACAACCATTAGTATGTATACTTTCACGTCACCTCACAATCAATCTCAGTCATACACTAATAAAAAAAAATATATAACTAATTTAAAATTTATGACATGCGTGTTTTGTAAATTATTGTGAAGTTTCTGCTAATATTCTAATACTTGCGAGAATCTTAACCTTGCATAGTGAGTACGTTACACAAGTATACTATCGTCTTAGTTTTTTGGTAAAAAGAAACCCAGAGATTATCCTCTTGACTCTCTCCAAAAGCCTGCACCATTGGACCATGCAAAATTCATATTTATTAAACAACCAGAATGCAATGCTGATGCTCAACCACCAAGTTTGTACCCATCGCTAGTAATATAACTTCATACCCACCAATGCCAAAAGCCGGGTCTTTTATTAAAACAATTAACATTGACAACTACAACTATTGAATTAAGTGTAGAATCTACTGACATTACTGAAATCAAAAGCATTTATAAAACTGAGATTAATTGTTTGGTTATTTGAATAATTATATACATTTGTTGTTTCAAGTGTGATCTATTAATTTTTTTACTTTGCAGGATTAGTACAAGATTTAAGCAGTATTTGGACATCAGCCAACAAAGTGATGGACATTTAAACAAGGACCAGCAGCGTCAATTAGATAAGTAGCTTCAATTTTGCTACGACACTTCTGGATTCTAATAGATTTTTATATCTAGAAAGTTATTGTATTGATAGATTTTGTTACACAGCTAATATATTTTAAATTGTTTTTTCTAGGAGGAACTCAATTCAACAGTGCATCTTCATCAAAACCACTTTATGCATCGTTGGATCACCTTCATGTAGTCACTGAAAGAGCAGAAGTTATCATCAAGGGTAGCAACATCGTGAAGGCCATTTATTTTTTCAATAAAGCAAAGAAGCCGATATGTATCAAAAGTTACTCCATAAATTTGATCTTTGTTTACCTATTAGCATAATAGTCTGATATATATTTATTTCTTTGCACAGCTCATCAAGTTTTAAGGCAGCAGCTTGAGTTTTATGCAAGATGTTCTGGAAGATAGATCGACAGCTGCTACTGGTTACATTACATTCTACTTTCAGGTAAACATTAATTTAAATCATTCATTTCAAGCAGTATAACTTGTATAGACAGATAAATGTCTCTTTTGGAATGTATTAAAGTATTACTCGATCAATTAAATTATGAGTAAAAAATTAATACAGAATATCAGACATAATGAATTAACCTTTTGCTGCAAAGTTTGTGGATTCTACAGTATTTTCATTTTCAGAAATTTATCATTCTTTGCCTTTTTGCACAATAGACTCATATGTATGTACAAACCGATACTTCAATTTGGATATTTTTCCAAGTCTATTGTGTAAATTGACAAAGTATAACAATTTTCTGGATATAAAAATGAACTAGAATCAAGAGAAATTGCTTCCAAAAGTTATCTCATTGTCTTTGAATAACTGGATCAAAATTTTTACTCGTACCTCAATTGGTCGTGTAATATTTTTGATACACATCATAAGAGACAATTAGCTTGCTGCTCTAAGTTATACAGCTACATTCTAGGCTATTTTTACATTCAGAAAGCTATAATACTTTATATTTTTGCACAATACAATTTTGACATATTGCACTTTATTTTCAAACCTTAAAACCAAAATTTTTTCCAAATGTATTGTGCAAATTGACAAAGTATGTCTCACCCCCCTCCCCCAAAAATAAACATTTAATTTTAAATGCTTAATTTATTTCAGGATTTCGTTTTGCAGTCCATCCGCAGTCCGCTTTCGTACTAGCATGCTATATATTAGGTAATGTTTATTGAATATATTAATTATGGTAATCTTATAACAATTTTAGTATTATATTTATTTATTATTTGTTTTACAGGTTTGCTGTATACTACCTGAAGAAACTTCATCCATGGATAAAAAATTATATATAAATTTATATACTTGTTTTAAATTAATTATAATTGTAAATTTATTACCATTGTTTTTATTTAAATAAAAAAATATTTTAAAAATTCATTGTGTCATTTTTAATTTGCGCGCCTATAATTTATAGGTTAGGAACGCTCGCCGAATGCGCATGGCAGAAATAAATCTGTCAAATTGACGATCAAATTGACGACCATTATGCGTCAAAACGCCGGGGCTACTTGCCCGCGCGCACGCGTCGTGCAGAACGTCGTATTGGCTGAATGTTGCTTGCAATTTGCCGAGCGATGTTTTCTGGGTATATATATATATATATATATATATAGATATATATATTGTAACGGGATGGGACCTTAGGTGAGCGACGAAAAACACAAAAGGAGCGCCGGGACCGAGAATCGATCCGGCGTCCCCGAGATCTCTAAGCAAGCATGCTATCCTTATAGCCAATGCTGCCTCTGTCGTCGCTCGCTCAACCTGCCTCGAATACCGCGTGGGTACGGGTAGCAAGCCGTTATAATATATATATATATATATATATATATATATATATATATATATATATACATATATATATATATATATATTGCTAATTCAAACATATTCTGAATATGTAAGCAATATCTCGCATCTGCAAGCCGAAAATGTCAAATTTTCCAAAAATTGCGTATATTACGATTTTTCCTGGGCCAGCGACAATTGCTAATTTAATTTCTATATTTTTTTCGTATTCTGTAGAGTATAACCTGCAAAATAAAGAAAAAATGGTCCAATTATTTTGAAAAAAAATTTCCAAAATGTCCCATAGTGCGGCGTTGTAACAGTCTGATCTGCATATTGGGCTAAAATATTAACTTTTTCTGTAGTTGAGTTCCATATATTCCTAAGGCTTTACGGGGGTGGCAAATACGAATCTGCGTACGCCGATTATAACAAAAAATGAACAAGATATTGTTCTAGATAGTACAGTTTTTAAGATAATTTCCAAAATGTGTGGAATCAATGCTTTAGCCACGATCCGAGCTGTAAGAAAAAGCGTATTAGCTGTGGGCTGAATTTTTGTAAAATAATAATTACTAACTATGTAAAATAGTAATAATTATTATTTGACAAACTTTTTACGTCACAATAAAAAAAACGACTAACGAACTATTCTATTTTTATTAATAAACAACGAGATATCTTTCTGTGTATTGCATAGATCAGGAAAATATAGGATTATTGAAAAATAAGATTTTCAATAATCCTATATTTCTGTTATCAATAAAGCATCACAGATTATTTAGCTAATCATCTTTTGTGCCTTCTGTATTGCTTATAACAACAAACATATAGTTGTATGTTATCTTTATAAATATTAATTCGGTGCATGATGCCTAGGCGACCGTGCTTGCAAATGCAATATTACCAAGATAATAATTTAAAAACTTTTATAGATATTGTTATAACGATTATTTATCAGTTAATTGATTATTTATATAAAGTTTAAACTTACTTAAAAGTAAAGTTTGTTTTTTCCTATAACAATACTTAATTTATAATGTTTTTTCTTTCTTAAGTATGTGTTAAATAAAATTTTTATTTTTCTATACAAGTTTTAGATACATTGAATGTATTTTTACTTTTGTGGAAAATGCTTAATTATCAATTTTGAAAATACTACAGCTTCAATGTACTATTCAATGCTAGCTTTTGAATCAAAAAGGTAACTCCATTTAATATTATGCTCTAATTGTATATAGTTTTAAAAAAAGAATAATAATATTTATACTATAATAATATAGCAAATAAGTAATTTTACAGAATATTAAATATTTTATTGTATTTTATTATAGTTTGCAATATTTTGCTATGTTTAGTTGTATTTTCTTACATTTTGGTAGATATTCACAGATGTATAGATTTTTATATTTTTCTTATTAATTACGTGCAGAAAAAAACATAATGAAAAGTAACTAAATTTTTGTTAGGTGATTGTGGGTCACCTAGCAATATTAATTTAATTATTATATTAGTTGATCTCGCGCACGCAACTATACAGCTACGGGAGAGACTCCACTCCTCGAATCTCTCCTGGCTGTCAGCTTGATCTTTCTCTCTATTGAAACGCGGACTGGTGTATGATAAAGTCTCTTACCTTTTACTATTTTGTTGTTGCTTGATAATTTATCCCTCTCTCTATTGGCCCTGGACCAAGGAAAAATCCACTCTATTTATGTATGGTTTGAACACAAAGATGAATGCAAATATGAGTTCAAAAATAATTTTAGCTTTATTCGGTCCTTTTTCGTAGACAATTATAATTTCTATTTGTGTACATATATCCGAAATAAAAATGGATGGCCGCCGCAGGTTATATCAGAAATAGAAAATATACCAAACAATTTGAATGAAAAGAAAATGAAGAAAAACTTTTAAAAACAGTCGTCCGCCCGGCAGCTTAGCTCGAGTCGGAGTGCTTGAGGTAGCGTGGCTTGGGGACGTTTGGAAGTGTTTCCGGACCTCCCACGCGTCTCCAAGCTCCACTTCCCCATGCTGACGTTAGTGAGTCTGCACTCGTCGCACTCATTAGGCCTTACGGGACCTGTTAATGGTGCAAGAGTTCAGAACTGCAGCGTGGCTTCGCACGTGCGGTCTTGCGCAGTGGAGGGGAAGTTGTTTAGGTCAGCGAGATTCTTGGCTACGTGATACTTTTGTGGCCTTGAATCTCGCTGTACCTTGTACGTGTAGAACTTTCTCGATTTTATATTCGAAAGAATTGTTAGAATATAATTAACGTAAAGTTGTCACATAACATCCTCCCCCTCTTGAACACGTTGGTCGTCCTCGACAAACTTCGCGGGTTCTGCGGGTGGTATGGTCCAGTTGGTGGTCCATAACGAGTAAGGTTCAATGATGTGAATATATCAGTTAATGAAAAGAAAAACTAAAGTCTCAAATCAAGGACAAGGGCGAGCATGTTACAGGGATGATTTATTAGTGTGCATTTTGATTTTATAGGTATGGAGCAAGTTTTTATTTTTATGACACGTAAGCGTGATGGTTCAACCAATCGTTTGTTTAGTTTGCGGGGTTTGCCGTCATACCCTACACAAGATCTATATGTTTATCTTGGTAGTTTATGCGTTTTTCCCTTTTTTCTTATACATGTGCTTTACGTTCATTTGTTACGTTCATGTGCGCGGCATGTGTCCTTTCGAATGAATTTCATTCTCTTATTTGCATGATGGGATGGGTGGATCATCTCTTTCATGTCTTTGATTTGGTGTTGAATAAAAAGAAAATAAAGAACGCTCATTAAAATTGATTCTGGCAGTCGCCACTTACTTGCTACTGGATTATTTGGTCCCAGGGTCCTTTACAATCTATCTTAGTTCCTGTTTTATTAATATTGTTAGTTTCCTTTACTTAATGTATTACTTATTCTGTATTGTATAAATTGTATATGAATTGAAATTGTTAAATATTTTCATTTGTTAGTACTTATTCCTAAGGGTGTTATATCTTATCTTAAAATTTGACAATATATTTTATTTTGTTATATGGTTGGTGGGGTTTAGAGTTAAATGGCCCGAGTTTTATTATAACAGTACAAAAATATGTTTTCTTTTATTGTATCATTAAATCTTATAAGTAGATTGGTTTCTGTTGACGATAAAGTAGATGGATTGTTCATCAGTAGATCCAGGACGAGTTATTGGGACAGAGCCCCATGACTGATGAGGCATAACGTCTCAAAGCGGTCCAGTAGGTCTTCATCCTCGGCGTCTACCCGGCTTCTTTTGTTGGTGCCAATGGTTCATCGGGCATCAGGTCACCGTCAATGCTCTGATCCAGTAATGAGGTTGGGTCGATTGACCATCCCTCCTGTTTCGTCCTCTCGCTCGAGATGGTTTCGGCTCTGCTTGAACTCTTTTCGTTGTATTGTGGATCCGATGGTCCTGGTTCTGGTCTGCGTGCCGAAGGTGTGTGTTTGGCGGGGTCTCTATTGGCTTCTGTTTTGTTTGTGTTGTTGGTGATGCAGCCATTGCATTCTTTCAGATGTTGGTCCCAATATTTATATAATATTAATTGGCCACATGCTCTGTGCAGCAGCTTTGCATTTCCATTTTGGATTTTGCAGACCATTTGATGTTCCCTTTTCATCCTCGTATCAGCCAATCGATGACAGACCGGATGTACCCTTCTGTATGATTGTTGATCTCTCGCAAGATGTTTTGGGGTAGCCCATATCGGTCTGTACAGATGGTTACGATGGTCCATGGCTTTCTGAGCATCACTGTGGTTAAAGTACTGTACAAAAGCTAGATATTTCTTATGAGATTTTTCCTTATCTTGATTTTTCTATAGCAAAAATCTAATGTGGCCCACTGGTCCAAATATTGCAAATACTTTTACAAACTTTCGTGGTTCATAGCTAAGGGTACTAGGCGCAGAATTTTAGTCCTGCAGTGTCGTCTAACTGTCCGGTTATGATGCTGGGTCTGGGCACTGACATCTGACTGGGTTTCATTGGCACCCATGCGTCTGATGTTACTTCTCCCGCTTTCTCTGGTTCCAGAGTCGATAAATCTTGTTCCTGTTTTTCTGTTATGAAATGTGTGGCACTCTCATTATCTTCAGCGTCTTCGTAGGTGGCTAATATTTTGGTTTTTCCTTCTTTGTTGGTGTAAACCAGCTCTATCCACACTAGTCCAAATTCTTTCAGGTTTGCCAATAGATCGTGCGTGGGTCCTATTATTGTAATTGTCATTGTTTAGTCGTTCAGTTTTTTAACATGTGTGACTCGTGGCGTCATGTTTTTTATGTTATTTTCTTTTGGGTGTGTACGTTATTGTATAAATTGTAATTGTGTCTCCTGTGTGAATTGGCTTCGACCATGCCTTGAAGATTTCGTCCCAGCCCTTTTCCGCGTTGATATCCCATCCTCATCATCATTCTCTGTGGTATTGACAAATTAGGTTCCTCTGCAAGTTTTCTCTCTACTGTTGATGTGATGTCATTTTCTTTGTCATGACCATCCCTAAATTTTACCGCATTCGGGGTTCTACTTTTCTGATGTTCACTTTCATATATGACCATCAGTAAGTATAGATTTGGTGCTGTCGTGGTCGTACATGTGATGTTGCAAGGTCCATAACTTCTAGAGAGGTGATTTATGGCCTGTTGGTCGCCCTGCGCTTTTGCTAATATGCTGACCTTATCCATCTCAGAGATGTCTAGTATCTCTATGTTGGTGTGGTCCATTTTGCTGGAACAATTCAAGTTGGTTGGAATTAATTTTGGTTCAGGGTTTAATTTAAATATGGTATTTAATGTTTATCATTATTGGTCATGTAACAATTACTAGGATATGATATACGGTTTTGGGGTCCTTGTGCTTCGTATCGGTTACGGTACGCACTTTGAATCTGATGTTGGTGCCTCTCTTTTTCTTTAATATTTTATTGTATGGGTACTCTTCTTTTATTATTATTATTATTATTATTATTTTCTTAGGGTTCATACGTGGAAGGGTCCACATTGGATCTTCATATCTATACTTTAAAATTATTGAAATGTTCATGTTTGAGTGTCTCATCCTGCAGAAATATAGTGATTAGTTTACATTTATAAATGATATTGTACCTTTGATTATTTTCTTTATTCACGTGATTTAGTCAGAATTCGAGTCAGAATCCATCTCGACATCCTTTAGTTTGTCAATGTGCTTTCTGACCTCTTTCCATTGGGGTATTCTAGAATTACATTTTTCCGACCTACGAATTCTATGATTTTTAGTGGTTTATCCCTATATGAATCGAACTTATGGACGCGGGGTTCTTTATTTAATCTAGCATATCCGCCGACTTTTCCTTTGAAAGTTCTG
Source organism: Muscidifurax raptorellus (assembly GCA_020010945.3). NCBI lineage: Eukaryota > Metazoa > Arthropoda > Insecta > Hymenoptera > Pteromalidae > Muscidifurax > Muscidifurax raptorellus. Next base: position 165,069 of record JAHUUD020000081.1, read on the forward strand.
ACCTTTTTATCATATCTTTCTTTGGTCCTAATTTTGTTGGTTATTTGGGTTGCAACGAGACGTCAGTCTCATGCGAAATACACACAAACGGTCACACACATAAGCGAGTGAAGGGCGAACCCGCATGTCAGCAACGCGAGCACAAGCTGAATGCTGATATATAGTAACACGTGCTCGAGCAACACAGCCGCGAGTGAAACCGACGACGGGCGCAAACAACCTAACACACACCACCGAAAGGAGCACGAAAAGCACCACACGAATACATACACAGTACTCGACCCACTCACCACCAGAGGGCGTTGGCGCCGACGACTGGGGCTATATGCCCGGCCGCGACAGCACAGCGGCAGTTCGATTAGAGCTCCCGATCCGAGCGTTGCCGTGAGCACACGACACCGTTAGGAGAGCACTAGAAGGACTATCGATATCTGACCGTTTTCGTGCGCACACGTAACGGCGCAGATAGCGAAATTACCGCACCGCTATCTGAATCACCACTGTGAGCACACAGGGTAATTCAGACCCACCAGGTACCTGGAGCAGCGCTTTCGTGAGCACACGTGGCGCAACTACAGGCACTAAAACACCGCCAACCACCGTTCCACCGTTTCTCCGTCCCTGTTACCACTGTGAGCACACAGGGTAATAGGAACCAGAAACTGATTGCAGAGACTTGCAGAGTCGTGCGCACACGTCTCAATCAGGTCCTGTGGAACACTTGCAGCACACACCAACACCATTCCGACGTTCCTCCGTTCCACCTGCCACTGTACACACACAGGGTAGGAGGAAGCCAGGAACCGACACGGAGTCCGCACAAGATCGTGCGCACATGTTCAAGCAAGGACTCCGCGACATCAAATACACACCTGGGTGCTTCACCATCCCTGCTGTCACTGTACGCATACAGGACGGGGGAATAATCAAACCGCTGTGCTCCAGGCCTAGCGTAAACGATTATATGTAAGCGACGGAGTATTTATAACCGCACCGTGTAGATGTTAAGTACTGAATCCGCACCGAGTAGATGTTAAGCACCGAGTAGATGTTAAGTACCGTAACCGCGCCGATTAGATGTTAAGCACCGAGTAGATGTTAAGCACCGTGTCGATGTTAAGTACCGCCTAGATATTATGAACTTATTATAAGAGACAAGTCTTTTTAAACAGCGTACTTTTGTTTGGTTATGTTACAGGTGACGAATGACAGCGCGCCCTATTGATCATTTAAATATATAATTACTTAAACTAAAACCAAACAGAGTTATTTTTAACCTAACTTCCCTCGGCGAATCCTGGTCCCGACTGACAAAGCCCGGTGCGAGGGAAATGCAACCGTTACAGGGTTTCCCCTGCTAGAAACTTAATTTCTTCTAGTCTTAGTACTAGGTCCCGCATGTAGACGTTATATGTTTTTAATTTTTCATCTAAGAGGATTCTCAAAGGGAAACGCGCAATTTTCCATAAACCAATTCAAGGGGCGTAAAGTTTGTGGCCGCGTGGTCACTGGTATTATATGGAAAGGTTGCAAACGGGGTTAGGTGGTCCGAATCATCGTATCTCTCAGAATATATTCGGATGAACTCTATGAGTGGAGCATGACTTCTTTCCAATGACCCGTTTGTTTGAGGTCTATAACCTGAAGTTGTTAACTGATTTATCTTGAAAAGCTTTAATAGTGATTCTATTATGCTTGATAAGAAACTGGTCCCTCGGTCTGAGAGTATGGCTCTCGGGGCTCCAAATTGACAGATGAGATATTTCGCTAGTGCGTCAGCTATTGTCGTTGCATTGAGGTTTTTGATGGGTATTGCTATTAGGTATTTGGTTAAGTTACACTGCATCGTTAAAAGATTGCAGTTCTGTGTCAATTGATACTTTATCAAAAGCTTCTATTGGTGTGTTTGTGATGATCTTTGGTTCTCTGGTTTTGAACCGTTCTATTTTCTGTTCTTGACAGTTTGCACATCGTCTGACGTCGTTTCTTATTCCTGGCCAGTAGTATCGTTCCCTTAGTTTCTGGTACATCTGGTTGATTCCTTTATGTCCTCCTGTCAGGCTGTCATGAAGGTGTCCAATTATGTCTTTTATGTGTTTTTACTTCTGCTTTTCCGTAACACATTGTTACTCTTATTTCACTTTTGTGAAAATGTTCATAAAGTATTTCAATGATGGTTGGTGAGCCCATTTGGTCCAGAATGTTTCCTTTTCGTGCTACTCTGAAACTTTTGATATTTCTGTTGAGTAATATTTCTTTTAGATTCTTGAGTCCTTTGTGTACTTTCTCCATTTTGATTGTATAGAAGTACTTGTCTTTCACTATTACAGTAAATAAATGTTTCTTAAAAGGAGTGACTAAGACTTGTCCTGGTTTTGGTTTTCTATTCTTTATTTTCATTAGATCAATGGCTTCTATTTCTTCTGGTAGTCTTGTAACGGATCACGTATTGTCACAATCCACTGATAGGAAATGCACAATATTGTCTCGCTTATGTGTAAGGCATTCTCTCACGGTAATTATGTTGTTGGGAATTCGCATGATTTTTTTCAGTGGTACGAGTCAACTCGCTTTCGGATTTTTGCTCGTTTTGTCGTATGTCATGACCTTTATTTAGAGGTTCTAAACCTGGTGGTGTGGGTAGGAGAAAAGGCATTGTGGGTTCTGGTGGTTTCGAAAATCTTATATCTATAATGGAGCCTTCTTTGGATTCTATCTCGCTCAATATCCCTAATTTCTTGTGGTTCTTTGACTTGTTTCTTGGCGTACTGTTGGCTGTAGTGTTGTCACTTTTTATTGTGGGTGTGACTGATAACGTCTTTCTCACTGGTGGCAATATGATGTCAGTTACACTTTCGACATCTGACTCATTTCCTGTATCCTTTTGACCAGTTGCTTCTTGTAGCTTGTGTCGTGCTCGTTTTATGAGGGTTTGAACACTTTTTCTCCAGACTTTGTCTACGTCGGTTTCTTTCTCTAACCGTGGATCAGATGTATAAATTGCTTCACGCACATCATCGGGTACATTGCCATCGTCAGAGAAGTGTGAGGGTAAATCCATTTGTGTATTTATTTCAGTTGTTGACTCGTCGATATCAGCTTGTTTATCCATTTCATATTTCCTCATACTTTCTTCAAATTGCCTGCTAGCTTCTTCTACTTCTTGTTTTGTTAGGGTGGTTCTGACTGATAAATTTTCTATAGATTCTTCGTCTGCATTATCTTCATCTTGGGAATCTTCTACTACAGTCGTGTCTATTGCAATGTTGCTTATGGTTTTGTTCTGACTATTTTCTGAAGAAGATGTTTCGTTCTCGGATACGTCTTGGGCTTCATCTTCTGTAGTCTCTGAGTCTGGTTGTCGTAATCCGCTGTATCTGGGGTCTGGTATGGGTGGTATATCTAAGTCGCTGTCTTCATTAGCCGTTTACGGTAGCCATGATCTCCTGGATGGGTTGACTGTCATTTAAATGTCCGAATCTATATCAGATGAACTTCCTGGCATTTCTCGTGGTTTGATGGAAGTTGTCTCTGTGACTGCTGTCTCGATTTTTGTTGGTATCTCTGTTTGTGTATTTTTCTTTGCACCAATGGGTTTGGACGTCTAGCTTGGTCCTCCTTGCTGTATGTATTGTCCTACTGGACTTTCTCCCTGAGCACGTTTTGCTCTTGTCCTTTGCGCCACCACACTATGTTCTAGTTTGGGCGCTTCTTTATTTGCTTTCGTTCCTATGGGTCTACCTCTGCCTCTGGGTACTGTGGTTTTCTCCGATACTGAGTGTGCTCTATTGCGAAAACTAGTCTTCTGTGAAGTTGCCTTGCTTTTGGCCTTTTCTTGTTCTTGCTTTGCCTTTTCTTCTATTATCATCACTTTAATTCTAGGTAAATTTTTGTTTATTTCCTCTTCGGTGGTTTCTGGAGGATTTCTTGAAAGTGCATCGGAATTTTTGTTTAATTTTCCTGGTTTGTATTTGAAGGTGTATTCATAGCCTGTGAACCTAAACTCCATCTCATTAATCTTTGTCCAGAGTCTTTTCTGCTATGTACGTTATTTTCTAAGTGATTATGATGCTCGATCATGTCGGTGCACGGGAGCCTGTCTCCTGGCAATAGAAATCGATCCAGAAAATCTTCAATTATGTGATCCACAATTTCTAATTCCCCTTTATTGAGATGGTTTCTTCTGATTAATGCCTTCACTCGTTCTAATCTTTTGATTTGGTCAACAATTGCATCTCCATAAAAATCACTGTCTGTTTCTTGTAGAAAGTCTGGTCCGGTGTCGAAAGGTATTAACTCTCTTGGGTCTAATTCTATCATTACATCCTGTTCACTTGTATTTATGGCCAATCTTTTTCAGGTATTGTTAACATTATTGACCACGCCTTCGCCTAGAAATACGTTGTCATTTCCCACATGTATCCTAGGAATGTAGCCTTCCTTCAAGCCACTTTTGATTAGGTTAATTTGAACTACTTGTCTAGTTCTAGCCTTTATTATGTATTTTACTTTATCCGTGGTAACATTCTCTTGGTTCTCCATGTTTTGTTCCATTGATTTGATCTCGTCATCAATTTTCGCTTCCACTTTTAGTACTTCATTTGCTTGTTTGCATTTATATCCTCTCCTTAGATTCCTTGGATTATATTCTTCTTCATGTCCTATGAACGGTATGGGATGCATGACATCACCACTTACCATGAGAGCATTCTTATGGTAAGAGATCCAGCTTCTTCCTTTTTTAGGTAATTCCTCCCTAGCATGCCATCTTGTTGTATGGCAAAATCGTCTTGTATTATTTGAGATTTTACTGGGCTTCCTCATATATTCAGGTACACTGATCCTGCTGTCCACACTGTCTGATCCGTGATGCCTCCTATTTCTCTGGCATCTTCAATGCTTATTGGTAAATCATCGTGCAAAGCTCCGATTTTTATTAGGTTTACGGTTGCGTCATTATCTATCATGAAATCTAAGTACGGTCGCTATGTTCCTTCGGGTATCCTTATTCTTACAGCTGTTGCCTCTCCATCTTCCCAATTATAGTTTTCAGGTCCCTTACAGTTCGTGGAACACATCCTTGCGATCTCTCGGGCCTGGCTAGTATCGCCATTACTGGGGCTTTTGTCTAATTTTCGTGTAGGTTTCTTTGACTCGAATCTCGATTCTGATTGTACTCCGGCATTTGTTTTCGATAGCTTGCTTGATCCATATTCATTGGTATCTGTTGATCGTTTTGTCTCGAATAATTTTGGTTTTGGCTCGTCATCTTGGGTTCGTGACGAACCTGTTGGTAGTTTAAATTGTCCCTATTATTTTGGTTGTCATATCTGGGATTTTCATTACACCAGCTACTGGTATTCCATCTGTCGGGTCGATTCTGCGTATTTTCATACCTTCCCGTCTGAGGATTGAATATTCGTTGACTTGCTCTGTAGGATTGATTATTGCTTTCACGCCAACGGTTACTCTCTTGTCGGTCGTCGTTGTAGTTTTGGTTTTGGCGAAATCCATTTCCATAATTTGTATTGTTGTAACGATTTACATAATTCGGATTTCTGTAATTATTCTCCTGGTAACTGGAATATCCATCACGTGGTACATTTCGCGATCGATCATGCACATAGGCAATGTATTCAGGTTCTTCATATTAGTATCGTTCCTCCATATAACCTATGTAGTGAGGTTCTCCATGTTGACTGTTTCTATATTGATCTTCGTCATGGTACCTTCTGCTATTCCTATAATTTGTTCCAGTCCGTGGTTCATTATATAGTCTAGGGTTGTTGTAGCCATGAGTCCTGCCACGGTATGGTCTAGAGTCTGGAATTATTTTGGCTTCTATTTTCGTCTCTAGACGTACAGCTTCTTCGTAGGGTTTACGCAGTGTTGCCGGTTTGCTATAGTCCACTCTTTCTGCTAAATTAGCAGGTAGACCTTTTATAAATATGTCCACCTCGAGCCATTTCAATGGGTCCATCATTTCTTTCTTATAACTATTACCTTTTTCTTCTTGGAGTGCTGTTTTTGCACTGCCAAGCAAGACGTTGATTTCATCATAGAAATCACCGACGGTGTCATGTTCTCTCATTCGAACATTTTGAATTTTATTATTAAAATAACTAAAGTTTCTGCCTGGTCCAAATCTCTGTTTCAAATGTGTTATGAGTTCTTCCACTGTGGTAATTTGTTTGTTAATTAAACTCTTCTTCGCTGGTCCAGTGATTTTGTGCAAGGCATTCTGTAAAACCTGTGGTTGTATGTCCTCACTCACTAGAGATGCTGCATTTCTTAAGTCCTGAATGTATTCTCTAAGACTTCTCTTGCCATCAAAAGTTGGAATGCCGCTTATGCAGTTCATGAGCGCGAAGGTGTTTGCCATTCTATTCATTAGCATGAAATTGGAATCAGATGAAGTTGCATTTGTTGCTCTTGCACCTCTGGCATTTGTTTCGTCGCCGAGATTCATTTTGAATGCTCTTCTTGTATTTTTTTATATGAAAGTTCTAAATGAGCAAAATCTGATCTCCCTCACCCTTTTCTTCTTTCAAAAGAAAATAATTTATAATGGGTCTAGATTTTGGGATTGTCTATTCAATCGGGCTATGGGTCTCTAAAGTGTGGGTGCAAGGTCACCAGAAAATACTTCAAACTGGTTCAAGGGTAACTAAAAAAAATTAATTGGCTTTGTGTTTATTCATTTCTTTTAAAGCAAACTCTAAAAGTTCATTAATTTTTTGCTTACTTCAGATTGAAAATTTAAATTATTCTCAAAAACTATTATTATTCGTGTTTATACTATTGTCTTCCCGGTAATAATTGTGCAATTGATCATTTATTTGTTTGAGTCTTTCCTCTAATGTCTTCTTTTCAAATAATAATTTCTGCAAGAAATACCTTTTTTCTGATCTCTTTTTGTTAAACAATTTTCCTCTGCCTGAGTAATTTTCTTCCTTCATCGGTTGTGTCTTATTGGATACAATGACCGCTGTTGAGCTGGTCCAAGGAGAGCCGCTACTTAGCTGACTCACGATTTACAAGAGTAGTCGCTGCTAAGCAGGCCAAAGGATCAGGTTGCTATTGAGCAAACCTTAGGATATAGAATGACCGCTATTGGGCAGATCCAGGGGAAAGCCGCTAATAAGCTGACTTATGAGGTATAGAATGCATAGTCACTTTTGCAAGTAACCTAAAGGAAAAGGTAGAAAATTCGTCAGCTAATGGAGAATGTTTCAAAAATAAAACAAAGTGTATAAGTCGAAAATTATCTTAACAAATGCACAAAAAAAAACTTCAATGAAAATCACTGTAACACTCCTGGTTTGAAATAAATGAAAATTTTGCACTTTCAAATTGAAATAATTCAATTAAGTAAAAATGGTCAAAAGAGCGAATTTATTATTTAAAATGCTGATTTTTATTTTAATAATATGCAATAAATCCTATTTGTAATAAGCTAAAACCATTAAAATTGGAAAATGCCCCAAGACAATTTTATTGTCAAAAAAAAATTATTTATCTAACTAAATTGGCACTCTGATAATTTATTTATAATAATTTGTTAATTTTTAGTGTTAAACATCATTTACATGTTGATTTTACATGAACTGTGGTTTGAATTTCGTGCGCGTTCTATACTCTTCCAAAATGGACGCTGCAGAGGTGCCAAGTCACTAGGCCTACACCACTATAGTCTCCCTAGAGCCGCGTCTAGTACCACGCCTGCGCTGGTGTTTGCTCTGAACAAACACGAAGCGTCGGCTGCCACACGCTATGTATTACGCGTTTAACCTCCGTTGCGTATTTTTTTATCAAAGTATCTTGTGTAAAACGCGTTATTTGTTGACGAAACCCATAATCTGCGGATTCGCGAGTGTTTTCTCTATTCGCGTGTGTGTGTTTCAAGTTGTTTAGTTAATTAAAACCAAAGTTGTGAGTGAAAGTCTTCAAGGACCCGAGCCAGTATATTGTAAGCTGTGCAACCTGTTGCTGCTAGTCAGATGAGTACTTTATTTATAATATTTTAATTGAAATTTTATCAATTTAGTACATGAGCAAGTTGCTTTGTGTAAATTGTATGTCTTTCTTACAGGTGCCAGTAATTTTACACACCAGGCGAGTGTATCCAGGGTCTCTTTTTGTTCGCGAACACCACTTTATTGGTAAGTACACTCCTAAATCATTTGTTCTAATGTGGGTCCAGAACAACAATTGTGAATGGCCTTACCTTTTTGTTGTCGACCATTCAATAAAATTATATCATGTATTATATTATGTTTCTTTGGAAATATTTATTAATATATTTATATATAGGCGCAGAGGGTCAAGCACGCTCTCCGGGGTCTATCACCTCTATCGAGCACCTGCGTCAGCTATGCCCTGGTTCGACTGTGGCAGACAGATGCCAATTCAGCTCTTGCTTGTTGGTCGACCAGATTTTGGTGAGTTTTCTGAATGTATATGAATTCTATATATTCACACCTTGCATGTATAAAAAAATTTTGGTACGCTTATTTTAAATGGGTCCTTCCCTTTTTAATTGTATTCCAATGCTATTCGCACATGCTTTAAAATTTTGAATATGATTAAATTTCACTTAGATTATCACTGCTATTACAGAATAATTTTTTTTTGCTATATTCATTCTTCGACCTTCTTATTTTTTAATTACATGACATTTATAATGATTTAGAATTTTTGTGTATCAAGATACTTTAAATTCTCATTTTTCTTTAGAACAATGTTTATTATAATTTTACTGGACCGTGCAGCAAAAAAAAATAACTAATATAATGACCAATTATCTAATTATAAATAGTTACAGCAATTTAAACTCTCTCTGTGTTTTCCAGATATTCAATCCTGTGTCTTTGTGTCAAAAGCTTGGTTGTGACGTCACCGCACGACGCCACGCTATGCTTCTAAACGTCTGCTATTGCCGATAGCACGCGGCTAGGTAATGCGATCTTATTATTCTTTTGTATTTCTCTTTACTTTGAATATTTCTTAATTTTCTTCGCGTTTTTATTATTTGTTTATTTGTGCAGTTTTTATTATATTATATTTAATTTGTTTAATATTTTTTTAATATATTTATTTTGCTATTTTTCTAGGTACTTAAAACTTCTACATTCATGCAACGAAGAGAAAAATCAGCTGGTAGTTATGCGCGAAATCTCGGTGGGACCTCCAATTTTTGTTAGGTGATTGTGAGTCACCTAGCAATATTAATTTAATTATTATATGAGTTGATCTCGCGCACGCAACTATACAGCTACGGGAGAGACTCCACTCCTCGCATCTCTCCTGGCTGTCAACTTAATCTTTCTCTCTATTGAAACGCGGACTGGTGTATGATAAAGTCTCTTACCTTTTACTAGTTTGTTGTTGCTTGATAATTTGTCCCTCTCTCTCTATTGGCCCTGGACCAAGGAAAAATCCACTCTATTTATGTATGGTTTGAACACAAACATGAACGCAAATATGAGTTCAAAAATAATTTTAGCTTTATTCAGTCCTTTTTCGTAGACAATTATAATTTCTATTTGTGTATATATATCCGAAATAAAAACGGATTGCCGCCACAGGTTAGTTTTAAATAATATGGGTGATTTTAATAAACAATTGAAATATCAGAAATAGAAAATATACCAAACAATTTGAATGAAAATAAAATGAAGAAAAACTATTGAAAAATAGTCGTCCGCTCGGCAGCTTAGCTCGAGTCGGAGTGCTTAAGGTAGCGTCGCTTGGGGACGCTCGGAAGAGTTTCCGGACCTCCCACACGTCTCCAAGCTCCACTTCCCCATGCTGACATAAGTGCGTCTACACTCGTCGCACTCATTAGGCCTTACGGGACCTGTTAATGGTGCAAGAGTTCAAAAATGCAGCGTGGCTTCGCACGTGCGGTATTGCGCAGTGGAGGGAAAGTTGTTTAGGTCAGCGAGATTCTTGGCTACCTGATACTTTTGTGGCCTTGAGTCTCGCTGTACCTTTTATGTGTAGAACTTTCTCGATTTTATATTCGAAATAATTGTTCGAATATAATTATCGTAAAGTTGTCACATAACAATGTAATAAAACGATGTAAAATATAAAGTACGAATTATATTAAAAATATTATACTAAAATAGATCTTGTTAACCTCTCTTTTTTTTCAATAAAAAAAGGCCCACACGAAAAGAAATGTATACGTAAAAATTACTATACTTTTCACTAATCGGGGGATTTATGGTGTAAATTTCGTATATTTCTATCAAAATTTTCTATATATTCATGAATTGATGATATATCGCGCATCAAAAATTACTATGAAGTATGATAAAAATTCATCTATGTCTGGGTCCCTCGTTCCGTTGGTAAAAAGCTATGGACAAAGGATAAAAAGACAGCTTGCGATGTAAATAGATATATTCCCCATTTCATGTGACACTCCCGTTCTAGAATTCGAAGATTAGCGAAATTTAAATATGGTAAACAAATAACTAGAGTTATCTCCTTCAACAGCCTCCAAAAAAAGACAAACCTATATTAACATGACGTCAAAACATAAACTCCAAAAATATTTTTAAATAAAGCCAAAGTATCTATAAAATATACTATACAGTACAGTAAAAATTGTTATGTAGAATAGTAAAAATTGCCGTTTATTATAGTGAAATTTGATAATTTGAAAGTTTACTTTACTTCATAGAAAAACTTAATTATATTATAAAGTATAGTAATTTTTGATGAAAATTATAGAAATATTTACTGATAAATTTCTCTCCACGCAGAAGAGGGAGAATTAATACTCTGAAGCGTCGGGCACTACTAAACAACCATATTAGTGGAGATTATATCCCAAATCCAAAATAATTACGAGTACATTATTACCCTCTTCATGTAAATAATAATTCATTTGATCTATATGATATTGTTTTAATTTTGGTTAAATCAATCATGTATGTAAGTCTAAGTTATACTTACGACGATACGTAAGTCTCGTGCAAATACTTGGGAAGTCGGTCACGTCAAACTCAGCATGAAGTTGAGCAAGCGAACGAAAAGGCAAGTACACACAAAGCAAAGTAAACATGCGCGCGAACAGCGGCGATAAGCTGAGTATCCATGTAAAGGACAGCTCGCGCGTGCACTAAAATATACACGATCACGCATTGCCACACACTCGACAAAACGACACACACCAATGTACAGCAGCTATATAAGGCGTATCACTGTATACGCACAACTATGGAGGAAGAGAGAAGGAGATCAAACTCCGTACTTCCAACATTGACCTCTTTTCCTGGCGAAGATCGCCAGGTCCGCTCGACTAAAAAGCCCTGACCTAGCGAGTATGAGAGCCGCCTGTCGGCGACTTATCGCACTGATCAGCGAACTCCTGATTACAAAATATATCGGAGTTCAAATCCACATAAAACCACTTTTTTTATCGTGTTGTTAATGTAATATAAATAATTATTATATACAATTATTAATTGTATTGTAAAAAGTTCATACAAAATAAACATAGAATGTGCGTTTGTTCTACACTTGATACATTCAAATAAAAAAGTAATACAATATTGAAGATATATTTGTACATTTTCACGATAAATTCGTATAGGCATTAAATTTTATAACAAATAAACAATCCTTTTATTATTAATTTAACAAAACCGTACATAAATAACCGATTACTTGTACCGAAAGAAGTTATAAGGATAAAGATAAATATTTTGAAACCCCTTCTTTTGTTTAAATTTAAGCTTTTGTTGAATTGTTTGTCAAATTTTTTTTCATTTCATAATTCAGAGGTACTTTTTATTTTTATTATAAATAAATCACGATGAACTTCAATTATGTATACTGTAATGGTAAGTATTATTTTAAATTATATAATACAGAAGAGCATGAAAGACAGTCTTTGATCAATTTTACCTTCATTTTTGCAATCATAGCGATCAGTAGCTGGGTCATTGCTCTACTTGGTTATTTATTTAGATTATTTATATAGTAAGTTTGATTTTCTGTTGTAAAGTAGTATAATCTTTAAATAATTATGATTGAATTTATAAAATCTGCGCTCTATAGAAAAAGATGGTAAGTATATGTAATAAAAGTATAAATTACTTTACATACAAATTCCAAGAGAAAGCGAAATTTATCTAAGACTGCCTCTCACCAACCAAAACAAATTAAATTGTGTAATAAAAGCACTTAATATGTTCATTATGTTTTATTGTTTCTTTATTATACCCTCTTCTGGAATTTATAACAATTGTATATAATTTAAAATAATACTAACCATTACAGTATACATAATTGAAATTCATCATGATTTATTTATAATAAAAATAAAAAGTACCTCTGAATTATGACATGAAAAAAAAATTTGACCACATCGAGAATCGAACCCGGATCAATAAGTCAATAGGACAACACGCTAACCCCTCAGCCATCAAGATCGTTGAGAATATATAATTGAAAGTTACATATGATCATCGAACTCACGTGGGGGTTGGAATTTGTTTAAGATTAAATTTAAGCTTCAGTTTAAGTTTAAGTTTAAATTTAAGTTTCAACAAAAGCTTAAATTTAAACAAAAGAAGGGGTTTCAAAATATTTATCTTTATCCTTATAACTTCTTTCGGTACAAGTAATCGGTTATTTATGTACGGTTTTGTTAAATTAATAATAAAAGGATTGTTTATTTATTATAAAAATTAATGCCTATACGAATTTATCGTGAAAATGTACAAATATATCTTCAATATTGTATTACTTTTTTATTTGAATGTATCAAGTGTAGAACAAACGCACATTCTATGTTTATTTTGTATGAACTTTTTACAATACAATTAATAATTGTATATAATAATTATTTATATTACATTAACAACACGATAAAAAAAGTGGTTTTATGTGGATTTGAACTCCGATATATTTTGTAATCAGGAGTTCGCTGATCAGTGCGATAAGTCGCCGACAGGCGGCTCTCATACTCGCTAGGTCAGGGCTTTTTAGTCGAGCGGACCTGGCGATCTTCGTCGGTAAAAGAGGTCCATTTCGGAAACACGAGCCCATAAGAGTTTGGTCTCCTTCTCTCTTCCTCCATGCACACAACACTGTAAAGAGAGTTCAGATAGAAGAAAACCGTAAACCAACCGTCTCGTGAGCACGTGTGACGGTAAGTTGGTACTAAGACAATCCTCCGCATTGTCAAAGCAACCAGTGATACTCAGACTGTCATTCTCGTTAGCATACTTATGTCTTGCTCTAGTCACTACACTGGCCACGCCATTTAAACGGTCTCCTTACCGCCATTTCCCTTGTTATAATATCATTGTAATATTACGGACCGCACCGTAAACAAAATTTTTCTAAATACACGCCTTGATTTGTTTCTTTCAAATCGAAGAAAATAACCAAAAAATTGTGTTGTATATAACATCTATATATATGACCAAAGCCCCTCAACTTCCCTGCACACCCGCTCCACATCTTTATTTCTTTTCCTATACGAAGAAGGTCAATTATAATTCCCATGAGGTGAAATGGCTAATGTTGAAATTTGAGAAACGAAACAAATACAGTAATTTATCATACTATGAAAATCTTGATCAGATCAGTTCTCTCAATATTGAAATATTTATTACTCCGACTACCGACATTGTTTAAATCGTTCTTATTGTTATTTAAAAATACGCAGGTTAATTATAATTGTGGTTTCATGAGATGAAACTAACGTCCAAATTTGAGAACCCCAAACAACTGTAGTAATTTACCAGATAAACAATATTATATGGACAGTTTTCTACGCCACCCCGGAGGTACTGCCCAGCATATCATATAAACTGTAAGCGCGTTGTTTTTTTTCTGTTTTCTTTCCATTATTACTTCAAAAATGTATCAATAATTTTATATAATTTAATTACATGCTCAAATTATATAAAATCATAATAGTATACAAAAGTTAAAATATGAATTTTTTATAAATTGAAATTTAAGATTAATTCTCAATTATTTTATATAAAATAACCGAGTATTAATTGTGTGCTTACAATCTCGACTCCAAACATTTCCTAAGTAACCAAACAGAGAAGGATCCCGCTACTCTCCGCAGTCCGCTAGTGCGGAGTAAGCTGAGCTACCGAGGCGATTCTTCCGTCATCGCCAGACGTCCTTTTTTGTTGACACGGTGGTTTTGTGCAACCGTTTCCTTGCTTTGCGGGACAATTTGTTGTTCAACACGCGTTAGCAAAGCCACCACGTCCCAAAATGGCGCCCAACAGTGTTGCAAAGTAACGCAGTCATTAAATTAATTTCATTAAATTATAGAATTCAAATCAAAGGGATTGCGACAAAATGTCGTCCAACGTAATATAGTTACTTAGTTTGGTTTGGCGGGGTTGGACCATTGCAGCTCTTGCTCATAGACATGCAGGCTAGGCACTGAGGCTTGCGCCCATGATGCCAACCCCCTCCTTTACTTTAATATTAACCCATCGTAGGTGCTAATATTTCTACTGATAGCCTATCTGTTACATCCTCCCTCAAGTACTCTTCTTTAATCCAATATTTTGTTGATGTCATCGGCAACCCTACAGATATCCACCAGTCTCGCCGTCCTCACAAACTCCTTGTCGACCAGGGGTGTCCTCCATACTCCATACCCTCTGCCTCGTCTTGACAAAGGCCGGGCATTTACACAGTAGGTGAGAGGTTGTTTCCCTGGCCGCTCCACACCACCTGCACCCGCCTGAATCCGGAAGTCCCATCTTGTATAGATGGTACCTAACTCTCCAGTGTTCTGTCAGTCATCCCACCGCCAGCCTGAGCTTGTTTCTGCCCAGGCTTCTTATGGTCGTTTGCTATTCCTCTGGTAGGTCCTTCCCTATAATTTCCTTGGCTTGTCTAAGTCGAGTGGCGCTTCGTCACTTGCCATCCAGCTCTTTGTTGAGCCAGTCTCTTATCGCTTTCTTAACCTCGCAGGAAGCTATTGCCACATTAGGCCAGTCAAATTATCTTTTTGATTTCCCAAAATTCCAAAAAGTAAGTTTGATGTCTTAAATGGCTCCGATAAGCATGCAGAAATAATATAAGAATGGCAGCGGCTAATAAAGCAAAGTAAATTAATAATAAACTATCAAAGGGTGATTTCTGCTCTTTTTTTGTCTTTACCTCTGCGGTTTGAAAAGTACTGACTTTAGCGGAAAAAATTGTGAATAAAAGTTGTTCGTTATTAAATTATCTACATAAAAATCTGCGAGGGCACCTCTCTAAGTGCATTAGTTTAATGGTAAATTGAGAAAAACCAAGAAACTTGTGAAAATTGAAAATTGTTAATAGCCTTTGAAAAAATTAATTTTTTCATTGGTATTTTAGGAAAAGCTTGAACGTAATAGCCCAAAACAGCCTGCCAAATTTCGAATCTAGCAATCATAGTTTCTGAGTTAGAGGTACCAATATTTTCAAAATTTTTGGTTTTCACAGTACTGGCATCAGTAGAAAAATTGAGCAATTCAGTTGCCATTGCTTGAATGTGATCAAGAAGGGTTATAGTTCAATTACCATTTTAAAAAATCAAAAAATTTTAATTGGGGACGCTCCTGGATGCAAATATTTATTAAGTGCCTACTTAACATTATCCCCAGAGACAACATTGTAAGCTAATTAAAATCGAATAAATTCCACTGAAAAGCTACTATTTTTATCTAAATTTAGAAGAAAAGCTGGTCCTCTGCGAACATTAGGAACCAAGACAGGTTTTTTTTATAATAAACCATTGCTCCGAAAATAAATGAGATTTTGTAATTTTTCAAATTTGTAGCTGCAGATAAAGATCTATACTTTTTAGATAAATATTAGCCGTTACTCTAAAACCAATTATTCGTGCTCACGCTCGAAACTGAAAAACTTACTTCAAATCGTGGCGCACGGAAAAAAGTATCGTAAATCGGTCAAATTTGATCATATCTTGCTCTTTTTTTTTAATTCGTGGTAGGGCGAGTAGAAAACCACTTTGTTGTCATTAGATGTAACTAATTCAATTATTTAAACATTAAAAAGTATATTATATTTTTTAATCGTGTTTTATTGATTAAAAGTCGAGTAAGTATTAGTAATTCAATAATAATATAATAATAATATGTTTTGGATATTATGAGTACGTTATGTATACTAAATTATAATAAATAAGTGTATGTTATGTGACAACTTTACTACAATTATATTCGAACAATTATTTCAAATATAAAATCGAGAAAGTTCTACACATAAAAGGTACAGCGAGACTCAAGGCCACAAATGTATCAGGTAGCCAAGAATCTCGCTGACCTAAACGATTTCCCCTCCGATGCTCGAGACCGCGTGTGTAAAGCTACGCTGCAGTTTGGGGGCTTGTGCAGTTGCTAGGCCCCGTAAGACCTAATGAGAGCAACAAGTGCCGAAACAGTGACGTAGTTAAGGGGAGGAAAAACTGACGAAAGCGTGGGAGGTCCGAAAACACTTCCGAGCGTCCCCAAGCCACGCTACCTCGCAGTACTCCGACTCGAACCAAGCGCCGAGCGGACATACAATTTTTTTGATTCTATTTTGTTAATTTGATTTGCTGTTTTTAATTTTGTTTGGTTCAATACCAATTGTAAATTTCAATTTAGTTTATTGTTTTGAATTAAATAGTTATTAAATAAAGTTCTTAAACCAGAATATTCAGGTATTATTTTAAATTGGTCCCGCAATATCAAGTTTAAGAAAAAACCGAACAGGATCTTAAAGGACACCTTAATAAAAACGAGAGAAGGAGTTCCAAAACAAGGAGAGAAGGCACCTTTTTGTATTCACCACCTACATCAAGGTTAAACGAATTATCTTTTATGTGAGAGTGTGCTAGAGAGAAAGAGAGAAAGTAATTGACATTGGCAATTAGGAGAGATTAAGTGAGTCTATAGTCTACGTTTGGAAGTCGGTGCGAGCAGACGTATTTATATATTAGTCCGCGCACGAGTAAATTCCTGAAACGTCTACACAATAACAGGGCTTAGCCCTGCGAAAATCGCTTCTCAGGAAGAGATCATGAACGAGTATAATATGGCTTCGTTACCACCAAGCCATCATCCAACCGAAGTAGTCCAAACCTTTACCGTAAAAAACTCCTCAGAATCAAGTTATACTGCGATGACCGAAAAACTAGTTTGCCCAAAAAGAGATCAAGGCCTTATACTGGACTGTACCGGCAACTTAAATCTTACAGATTACACATGTGCAGTGGGTGATATAGTGAATCCTAAAAATGTGATATTTTCATCTAGAATCTCAAACAATCGTGTGTGTTTATATCTGGCCAACAAAAACCTAGTGGATAACATCACAGATAAGTACGAGTCGGTCTGCACAAGGTAACCATTCGACCACTAGTATCGAAAAATAAACGCATCATATTCTCCAATGTACACCCAAGTGTACCTAACAGAGCACTAGAAAACATATTAGATCAGCTTAATGTAAAGAGATCTTCACCAGTTTCAATTTTCAAAGCGGCAATTAATAAAGAGGGATACAATCACGTGGCGAGCTTCCGAAGGCAAGTATATATCAAACCAGATGATGTCGGGAAAGTACCCAATATATTCAGGATAAATTATGACGATCTCAACTATTATATTTACATTGGCACTGACACCTTGAAATGCTTCAAATGTAATCTTGAAGGACACTTAGCCAAGAACTGTACCGAGGAATCGAGCCCCATCACTCAAACAGTTTCACAACTTATACATACACCGAGTTCGTCAAACAAAGATTTCACGAATACCGACAATGTAAACTCAAGACCATGCGCTCCTCTACGTAAATCAAATCACTGAAACTATACTACCAACCAAAAAATATCCTGACAATAAACGAGGATACTCTCAAGTAGGCTCAGCTGACTCACAGATTTCAAACGAAGAGGAATTCTAACTAGTTGAATCAGCCAAACGAAAAAATAATAACAAATCAGAAGAAAATGGAAACGAAGGAAGTCCAAATCAAGTTGAACACCAAAAAAACACAGAAGAAGACAAACTAGACAAAAGACTAATATCCATAAAAGACTATTTAAACAACGGAAGTACTCTGTTTAACTATGTACAATTTAAAAGTTTATTAGAAAACACCAAAAAATCAAAAAATCCAATAGAAATAATCCTGAACTATACGAAAGACCTAGATGCATTTACAACATTTATTAACGAAGACATCTACATGAATGTAAGAGACAGCATTAAGATACCGAACGAGAAACACTCGCCCCAAGCAACTCCAGTCAGCTCAGATGCAGAATAATTATTCAGAAATGGCGAAAATAATGCAATGGAATATTAATGGTCTTAAAAACCAGTATGAACAACTACAAGAATTAATTATCGAAAAAAACCTAGAAATAATTTGTCTACAAGAAACGAATCTAAAAGCGAATCAAACAATCAAAGTAATGTTACGTCCAGATTACAAATTTTCAATTACAAAATCTAACACATTAAAACAATTACATGAATTCCTACCTGAATTGATAATCGAACTTGGCGATACGTGAAAGTTATAATAATTTAAATGATTAAAAGAGTGAAGGATAGGAAGCCCCTTTTGGCTACCGCGGACGCGGTCGTCGCCTACCGGGGAAGGGAGCCGGATACGAAGTAACTTTAAACTATATGCTATTTCTTTTAAATCGACACACGTTTATTTTAATGAAAAGAGAAAAGTACCTTAATGTGTAAGTGTGCGTGGCTGTTTGTATATATGTGTGAAGAGGTTCTTGAGTATCTGCAGCTGTCAATCCTTGGCGCCGTCCAGCCTAGGCTCGGTGGTTCAGTTTACCGCGGTGACTAGATGAACTTAGGTGTGACGGCATGTCCCTTTGGTGTGCGTAGTGTATATCGCAGGGAGTCCACTGCCTCTGTTGCTTCTTCTTTTCAGCAGGGGTGATATTCGGAAAAATGCCGATGGATGCACTTGCTCGACTGAGCGACTAAGTCCGGTATACTCTCTACTTTTAAACGTACGAGTAGCGAGTAATGCGTGATACTTGTTTTAAGAATGGTCTGGCGACGAGCAGAGTAACGTTCTACGAGAGATTTCGGATATTACTGAGCGATGATTGCCCTTTGCTCCCGGGCTTTATATACTTGCATATCCCCTTGTTTTTCTCGGGCTAGCGTTTTCCATATAAGGTCGCTTCACTATTTTGTATTTTCCTCTCTCAATATTAAGAGAATCGTGGCAGATCAAGTCATAAACATCATAGTTTATGACTACCACTTAAGAATTTGTCTCTTTTAGAACTCTCCCGCGGTCCCTCTTTTTACTGGAGATCGTACATGTGTTTTCTATGAAATTCCAGATCGACGAATATTGCGTCTCTATTTCTCTCTCTGCTCTCTAATTTTTCTCTTATTTGTGCTCGTTTTTCCGTGATGGTTTGTCGCCGTATTGCGTAACGTCATCGTTGAAATAGCTCCCCTCGTTCTCGTGCTTCTTAATTTATGGCTTTCCGTTGAAAAATACGATCTCGCGGTTCTTATGAAGTTATTATTGAATCTAATATGTCTATTAGCTTTTTTATGGCATTTTTTATTTATTGCATGGTTCATCGGAATATAGTCCATTTGTGTGAAGGTGCCGCTGACACGTGTATGAAAATATATCTCCCGATTTTCAGATCCACTTCTTTGGTACCGCGATCACGTGCTAGTGAGTAAGTGTGTGTGTGTGTGTGTGTGTGTAGATGTGATATATATAGCAATCGTAGTGTTTTGGATGCGTAATGGAATCGGTGATTCCATTACACCTCCCGGTCCGAAAAAGAACAGACGAGTGAAATCGACGTTCGCTAAAGATTTGTATATGTATATTATTGTATATATTTCTTATAAACAATGATGGGTATTATCATTCTCCGCACATCATTATTTATTTACAATATGATTTATAAGGTACTTTTCATTGCTACAATTTTTGTTAATATATTTGTTAATGTATTTATATATAATTTTCTTTTATTTACAATCATACATTCAGATTTTACATGCTAGATTATATATAACATTATTAAAATTTTATATTAATTTTGATACAAGATGTGTTGTATGAAAGCAGCAAAAAAATTTTTATTTTTTTCTCAAGAATATGTGACATGTGTGTTTAAACTGTGCTGAGTCGGCTGTAACATAGAATTTTGTTAGTATATTGATCATTTTTATTAGCGATGTGTAATTTTATTCAAGCTACTTTTCTCTTTATGTCTTCTTATTCTCTATCTTTCGTGTCGGTTGCTGCTTTTTATATAAAATTCCACCCCACCTGAAAAAAAGAATTTTGAACATGGAATTTCAACATTCTTCTTTTATAGCGAGAAGTGTGAATATTTTTCTCGTTTTGAGTTAGACAGATTTTGTATTATTTTTCACTTTCTTATTTTCTAGAGCCCGGGTTTCTTCAATTTCCCAGCTTGCTCTCGTGATGCATCTCGGCGGTGCACCAGTTGATCTTGAATGTTGGTGTAGTTCGGATCTCTAACTTATTTTATCCGGTCTTTTTGACTATTATTTAGCTAAAAGTTTATATATATTCTCTCTTTAAAAAAAAATGATTTGTGTTGCTACCCTTTTGTACTTGGAGGTGGTTTTTTGGAGGGCTCGTCTTGATATCGAGGAAATCTACTAGGAAAGTTTTTATTTGTCTATTTTTTTTGCAAATGTTTTTCTCTTTTTTTTTATCTTATTTTTATATAATTGTGCTAATTTTATTTGGGTAAGAATAACATGTCTCTGCCACACGTAGGATTAGGGTTTAATAAAAAAAATATTTTTTTCCTTTTTTCATATTTTTTATTTTGGAGACTCCGATGAGGAGGACGTTTTTTACGATCCCTGCCATAGAGGAGGTTTCGGCATTTGTGCCATTTGCCGCTGTCCTCGGGCGGATATATCCCGGATATTGGTTTGTTGGGATACTTCTTTTAGTCCCTCCGTAAGTCATCTATTTTAAGTCGATCTTAATTTTCCCTTGTTTTGAATTTATTTAAATGTGGATTTATTTTTATTTTATTTCAGTATCGCTATTCTCTGCCTCCTTCCGGGGCTAATTGGGACTGTCCCGATGAAGTGCGTAGCTGCTTTGTGCCATGTCACCGAGAGACCTGGATGTCTCCGGAATCTCTCGAGCGCTGCGCTGTATGTTGCCAGGAGTGTGGCTCTCCTCCGACTTTCATGCGTTGGCAAAATGAAGGGGTAAGTTTATTTTGTAAGGTTTTCTTCATATATATACTTTTCTGGCTTGGGAAATAATTTCCTTGTTGTTTTTTGTTGTTGTAGGTCTGGATTCCTATTCCTATCCAAGGGGTGCCAGTCTAAAATTCTTTTTTTTTTATTTATGATTATTAATTTTATTGTTGTTTTTACGGCGCTATAATGATCATAAAAATTGTATCAATAAATTATGTAATTTTATTAAAAAGTAATGTGTCTGTTCTCTCCTCCCCTTTTTTTTGTCTAGTATTCCCGTAACTTAATAATTATTTTCATCTAGGTGTCTCCCTGCTATAACATCACATATATCCTTCCAAAGCTCATTTTCCTCCTCGGGTGTTAATGTAATTCCTTCGTTTATGGCATCCCCTATATGGTCTATAGATATTTCTTGTTGTAGTGCTTCCTCTATCTCCTTAATTATCTCGTCCTCTACATAACTTGTTCGTAATGCTAACATGATTTCAGCGTCTTCCTCTGTTAGATTTGATGCCGGTGGTGGTGTCTCTTCTTTTTCCGGTTCCTCTAATAGCTCTTCTTTTAATATGATTTCTTGAAGTGGTGGTAATTCTTTTACTGTATCATTATTTGTTAAAAGTGTTTTTAAAAGCGGCGTCTCTTCTTTGTTTAAATTCTCAGGTATTCCTGCTTCAATCATTTCCTGTTGCAATATTCGTGTATTTTCCTTTAGTGTTTTTGACCTGTGGGTTAATAAATTCGTATCTTTTTTCGGGGTGCTAAATAAACTTCATCGCTGTTGTTCTTGTCTTCTTGCATTTGTTTTTTCCACATTTTTTTATCGCGTCCTTGTTGGTTTTAGGCATTTGCGAAAAAGATGATTTTAACGCTCGTCTCCCTCCCGTCTTTGTTGTTTCTTCCTTATCTATTTCCTCGGTTATTTATTTTTGTATGGGCTTCCAGACTTCCGGTATTCTTTTATTACATTGTGGTTGATGGCAGTTATTATCAGGACATACTATTACAATATCGATTGAGCCTGCCCCAGCTAGTTTCTTCCTTTCGGCTTCTGGTGATTGGTCCAAAAATTGCATTTCTTTCAATGATCTTATTTCCTCTTCGATTGTTTCTTTTTTACATTCCATACATTTTGCCGAGCGAAAATTGTTTTTTTTGGTTAACCATATTTGCCTCACGAATATAGTTTGGGATGATGCTTTTCGTACACAATTTTCGCAGACTTCTTTCTTCTGAAGTCTATGGAAGACTGTTTTCATAACAATGGGCAGCGTTATATTAACTTGTACGTACATTTTCCACAGGTAACCGCGGGTTCGATATTTACTAATATTCCTTTGCAAGCTGCACAGATTAAGTAGGGATCCGTTGGGGTTCCTAGTGTGTGGAAATCTCTTATGATAATTACTGATTCCGCGCTTGAGCAGTAGCGAGGGTTGTAGCACGAATTACACAGGGTTAATCTGAGTGTTTGTCCAACGTAGATGCAATTTACTCCGTCTCTTAATTTGACGCACCTGGAGTGTAATAATGCGTGATAGACTCATGGATATTCCGTTGGTATCACTCCGTCGAATGGTTGGTCTTCCTGCATTATTACCTTAGGACATTATTATGTGTATTGATATCTTTTTAGTTGTTAATATTTTATTTTTCACACTTGTTAATCTTTTTCTTCCATTTTGTTTTTAACTACGTTTTGTTAGTAATCTCAAATTGCACACTTGTCATTGAATCCTATCCTATATATATATATATATATGCGGCATTCCGCGTCAAGTGAGACAGAGCTGTACCCAAAAATAGTTTTGACCTAAAAATTTTTAAAAATATGAAAAATTTAAGATTTTTTGTGTACTTTTGATTACCGAGTGGCACTTTTTTAAATTTCGGCCCCTGGCTGAGCTACACGTCCCCTAACCTTAAAAATATACTAGTCTACGAAATTATGAAGCTGTCAGAAATCACAGAGGCTCAGAAAAATTCCAAGCAACGACTATTTTCATGTATTTTCAGCTGCTGAACACGAATACGAAGCTATTTTTTATCTAGCTCCGAGCATCCGTTCCTAACCTCAAG
The DNA here is from genome assembly GCA_020010945.3 of Muscidifurax raptorellus. Classification (NCBI taxonomy): domain Eukaryota; kingdom Metazoa; phylum Arthropoda; class Insecta; order Hymenoptera; family Pteromalidae; genus Muscidifurax; species Muscidifurax raptorellus. The sequence goes on from JAHUUD020000081.1 coordinate 188,399, forward strand.
AAATACTCAAATCGCATGGTTTTATTAATCACGACAAATTAACCACGCGAATGTGCGTCTCGAACTATACGATCCTTATCTAAGTCATCTAGGAGTCAAAATTTCATCAAGGTGAAACTGATTATTTCACTGCTTACTGTTATCTACATTATTTTAAATTTTCTTTCGGTTCCTATGAAAGCTCTCTATGTTTTACAGGGTTGAGCCTGTCTTCCAGGTTATATATCAAGCTCGCATTACTTTCAATTTCGTTTTTTTGCTTTTTTTATGTTTAAATTTTCTTTTTCATTTCATTACTAGTATAAATTATATTTTATATTTTAACAATAATGCTGCAATTATTATACAATAAAACCATTTTTTAATGTACCCCGAAATAATATATAATTCGAAAAATCGCATTTTACGCACAATGTATAGAAAAATGTATCATGTTTTTAAGAAAAAAGATGATGGATTTTTCTATACATTGTGCGTAAACTACGATTTTTCAAATTCTGTTAATTTTAAAAATCTATTTTACGTCCCCTATATATAAAATTATCGTTTTACACACGTACGGAAAATGATTCTGTACTGTAAGATTATCGTCCGAACGAAGCGAGAAACCTTACACTTGTTCTAGAATAGTTTTGCACTTGTATCGGAAATTTATATGGTTATGCATTCAATTCCATCAAAATTGGAGATTTTATACAAAATTAAAAAAAAATGTTTTTTATTATATTCATATTTTCATTATGAGCATTCAAATTTTTACCAGTTTGTCAACGTGTATGTAGTCAGAGTAAATATTTTATTTACAAATTATATCAAACAGATACCAAATGGCTAATTTGGTTAATCAGAAAGATGACTTTGGTTTGACAGCAGAATGGCACTTTCATGCAACTGCTCATGGAAAAGGACCATTTGATGGTCTTGGAGCTATCCTTCAAAAGGAAGCCACGCGTGTTAGCTTACAAGCTAAACCAGAAGAAGCTTTATTAGATTCACAAGCCTTTTTCAACTGGGCCAAGAACAAATTCGAATCAATTAAGTTCTTTTACTACGATAAAAGTCAACATGATAGAACTAAAAGATTCCTTGCTAAAAGATTCTCAAATGCTCCCGCTGTACCAGAAATTTAAAGTGGGCACGCTTTTATAGTTACACCAGGTAAGCAATTAAAAGTCTACAGATATTCTGGAGCTCCTGAGATTCTTTCAATCTTACAATACTAAATCCAGGCATACAGCCTTGTTGTTAAGATATAAAGAATAATTTATACTAGTGATAATATTAAAAAAAAATGAAACATGAAAAAAGCAAAAAAGAAGAAAGTAATGCGGGCTTCATATATAACGTGGAAGACAGTCTCGACCCTGTAAAACGCAGAGAGCTTTTATAGGAACCGAAAGAAAATTTTAAAAAATGTAGATAACAGTAAGCAGCAAAATAAACATTCTCACCTTGATGAAAATTTGACTCTGAGATGACTTAGATTAATAAAACCATTAATAATACAAATTTAAATTTATTTACTTGTATTTTATTCGTAAAAATGTAACACTTTAAGTAAACAATTATTACATTTCCATAATTATCATCAAAGTAATAAATTATTCTTGAAGTAATATATAATTTTTTTGAAAGAAAAACTATTTAGTTTTTCTTGATAGAATTAAAAAAAGGTATTTAATAATATTTAAGATAATTAATAACTTCAAATATCTCATATAAATCATCCCTTGTATGTACGTATTTTATTCATGAATATTTGATACTCGGGGCAAACAAGAATAAAAGTAATATGGGTTTGATCGTACTAAAAATTGATATTAACTTTTATACTTTTATAAATTAAATGTCAAGAAAAATAGCTTTTATTGTAATTTTATATTATAATTTATTGTTAAACGCATTTACGTACATTGAATTCAATAAACATTCGCCCATTTCGTACGCGTTGGCCAACATATTTAGCGATGGTTAGCAAAAAATGCCAATTATACAGTAGCGGTGGTGGTCTGATCGTGAAAATGATAAACATGTCATGTGAAACCTTGTCAGCTATCCCCAATGACTACTTTTATTTAGACCGATGAAATCCCTTTATCAAGGAAAAATCTGCTGAGATTATGCTGCTACGTTTCGATTCTTTCCAAGCTGTTTTGAAGTAGAGAGAACTCAGCTATTACAACAGTCACGAATTCTGCAAACAATGTTAAACAATATTGATAAGTAATTGTTTCACTAATTTAATGTGTTTTATTAGGAACTAAAATTTACCTGATTTACCAACAATATGTAGCACATTGATGACTGGAATGCTAATGTCAAAATCTTCCATTTTACTTATGTCCTTTGCAGTATCTTCTTTTTCTTTAGATAACTTATTTGGCTGAAAGACTGACTCATGATTAGACTTATTGTGTGAACCAATATCAGAATCATGATTGACTGAAGGACACACTGGAGTTTCTGACGTAGTCACGTTAACATTTCTATTTCTATCTGTAAAACAAATATTATGTAAGAAGTTGATCACTATATCATAGTTAAATAATTTGATCATTATATGCAGTGTACGTATAAGATTACCTTTCAAAATTGATAAATTTTGTAACTTAGTTTATTTGACCAGTGGTGGTGATTCATCTTATAGTACATCATCGTGCTTTGAACTTGAGAATGTACTTTGTTCTGAAAGAATAAAATTCATAATTTATCAAGTAAATCAAATTTAAAAGACATTTCATATTATTATAGTTATTTCTATACCTGATTGAGCTGTGCTTGAACAAGATGATGTAGCTACATTTTCTTGATTTTGAGTAATCCTACTTGCAAATGAAGCTTGTAACTTTGCCATATCCTTGTTATGTGACAACTATCCTATGATTATATTCCAATAATTGTTTCGAATATAAAATCGGGAAAGTTTTACACATAAAAGCTACAGCGAGACTTAAGGCCACAAAAGTATTAGGTAGCCAAGAATCTTGCTGACCTAAACAACTTCCCCCCTACTGCGCAAGACCGCACGTGCGAAGCCACGCTGCAGTTTGAACACTTGCACCGTTGCCAGGTCCTGTAAGGCTGTTACCTGGCTGCGTGCTATCGGTAACAGCAGACGCTAGTGGTGTAGGCCTAGTTCCGTAGCACTAGTGTGTCGGCCATTTTGAAGAACAGCGAGCGCGAGCGAGATTCAAATTGTAATTCATGCGAATCGACATTTGGATAAAGTTTAATAATAAAAAAATTAATTGAATATTGTAAATAAATTATAAAAAGACCAATAATTATAAGTAAACAATTTTTTTCAGAATAATAAAATTTTCTCGGGGGAATTAACATTAAGGATAAGATTTTATTTGATTGGTTTTAACAAAATACAATAACATTATTGGGATTTTATCTATCAATAGCGGGATCTACTCAATAGCGGTCACTCTAAATTCTAAGGTTTGTTTAATAGCAACCTAATCCTTTGGTCAGCTTAGTAACGACTACTCTTGTGTCTTCTGAGTCAGCTGAGCACCGGCTCTCCTCGGACCAGCTCAACAGCAGTCATTGTATCCAACAAAACCACAACCCATGAAGGAAGAAAATTACTTAGGCAGAGAAAAATTGTTTAAGAAAAATAGATCAGCAAAAAAGTATTTCTTGCAGAAATTACTATCCGAAAAGAAGGCATTAGAAGAAAGACTCAAAGAAATAAATAATCAATTGTGCAATTATTACTGGGAAGCCAATAGTATAAACGCCGATAACAGTAAAGTTTATGAAGATAATGTAAATTTTCAATCTGAAGTAAGCAAAAGATTTAATAAACTTTTGTAATTTGCTTTAAGGGAAACGAATAAACGCAAAGCCGACTAAGTTTTTTTTTTTGACACAAAACCCACATTTGAGTCACTCTTGAACCAGTTTGAAGTATTTCCTGGTAACCTAGTGTCCCACACTTTAGCGACCCATAACTCGATTGAATAAACAATCCCAACATCTAGACCCATTATAAATTATTTCCTTTTGAAAGAAGAAAAGGGTAAAGGAGATCAGATTTGGCTCATTTAGAATTTTTATATAAAAATACAAGAATAGCATTCAAAATGAATCTCGGCGACGAAACAAATGCCAGAGGTGCCAGAGCAACGAATGCAACTTCATTTGATTCCAATTTCATGCTAATGAATAGCATGGCAAATACCTACGCGCTCATGAACTGCATAAGCGGTATTCCGACTTTTGATGACAAGATAGGTCTTAGAGAATACATACAAGATTTAAGAAACGCAACGTCTCTAGAGAGTGAGGATATACAACCGCAGTTTTTACAAAATGCCTTGCACAAAATCACCGGACCTACGAAGAAGAGTTTAATTAAAAAACAAATTACCACAGTGGAAGAACTGATAACATATCTGAAGCAAAGATTCGGACCAGGGAGAATCTTCAGTTATTTCAATAACATAATTCAAAATGTTCGAATGAGAGAACATGACACATGAACATGACTGCTTGGCAGTGCAAAAACAGGTCTCCAAGAAGAAAAAGGAAACAGTTATAAGAAATAGATGATGGATCCATTGAAATCGCTCGCAGTAGACATATTCATAAAAGATCTACATGCTAATTTAGCAGAAAGAGTGGACTATAGCAAACCGGCAACACGGCGTGAAGCCTACAAAGAAGCTGTACGTTTAGAAACGAGAATGGAAGTCAAAATAATTCCAGACTCCAGACCATGCCGTGGCAGGAATCATGGCTACAATAACCCTAAGGTTGATGGTTTGCACAATGATCGCCTGCTCTTGCCTCAGGAAAATAGAGTGCTCAAGGAACAATTACATAACTTAATGCAAAAAATTGGAAAGATTGTTGATATCACAGCATCAAAGTGCAGTGAGGACAGATCCAGCTCGGATCATGGTGGTACTACAGAAGACATAGGTGTTCGTTGTACTGATGTTTCCCAAGTATTCGTATCACTCAGAAGCTTGGATACCTCTGCTTATAGTGCGGGCGCTACCGACGGAGATGCTATTTCAAAAACTTAGAGTAATGTCGCAGGCGCCTCTAAGGATAATGACGTTTCCCTAGGCGACTTTAAAATTTGTAAAAGTCGCCGTCGATAGCTAGGTAGGAACCGAAAAAAGGAGGGTCGCAATCCTTCAAGCGGTCCTTCGACGGTTCGGCTGGATGGTGATGAGAACTCTGCTGAAATTATAGTTTCTAGCATATTCGATGGTACGGAGGAAAAGCGTGGTGATGTGGTCCATGCTGTTCTTAGCACCATCTTGCCATCGGTCGCTAGGGCCGATATCGTCTCTACGCGTCTGCCCCGGTCGGAAAGTGTGTGCACAGCAGAGAAGGCTGAACGATAGTCGCCGTGGATAGTTCGCTTATCGAATCGGTTGTTGATGGGAGACATCATGCGTGCGAAGCATCGTTTCACCGGCCTAAATACTAGACATGTTAACGTTTCGTCTTTGGACCAGGAAACTAGAAATGGCCTAATTCATAAAAAAATTTTTATAAATGAATCATTACAGAAGGAACTTTTCCTTCAAATTAGAAGCTTCAAAAGCTTGGCTCATGGACTAGGTTTTAAATATGTTTGACATAGAGGCGGTCGTTTTATGGTAAAAAGACGAGACGGGGATATTGCTCACGCGTTTAAGACAGCTGCTGACTTGCACGCTATTGCTGCGTCTTATGACAGCGCAACTCGCACCATTAACCCTGTAAATATAGTGACAGCTGTACAAAACTGTATTTCTGCAAACGATGCAGTATCTTCGTGTGACAAAGCGCGGGATACAGCTAATAATGTTTAACTAGACGGAGAAAAGGCTAAGGGAGCTGAGCTTGAGGGACTGAGGGCTGGTTTCTTAAATGCAACGTCCTTGAATGAACATATGGAAATGTTTCGCTACTTCATTGTAGGTGCTCGTCCCTTCTATCACTTGTTTGGTGTGGCTGAATCGCGTTTCGGGCAAAATGTTGATGATGTGTTTGCGCAGGTTGATGGATACTCGGTTCTTCGACAGGATAGGAATACCCAGGAGGGTGGAGTGGCACTTTATATCCATAATAATTACAAGGCCACTCTGTTTTGTTCATCCTCAACAATGACAGAAGTTGGTGAACCGGGAATTCCTGAATATCTCATGTGTACAATATAGAGGGGCCAATTACCCCCTGTTTTTGTTGCTGTAATTTACAGACCACCGGGTATCTCTTTCACAGAGAATTTAGACCTACTTGGTAACTTGAGACTACATGCGGTTGACTTTAATCATCGCATAATAATGGGAGATCTGAACGCAAATATGTTGTCAGCGTCCCAGGATGCAAATTTGATCAGAGAGCTATCTTGTGAGCTGAATCTTCAGCTTGTTGATCATGGCCCGACTCACCATGTTGCGGATTCTCACACCTGGATTGATGTGATCTTTGTTGATGGGCGCGAGACAGCCCTGGATAGGAATAACTTGATGGCGACCTTTCCGAGCAGGCACAACATCATTGACCTAACCATCCCTGCTCCTAGGTCCTCACCTCCTACTTTGAGCTCCTTTTATTTCAGAGATTTTAAATCTGTTAGGCAGGGTGAGCTTCTTTCTCTCCTTGAGACACTTGACTGGTCAACTGTCGTCTGTCCTGCTGAGACATTGGACAAAAAGCTTGAATCTCTGAGCCGAAATGTCGCAGCTGCTATAAATGAACTTGCGCCCTTAAAGCAGTTTAAACCAAAGAGGAAGGGTCTCTCGCCATGGATCAACGTCGAGCTTCAAGAACTGTATAATCGACGTGATGCTGTTAGACGTCGGTTTCATCGTACGCGTGACAATCGCCTGTGAGTTTCAGTCGCTCGCTGCGGAGGCTGAGCTACGCACGGCAGAGGCGCAGGATGTCTTCATTCAGAATAAAATCTCGGAGACCTTGAATGGCGATAAAAACATCTGGAATGAGCTCAGCAATCTTGGGCTGTTGAGTAGGACTAGAGAGGAATTACATGGCTTTTCCCCAGATGAATTAAATACTCATTTTGCGGACGTTTCCATTTCTCAGTCAGAGAGTGAGGAGGACTGTTGTTCTGGCTGTTGCACATTTTACATCACAGGCGAAAGGGGTAGACGGTATTCCTCAGGATATCATTGCAAAGTCTCTTCCGGTTCTGGGTCATCATCTGGTTACAATTTTTAACCTTTCTCTGTCAAATGGAGTTTTTCCTGCAGCATGGAAGAGGGCGCATCTGGTTCCTCTGAAGAAAAGAGCAATTCCATCTACTGCCTCGGACTTCCGTCCAATTGCTCTGCTGTGTTTCCTCGCCAAGGTACTTGAGAAGATCGTTCACGATCTGATCTCGGAATACATCGAATCGAAGAAGCTTCTTGATTCCTGTCAGACGGGCTTTCGCCTGTTCCATAGCACGCTGACGGCGCTTCTAAGCTTGACGGAGGATATCAGAGCAGGCATTAACAGCAAGAAGCAGCTACTGACTATTCTTCTGCTGTTTGATTTTAGCAAGGCGTTTGACACCATTTCTCCCTCTAAACTCCTTAGCAAGCTGATTAGGTTAGGGTTCTCTAAGTCGGTGGTTCTGTGGATTGGATCACATATCACAGGACGTAACCATCGAGTAGTTACAAAAACAAACTGCGAGTCAGATTGGCTCACTACCATTCTTGGCGTACCACAGGGCTCGGTGTTGGGACCTCTGCTTTTCAGTTTGTACATAAACGATCTTCAGGATGTTTTGGCCAATTTTCAGGGGCCTGAGGGTTCACTATCAGACGGTGTTAAGCACTTGCTTTATGCGGATGACCTCCAAACATACACTCAGGTAGCTAGAGACAATCTTGTGGAGGGTGTGGATCGTTTGTCGATGGTGGCGAGAGCTGTGTCGGCGTGGGCGACTGAGAATGCGCTCCGCCTTAACGTTAGCAAGACAAAAGCTGTGATATTTGGTTCGGAGTATAACATTAGTAAAATACAAAGTCTAGAGCTGCCCGGCATTGAAGTTGAAAGTGGCGTTTTCGTTCCATTTGTTGACGTTGTGACTAACCTTGGTGTTATGATGGACTCGAGAATGACGTGGAAGCCGCAGGTTGATGCAGTTAGTCGTAAAGTTAATAGGGATTATATGGTCTCAGATCTTTCAGATCCTGCACAACTGAGGCGCTTCGTAAGCGGTTAGCTAGTGCTCTTGCAATCTCTCATCTAGATTATTGCTCTCTTGTTTACATGGATATCTCAGGGGAGCTTAAGTCTCGACTTCAGAGGCTGCAGAATTCTTGTATAAGATATATCTGTAGTGTTAGGAAGGACTAGCATATTTTCCCATACAGAAAGAAATTGGGATGGATAACGGTTCGAGAGAGGAGAGAGTATTTTGCCGCGGTCATGCTGTATAAGGCTATAGTTATGAGGCAGCCTCCATATGTTGCTGCTCTTTTTGAGAGAAACCAGTCTAGGACCTCGAGCAGGGACCCCAAAGAACTCGTAGTCCCGAATTCACGTACTGAGGCTGGGATAAAGTCTTTCTGTTCCCAAGGTGCACGACTTTGGAATTCGCTACCGCGCGAATCGAGAAGTCTTCCGTCGCTTAGTAGTTTTAGGACAACAATACGCCGTTACATGTGCCGAGTTGACAATGAATAAAGGTTGCGCATTGTAAAGTTATATTGACGAAATGTATATTGACTGCGATATGACTATGATATGTACAAAATGTTTTTGACGTGTGCAAAATAAATTTTTATTCTATTATTCTATTCCATTAACCCCAGAATATATAGTGTACCACGAACTGGAATGAATTATGGGAGTAATAGAAGATACGATGAGGAAGATCAATACAGAAATAGTCAGCATAGAGAACCTCACTACATAGGTTATATGGAAGAACGTTATGAATATGAAGAGCCTGAATACATTGCCTATGTGCAAGATCGATCGCAAAATGTATCACGTGATGGATATTCCGGCAACCGCCGCCAAACAAATGGTTATCAACAAAACCATTACCAAGAGAATAATTACAGAAATCCAAACTATGCAAATCGTTATCATAACACCAATTATGTAAATGGATTTCGTCAAAATCATAACTACAACGACAACCGACAAGAAAGTAACAGTTGGCATGAGAGGAATAATTAAACCTACGGAGGGAGTAAACAAATATTCAATCCTCAAACCGGAAGGTATGAAAATACGCAGAATCGACCCGACAGACGTGCAACGAGACGTCAGTCTCGTGCAAAACACAGAAAACAGCCACACACATGAGCAAGCGAATGGCGAACCCGCACGTAAACAAAGCGAGCACAAGCCGAATGCTCATGTACACCAACACGTGCTCGAGCGACGTGAATACAGTTGCGGGTAAAACCGACGACGGGCGCAAATCGCCGCACGCACACCCGCGAAGAGAACACACAAAGCACCACACGAAGACACACACACTACTCTACCCACTCACCTCCAGAGGGCGTTGGCACTAGCGACTGGGGCTATATAAGCCCAGCCGCGATAGCACAGCGGGCAGTGCAGTTAGAGGTTCCGATCCGAGCGTTGCCGTGAGCACACAACACCGTTGGGAGAGCGCTAATAGAACCACCAACATCTGGCCGTTTCGTGCGCATGCGTGACGGCGCAGATATCTAGAATCACCGCACCACTATCTGGATTACCGCTGTTAGCACACAGGGTAACCGAGAGTCACTAGGTATCTGGAGGAGTGCCTTCGTGAGCCCACGTGGCACAACTACAGGTACTAAAGCCATCGCCAACTACCGACCCACCGTTTCTCCGTCCCTATTGCCGCTGTGAGCACACAGGGTAATAGGAACTAGAATCCGACTGCAGAGACTTGTAGAGCCGTGAGCGCACGTCTCTGTCAGACTCTGCACCTCCACTAGCCACACCTCCACCGTTCCGCCGTTTCACCTGCCGCTGTGCGCACACGGAGCAAAAGGAGCCGCGAGAAGCAGCCACAGTATCAGGTTGAGTCGTGCGCACACGTCTCAACCAGATCCTGTGAAATAATACTCTGCACACCACTACACACACCTCCACTGTTCCGCCGTTCCACTTGCCGCTATGCGCCTACAGGGCTAGGGAAACCGCGAGAAACAGCCACAATATCAGATTGAGTCGTGCGCACACGTCTCAATCAGATCCTGTGGAACACAGACAAACACACACCGACACCGTTCCGACGTTCCTCCATTCCGCCTGCCGCTGTGTGCACGCAGGGTAGAAGGAAGCCAGTAACCGGTACGAAGACCGCGCAAGATCGTGCGCACACGTTCTTGTGAGGACTGCGTGATTACAGACCCACATCTGGGTATTCCGCTATTTCTATTGTCACTGTTCGTATACAGGACATAGGAACAACCGAACAACCGCACTTGGGAACTGCAGGCCGTGCGTACACGGTTCCATTGTAAGCGATGGAGTAAATTGTAAACCAGCGACACCGTACCGTTACCGCGCCCTACCGAATAGAATATAACGATTAATTGTAAAGGCAAATCTTTCTAAATAAGCGTATTATTGTTTGGTTACAGGTGGCGAATGACAACACGCCCTATTGATAATTAAATATATAAAATACTTGAACCAAATCAGAACGTCGTTATTCATAACCTACTTCCCTCTCTGAATCCTGGTCCCGACTGATTATATCCGGCGCGAGGGAAACGCAACCGTTACAGACGTAATAGCAGTAGCTGGCGTTATGAAGATCCCAGATACGACAATCAAAATAATAGGGATAATTTAAACTACCAACAGGCTCGTCACGAACCCAAGATGGCGAGCCAAAACAAGAATTATTCGAGACAAAGCGATCAGCAGACACGCAGGAACATGGACCAAGCAAGTTATCAAAGACAAATGCAGGAGTACAACCAGAATCGAGGTTCGAATCAAAGGAGTCTGCACGAAAATCAAGCAAAAGCCCCAGTGATGGCGATACTAACAAGGCCCGAGAGATCGCAAGGATGTATTCCACGAACTGTAAGGGATCTGAAAACTATAATTGGCAAGATGGAGAGGCAACAGCTGCAAGAATAAGGATACACGAAGGAACACAACGACCGTACTTAGATTTCATGGTAGATAATGGTGCAACCGTGAATCTAATAAAAATCGGAGCTTTGCACGATGATCTACCAATAAGCATTGAAGATGCCAGATAATTAGGAGGCATCACGGATCATACCGTAGATGAAGTACTAAAAGTAGAAACAAAAACTGATGACGAGATTAAGTCAATGGAACAAAACACGGAAAACAAGGAAAATACTACAACGGACAAAGTAAAATACGTGATAAAAGCTAGAACTAGACAAGTAGTTCAAATTAACTTAATCAAAAGTGACTTGAAGAATAGCTACATTCCCAGGATACATGTGGGAAATAACAGCGTATTTTTAGGTGAAGGGGTGGTCAATAATGTAAATAATACCTGCAAAATGATGGCCATAAACACAGTTAATGCACATAACAATTAATACCTTTCGACACCGGACCATACTTTCTACAAGAAACAGACAGTGATTTTGTTGGAGATGCAATTGTTGATTAAATCAAAAGATTAGAACGAGTGAAGGTATCAATCAGAATAAACCATTTGAATAAAGAAGAATTATAAATTGTGGACCATATAGTTGAAGACTTTCTGGATCGATTCCTATTGCCACGAGACAGGCTCCCGTGCACCGACATGATCGAGCATCATATTGATTTAGAAAATAATGTACCTTTAACCACTAAGTAAAACAGACATCCTCCTTAATACAAACAATTTGTAAGAGAAAGCGTAGCCAAAAAGCTCAAAGACAAAATTATAAGAGAATCCAATTCTCCCTGTAATTCACCTATCTGGATAGTGCCGAAGAAACCAGATAGTCATGACAACCCAAGATGGTGCATGGTGATCGATTTCAGAGAACTTAATAAGAAAACCATCGGGGATGTATACCCGTTACCAAACATTGCGGACATAATGGATCAATTGGGAGGAGCAACCTACTTTTCAATAATTGACTTGGCCAGGGTTTCCAGCAAATACCGATGACTCCTGAAGATTTTTATAAGTCAGCATTTACAGCAATAAATGGACACTATGAGTACACAAGAATGCCTGAAGGATTGAAGAACGCTACGGCGACCTTCCAACGCCTCATGGAAAAGGTTTTCAGAGGACTACAGAATATTGAAATGTTAGTATACCTGGATGACATCATAGTATACAGTAAAAATTTAAAGGACCATGAAAGAAGAATAAGAAATCTTATGGAAAGGTTAAGAGAGTCAAAGTTAGTCTTGCAACCCGATATAGATTTAATTCTGTAGGAAATTTGAGGAAAATTGAGGATGACACCAAGAGGAAACTGTAACCAAATACCTAATAGCAATACCGATCAAAAACCTCAATGCAACGACAATAGGTGATGCACTGGCGAAATACCTCATCTGCCAATTTGGAGCCCCGAGAGCCATACTCTCAGAAAGAGGGACCAGTTTCTTGTGAAGCATCGTTGAATCTCTATTGAAGCTATTCAAAATAAACCATATAGCGTTTACATGCGAGACCTAGTACTAAGACTAAAAGCTTCTAGCAGGGGAAACCTAAATAATCAACAAAATTAGGACTACAAAAAGGTATGACAAAAAGGTCAGAACATTCAAAGGAAAAGTCGGCGGATATACTAGATTAATTAAAGAACCCCGCGCCCATAAGTTCGATTCATATAGGAATAAACCACTAAAAATCGTAATTCGTAGGTCGGAAAAATGTAATTCTAGAATATCCCAACGGAAAGAGAGTCAGAAAGCACATTGACAAATTAAAAGATGTCGAGGTGGATTCTGACCCGAATTCTGATTAAATCACATGAATAAAGAGAATAATTAAAGGTACAATATCACTTATGCATGTAAACAAATGGTAATATTTTTACAGGATGAAATACTCGAACAAAAATATTCTAATAATTTTAAGCATGAATATGACGACCCAAAGAGTACCCCAGTATCAATTGGACCCTCTAAACCCGAACCCTGGCATATATTTCAAAAAAAAGGATCCCATAAAAATTCAGAAAGCCGACTGGAAAATCCAAATCTACATCAATGTCGACGATTTCATGCAAATACACAAACCACTGGACTCCTATCAAACTGTATAACAAGAATAACAGAAAATAAATGTAAACATGCTCTAGGATTGGACCTCATAGAGCTCAGACATCAAACCTTACGTGACATACAAAAGGAAATAAACGTGACAATCAAAACCATGGGACACTATAATCACCTAATCACAAGGAACCGCAGAACTATTTGCACCAAGCTAGGCATAGTTGGCACTCTAAGCAAAAGCTTATTTAGTTTAGTCACCACAGATGATGTGGATAACATCAACAAGAACATCGATAATCTATTTCAAGACCAAACCAAAATGGTACAGATTATAGACAAGAATGCACACATAGTGTCAGCACAATTTGAAGAGTAAGACAATATTACCCAAAACCATCAAAAGGTACTGCAAAACTTTGAAGCAGTCCTCACAAAAACAGTGAACAACGTGGTCAAACAAGAAGAGGAATTGAAACACCTAGTGAAAATGACGGTATACGTAAGCCGTCTAGAATCAACACTAGATCACTTAGTAAGGAGTAATGAAAAAGTACTAAAGGTACTGAGATACTTAAAGGAAGGAAAAATAAATCCTCAACTTTTGACAACTACCATGATACACCAAATAATGACGGACGTGAAGAGGACAAGCGGTAGTTTAGATTTCGCAATGCCAACGGAACATCTAAGGATAGCAGAAATCACGAAAGTATCAGAAATCGATGCCATTCACGAAAATGGTAGGACTATAGCTGTACTACATATCCCATTGGTTGAGAGAGACCCCTCTATTAAACATATAAATTGCATGTGGTAACAGTACCACAACACAAAACCAATGGAACTACTGGACTAGCCGTCATAGAGCCCTCACACAAGTATATTGCAATAAGTTCAAATGAAGAGAAATATATAAAATTTGATGTCAACGTTGCAATCAGATGCATTAGAACCCATTATGCATCAATTTGCTCAGTACTAGGAGTTCTACAGAGCGCTCCAAACGCTCAGGACTGAAGCAACCATGCTGTTAAACCCTAATGCTCAAGTATTGAAAAATTGTGACATAAAATAAAAGACCGGTACCAAAACGCAATGGAAGTATCTAGAGAATGACCAATTGTGGTTATTTTCCACAACAGATCCTGACCAGTTGGGACTCTCATGTCCAAATCAATATCAAATACGTATCTCACCAGCGTACTTGGGCAGAACGGCAGATACCTTAATAATCAGACAAGAAATCAGATCAAGCCAAGTGACATACCTGTACAAACCCGAGATTGACCTAAAAATATAAAATATGTATCCATCCCTAAATCCTGAAACCTCGGACCTTGACAATAATCTACCACCAACCATCGAAATACTCGGACCCAAACCAGGGTTTAACCAAGCAAAACCTTTGGGACAAATGATCTATGAATTAAACGAGATCAAAAATCACAAAAGACGGGATTATCATACAAATAACTTGTTGTATGGTAGTGTAACTTTCCAGCTAGTAATCATAATAATAATAATAATAGTTATAATAGGGATGAAACGTAGAATAATGATGCCAAAGTCAAAATCAAAGTCAAAAAGCAACATTTATCTGGTAGAGCACTCAGCTGGGAATAGCAATAAAGTCCCAATAAACGCGGAGGCAGAAACAATTCTCATAGACAATACTAAACCCTCGACACCGAAAATACCCCGAAACAATTTTGAAAACCGCGCAGAAGACGGCCATTGAGAGAATCATCGCACAAATACTGGGAGCCTTATACGCGAATAGAATCTTTAGTTTAGCATCCCATAAAATTAACGTTTCTTAACAGACTAGAACACCATGAACACTCGAACCAACACGTCTATGTTCTGTGACATCACTGTACCTCTATGAACGATTGTCAAAGAATTCGAATATATAGGCACACCATATGCCGTTTACGTAGAAGACCATCGAACGGACCCAAAGAGCAAGAAAGTTACAATATGCTTCGGTACTGAAAAACAAGCAACTAAAGCCAACGAATTAAAGGTATCATTAATGAAGCAAAACAAACGCAAACGACGCACAAAGTTAATGGCTGGACCATCAAGAGAAAATATGCCAATTTCTATGAAAAGAGTACCCACCATGAAGTCAGAAGTGCATGTCGTAACTAACACGCAGCACAGTAATGTACTCAGCAAAGACAGGCTATTCTGTTTATTACGCTGGGAAGGCAAAGACAAAGAAAAGGATGAAACATTCTTCAGACACTTTGCTCAATTCGGACCAATGGTGTACTACGAAACCGTAAGAGATAAGGAACGATGTCTATCCTACGGATACGTGGAATACTTCAAAGACCGAAATGCTGAAGAAGCAAGGAAGAAAAACAACCCCATATACGAAGCAATTTTTGCAGAACCTAGAAAGCAAATGCGAAGCAAAACTGAGATGGATACCAAATTCCATTCATTTTGCAAAAAGGAGATAGATCTAAATCTCTATAATTTACATGAAGTGACTTGCAAAAAATAAACCATGTGGACCACTTTTAGAGACCCAGAACAGCTATCACAAAGCAGTCAAACACCAACTCTGGACGAATTGAAGAAGACGCTGGCGTACTTAGAAAGCTTAGAGGAAAGAAAAGTCAATCGACCAGTGGAGCTTCAAAACCTACCCGTACCAACAATTAAGAAAAAGAGCGAAAACAAAACTGAGAGTGTATGTGAACAAATGAATGTGTACGAATGAAAACCAGAACCCTAGAATAAGCTACAACCAAAGCACACCCTACCTTATTTTCAATAACCTTATCCCATCCCGAACCAAAACCAACATCTTTCACATAAAGCAAAATTTGTAACCACATTCCCAGCAACACACACAACACACTTATATAATCACAATGTAAAGAAAAGTAAGAAAGGGGGGAAAATTGACAATTTCATATACCATTAAAATCAACCCAAATTGCATGTACTAGGGACCCAATATATGTTGCATGACCAAGCATGATATCAAATAACGACTATAATAAGTACTTGTACCCAAATCCATATAATAGAGGATTTTCTTTTATTTCTTATGTTTCAGAAATGGAGGTCCAAAGTAGAGAAGCGGGGACCAAATCAGGCCCTGCTGGAATTCATTGGGGACCCGAATAAGGTCATGGAATTATTAAGGATTTTTGGAATGTGCGTAACGGACCTTAAACATCATGAGTCCACTAACACCCATACCATTAGTAAAAGAGGCATCCTAAAGAGACAAACTTTATTGTCCGTACATAGGGATGGTACACACATAGAGACTTAAAGTCTAAACCTAAAAACTAAAATGAGATCCAATAAGATATTGAGTCATCTTATTGGACTCTGTTTTAAAATTCCCGCAAAATTTAAGTAACAGTATAATATAAAAATTCTCTTTAACTATATAATATAATTTTCTCTTATAAATCTTTTTAGTCTCTCCTTGATCGAGACTTTGCTAATCACTAGAGTTTTCAGATCATCTGTTAAAGTATTAAAAATATTTATAGCTACAAAATAGCTGGTTTTTTTACTTATGGTTTTCTCAATAATTGGAAGCTGGATACTTTTGGAATAAGAACTTTTAAATGGAATAATTGCTTTACGGTAAGTGGAGGGGATTGTTGGTGAAATTGATTTTTATTTATAATCTTTAATAATTTTCTTTGTATACCCTGTATTAAGTACAGACAATTACTGCACGCTCCACCCCAACCAATTATACCATAATTAATTAGACTTTGGAAAAAAGTATAATATATCATATTTAGAGTCTTGTTGTCCATTCTATACCTAATTTTTGCAAAAATAAAAATTAAATATTTCGTTTTCATAACTATGTAGTTTACATGCTTATCCCATTTCATGTTATAATCAAAAATTAGGCCTAGATACTTATAATTTTCTACTCTCTTTAGTGTATTATTCCCTATCTCAATATTTAGCGAGTCAGGAACGCTATCACAGTAGCTGCCATAAGTAACATAAACCGATTTATTAACATTTAATGATGGTTTATTTACAGTAAGCCACATTACAGCTTCACTAAGATATGTGTTCATTTTATCCTGTGCTGACGACCATGAGTCATCACTTGCAATGATGACAGTGTCTTCTGCATAGGAAACAATGGTACCATCTTGCATACCTCTCAGTAGATCATTTACGTATAAAACAAAAAATAAAGGTCCTAATATAGTCCCTTGTAGGACACCAATTGATATTTCTTTATATTCACTTTTCAAATTCTATATTTTGACGCATTGTTTTCTATCTGAGAGATAGCTGTTCATTAGTTTTACTAATGAACAGCTATCTCTCAGTTTGCACTCTTATTCCATATCTCCCCAGTTTATCTAGAAGCTTTCTGTGGTCCACCGTATCAAACGCTTTTGCCAAATCCAAGAAGGCAGTTATGATTGGCTTGGATTTATCAATTTTTTTATATATAATATCTGTAATATAATTCAACGCATCTGTTGTTCTTTTGTTTTTAACAAAACCAAATCGTTTTTCCGATATAACATTACATTCAGTCAGAAACAAATACAACCTATTATACTATTATACAACCTATTAGACAAAAATATAGAATCTTTAGCATATAATAGATAATTTAGCGTATAAAGTAACAAAAATCCCTGGTATAAGTCATTCAATTTCCTAGCCGGGACTGACCAGTGACAGATCATTTAAATGCAGGTACAGCATAATGTGGTCTTTTACTGGCTGGTCTAGGCTGGGGGGTTGAATGATTTCTACCGGGGATGGATTTATACAAAACGTTAAAAATATTCACTGTTAAATCCCAACACACAAATGAGGTAAACTAGAGTTGGGACGAAGAGAGTCAAAAAGACTTTCGTAACCCAACCAAAACTTGCGTGCGAATGTGTGTAAGTTTGAAGGATAGTAGGATCTGAGTAAGGAAGTCCGATTTGGAGACTTGCTACCTTAAGAATGAATGAATTGTATGGAAGATTTAAGTATGGCTGGAGGTTATTGCTGTGTAATCCACAGCATAATTAACCAGCATTTTGTTATATTTCTTATTGTTAAACCGAACCTGCGAACAGGGATCCTCGTATTCCTCTGCAGGATTTGCGACGTTATAGTGTGTTATTGTGTAAAATAATATCTACTCTGTACCGGATTGCAAATGTTTATGTGTAACTCTGTTTATATATATGTTTATACATGATTTTCTCAAATCTCTTCGCAATGTTCGATATTAGTGATATTAGTCTATAGTTCGATATACTGGACTTGTCACCAGTTTTACAGATGGGAACAATGTCCGCCTGTTTAAGCGCAGTTGGCCACTTAGGCTGTTGTATACAAATATTAAAAATATATTCCAAAGGTTCAGCTATGTAGTTTACCAATAATTTGATAGTTTTTGCATTGATATTATCAACGCCTCCAGATTTGTTTTTTAATGATTCTATAGTTTTTCGAATTTCAATACAGTTTGTAGGGTATATAAAAATTGATTTGCTATTTCTTTCTGGGAGCTTTTGTTGATCTATATCTAAATCTGGAATTTGATTACACAAGTCCATACCTATTTTGAAAAAATAATCAATCATGGAGTTTGCTATGGCAGATTTGTCTTTAATGTTTTGGTTATTTACAACTAAATAGTCAGGGGACTTGTTTTGCGCGTTTTTACCAAGCTTAGCATTAATAATGTTCTATAGCTGTCTTGGATTGCTACTAAATTTTTTTATTTCATTATTATGAAATTTGTATTTAGCATCTTTGATGACTCTATTTAAGGTTTTTTCGTAGTTTTTATATTCATCTTTAAATTCCAAATTAGTTGGGTTCATTGTCAAGTTTTATACAAATTTTCTTTAGTTTTGCAAGAGATTTGGATTGCTTTAGTTATCCAATTTTTTCTTGGCATTGATTTGTTATTTTTTTTCTTTAATTTTATGGAATATGTGGCCATCTCAAGACAGCCATGTATCAATTGTATCAATTTGTTTAAAGTATCATTCGGATCCTGTATTGCACAAACTATCTGCCAATCAATATTTCCAGCTATATTTTGTAATTTCCTATAATTAATGCATTTGTTATCTGTTTCGTTTAGCACCTGTAACTTAATCTGTTCTATACTTATTAATAACGGATAATGATCGTTGAAAGGAATATTTAGCTTAATAGATTCAACTTTAATACTTGTATTTTTAGCAAAACAGTTATCAATGCACGTTCCCTTCTTATTATCTAAGGAGGGCCGAGTAATTCCTCTGAAATACGGTACATATTCACGCTCAAGATAGTTAATTAACAATTCCTGACTAATTGTTTTGTCACTAGCTTCCAAAATTACTACATTATTATCTAATATATCAATATTAAAATCACTAACAATACAATGATTTTTAACATTTCTATGTTTTATCAAAAATTTTTTAACCCTATTAACAAATTCAAAATTTGATATGTCATGGCACCTATACATAGCAGATATTACAACTGATTCTCCTGTCTTAAGTTTTATGTCAGAACTCGCAAAGCTCAATCTGTCAACTGCATTAATTTTATTATTGCTATATAATTGTTTTTTATATATATTAAGACGTCATCCGCCTTATTAATGTTACTCGCATTGTAACAAATTTGTAGCCTTGTAGTTGATAGTATTGAGCAAATTGTAAATTCCAAGTTTCCGTGCATACAATTATACACGGTTTTCTTTTTAAAGACTCTACAAAAGCTTCCAGTTTTTCAAGATTATCATTTAAGCTTCTAATGTCTACGCATAAAATAATGTTTTGTTTTCTACTTAGTGTCTTATTGAGTTTTATTACATCATCAACTTCAAATTCAAACTTGCTTATATCTTCAACACTGATGTCTTGATCCATTGCTATTTCTTATTTCTCCGTAGTCTTCCTGCTATATTTGAATTTATCGATTGAAGCAACGTTGACAAAATTCCTGAAGCTTTAACTACCATGCCTCTTTCAGACGTTTCTACTATGCCGATATATCTTGTTATTGTAGGTTTAATTGTATAGTCGGTATAATCAATATACTTCCTTATCTTAGATTTCAAGATTTCGCATTCGTGGCTATCTATTGCCACATGTTCTACGTTGAAATTTGTTTTATAAGTATCATTACTGAAAACACAGTTTGAACACTTGAACTTATTTGTTTGACAGTCTCTTGTTTTATGCTCACCAGCACACTTTAGGCAAATATTAATATTTTTACACTTGGTGCCATTGTGACCAAATCTGCCACAATTAAGACATGGCTTAACATTAATATAATCATAAACTTTGCAGTTATGATATCCTACACAGAGTCTATTCTTATTTTTTCTGATGTTTTAGTATATCTCAACAGTCACTTCCAATATCACAGACTGAAATCCAGTTTTACTGTTCTTATAGGAAGTCAGAATCACACATTTTTTTTTTAAAGCACTAAAATTTCTTACATTGACATCATGTTTAATTGTATTGTTGTCCATATTTTCTAAATTATTAATTCCTACTACCTTGACTTTAGGATTTTCTGACACTTTCTTCGTTTAGTAGGTTTATGACTATCTCATTTCCTATTTTGATAACCTTTTTCGTTTGTATGGATTTGTCCTTTATCAGATAATGGGATACCATTTTAAACTATCAATACTTTCGTTTTCATCTGTTTTTTTTTAATATTATATTAGGAACACTTTTAGGCTTTAGAATATTTTTAATACTTGACACTGCTTCAGCAAAAGTTTTGCTTCTGACCGACACTGCTTCATTTCTATTTTTGTCTATTAATTGCTTTAATAATTCGTTTTTTTCCTTCAATTCTGAATTCAGTTCCTTTAAAAGAGCATTTTCACGCTTCAAGTTGACATCTATTAATTCACTATTATCTATTGCTAGATCATTTTGAAAATCTTTCAGTAACTGCTTTCTCGTTTCGTTTTTTTTTTCAAAATGCTTCACTTGAGCGATTACATTTCTCGCATCGTTACTCAGCGATTTACTGTGTAATTTTGAGGTTAGGTCTAGATCCTCATGTTCATGACAGATTCCCAGAATTGAACTCAATAGTATTGCTTTCTGGATTTTTACAAAATCACTCGTATGATACACTTCTTAACAAATAATGCACACTACTAACTTAACTTTTTGTTTAGGATGACATTTATAAGTTTTTATTGTGTCACGAAGGAGCGAGCCTCCGCTCACCGCAGCCATTTTTTTTGTATGATATAGACAAAAAACCTTGTTATAACGAGGAAGAAGACGCGGTAGCTGCTGCGCTGATGTTTAGCTCCGAATAAAAGCCAGCAAGCACCCAAGACAACATCCAGATGCAAGAATCAGGAACAGGTCTCAGACCCAGTCAGATGCCGATCCCGGAACCAGCGGTAATAACAGGGGAACTCGATGATGCCCAAGGGCTACGCTTCTGCGTACTGGTGCCCTTGGGATATTCAACTAAACAATTTCTGAAGAAATTCATGGGATTTCGTCCAATTGACCATATGTATGAAGTGGTCATGAAAGAACAAGAAAATAATCCTGGCATTAAAAGGAAAATGGAGTTCGTCCAGTTCTTCAGGCATGAAGAACTGGACGACTGTCTACAAGTATACAGGAAAAAATACAAAGTCTGCGGACAAATGGCAGACATCAGGAACCAGAAAGACCATGTCAGGATCTGTAGCCTACAAAACCCAGAGGTTTTGCAAAAACATTCAGCATGTGGAATCGAAGTACCATATAAAGATTGGACCAATCACATGCTAGAATGCAAAGTAACCGAGGCTTGTGGACCAGCAAGTTTAGTGGCAACAATCAACCAAGAAGGCCAACCAGACCTCACATCCTTCGACCCGTTGGACCAACTCCTACTGGAGTTAGGAGTATCCACCACTGAAGAAGGGTCAGCAAAAACCCTGCTTGGCCAGAGTATAGCAGAGGAGGACAACGAACCAACAGTCTCCTGGTTCCAACAAAAGAATAAAAAGAAAAAGAGGGCAACAATGGGACCAAATCATTATCTTCCACACATAAACATAATTTCTTTTCCTTTTTTTTTTCTTTTTTTTCTCTTTCTTTTTCTTTTTCTTTTTATGTATGATTCTTTCAAGAATAAATTATATTTTATATTTTCATAATATACTCGGACCATTTAACTTTAAACCCCACCAACTGCATCACAAAATAATAATAAAAAAAATATATTGTCAAATTTTAGGCTAAGATATAACATCCCTAGGAACAAGCACTAACAGATGAAACAATATATATACAATTTACAAAATACAAAATAAGTAATACATTAAGTAAAGGAATCTAAAAATACTAATAAAATAGAGACTAAGATATATTGTAAAGGATCCTGGACCACGGACCAAATAATTTAATAACAAGTAAGTAGCGACTGACAGAGTCAATTTTAATGAGTCTTAATTATCTTCTTTTTATTCAACACAAAGAAAAAGCTCAAATCAAGGACATGAAAGAGATGACCTACCCGATAAACCCATCCTTCGTGCAAATAGGAGAATGAAATTCTTTCGAAAGGACACCTGCCGCGCACATGATAAACATCACATAGATTATGTGCGGGACACACGTGCCAACTCGAGCAAGGAAAAAATGAACGTACAGCATATGTATAAAGATACTCGTAAAAAGGAAAAAGGGGAAACGCATAAACTACTAAGATAAGAAACATAGATCTTGTGTAGGGTATGACGGCACATCCCGCAAACCAAACCAATGATTGGTTGAACCATCATGCTTACGTGTCATAAAAATAAACTTGCTCCTTACCTACAAAACTAAAATGCACATTAACAAACCATCCCTGTAACATACTCGCCCTTATCCTTGATTTGAGGCTTTAGATTTTCTTTTCATTACGTGATATATTTACATCATTGAATCTTACGCGTTATGAACTACCTACTGAACCGAACAACCCGCAAGATCCGCGAAATTTGTCGGGGACGACAAACGTTTTCAAGGGGGGGAGGATGTTATGTGACAACTTTCCTATAATTATATTCGAATAATTATTTCGAATATAAAATCGGGAAAGTTTTACACATAAAAGCTATAGCGAGACTCAAGGCCACAAAACTATCAGGTAGCCAAGAATCTCGCTGACCTAAACCACTTCCCCTTCACTGCGCAAGACCGCACGTGCGAAGCCACGCTGCAATTTGATCACGTGCACCGTTGCCAGGTCCTGTAAGGCCTAATGAGTGCGACAAGTGTAGACGCAGTGACGTCAGCGTGGGGAAGTAGAGCTTGGAGACGCGTGGGAGGTCAGGAAATACTTCCGAGCGTCCCCAAGCCATGCTACCTCATGGCACTTCGACTTGAGCCAAGCTGCCGAGCGGACTAATATTATTTTTCAATAGTTTTCTTTATTTTCTTCTTGTTCAATTTGGTTATTTTTATATGGGAGGGAGAGAGGGAGAGAGGGAGAGAGGGAGAGAGGAAGAGAGAGAGAGAGAGAGAGAGAGAGAGAGAAGTCAAGAGTTGACAGCCAGGAGAGATTTTATGAGTGAAATCTCTTCCGTATCTGTATAGCTGCGTGCGCGAGGTCAACTCATCCTCCTGCAAACGACGTTTTTTAAGAATGTGCTATATCTGATTTACATGTGAAAACATGCTCTTCCTCCTTGTGATGATCAAGTATTTGCAACGCTTCTTTATGACTTTTTGTAAAATAATAAAACAGCATGATTTTACATCGAGACTGATTAACGTCTATGTTATTAATTTTATCTATAAAATCGTAGCTTTTTTCTACATATGTACCAGATTTTTTAATACTATTTCGTAATATTCTAAGAAGGCTTGTCGATAAAAAATAAGTAGGTGAGCCTATTGTTGAGATAACTGGTTCTATGGAGACATCTTTTTTTGAATTTTCGGTAAACCATTACATCTTGGCAGAGCAGTGTCTGTTTGTGTGAATTCAAATTTACTATCTTTTTTGTCGAAAAGCTGTTATTATTCCAATTGTTCATACATTTTTTAACTTTGAGCGTCAAGCCCATAATTCCTCCCGATGTTGTTAAAGCAGGAGTCAGTTTAATATCGATATAATATTAGTATCGAAAAAAGGTACACACAAATTGTACAAAAATCTGTAATACCTCTCAGCGAAATTTTGTTGGCATGTGAAATGCTTTTGGAGAACACGTTCTTTCAATTCAGTGGTAAATTCTTCAAACCACTTTTTTGCACACCAATGGGTTCTCAATTTTCGGGATTTTTCGCTGACATAGTCATGGACGATCTCGAAACGGATTGCTTATCATAACTATCTGTTAAACCCACATATTTTACCAATATGTAGACAATATTATTACTTGTGTGCCAAATGACAAAATTGATGAAATTTTAGAAACATTTAATTCTTACAAGAACAGATTAGAAAAAAATTATCTACGATTACATCGAATACACCACCGAGGCAACAGATTAGCAGTAATGTAAAACGAAATTTTGTCAGCTTACCATATATAAATGGGTTCTACGATCTAACCAGCAATGCATTCAAAGCTTGTAAACCTTTGTTCAGAAAATGTATGCCTGTACCGGTGTAAAGTGTTTGAAAAGTATCTATATTGTACGCCGTCGACGTAAAGAAAGATATAATTTATCGAGAAATATTGAAAATTGAACAGATTCAACGAGTGATTTCCATTAAATGTTTTAATGCTGAAACGATTTGCGCTCTGTAAGGATATGCGTTATTAGGCGATGAAACATTTTCTGATTAGAAAAAATGACAATATGATTGAACATCGAATGCAGAAAATTGTTAATCGGTTCTACTTTAACGTCTTCGCTTGCCTCGGCAGACTCATCCACGGGTACGATTTTTGCTTGAATATCGAGCATGGTGTGAGCCAAATCCAAATAATGTTCGCTCCCGTTCGGCATGACAAACTCCAAGGGTGCGTCGACATCATCGCTGAGAAACGACACGGGTTTATAATGTAGAAAGCTACTCCTCTCGATAGATGTTCAGGTGGCTGATAAACTGAAAAGATCCAGTTCATTGGAAATACACTCGGACGAGCGAGAATGTAAAAAAGCCATTTTACGTGTACACAACTATATACGTGATCCAACAATATCTGTAACGCTTCTCAAAGTCTGAGCAGTCCTCTTTTGAGGTCTCTTCTTCTTCTTTCTCGCAGCTCTGACAGAACGGAAGACGGGAAAATTAAAATGTACCTGACAATACTCCATTGCAACTTGAATAGGAGCAGCGTGGCGCAAACTCTGCTTCCCCAAATTGTAACGGAAACGGACGCGAATGTGCTCGTAATAAGTTAGCAGTACAGAAACCTTTCCGAATCGTCGTGGAATGCTAGCAGCTTATACACGGCGGCAGTGTGAATCCGAGGAACGCGGCGCGAATCGCAGACAGCGGGTCCGGGGAGGACTACGCTTGGGTAAAGGTGGGCACAGTTACTCTTGTTAGTGCCTACCTTTCTCCAAACAGTAGCGCGCGCGAATATGCAGAGAAATTAGAAGTCCTGGAAGACGTCGTCAGAGACCTCTCTGATGACGTGATCGTGGTGGGTGACTTTAAGGGGGCAAGCCACCTTTAAAAGCTGAAAAAAGTTATGATTTTTTAAATTACATTAATAAGTGTCTATGTTTCTAAAATTTTTTCATACGAAAATATGCTACTTACCTAAATTTTCCAATTTAAGACCATAATCTTCCAGAATGTCCTTGTAATGACTGAGATAATATATTGTGAGTTTATTCACTATTTGTAACATTCCAGGTATGAACTAAATGAACTGAAAATTTTTCAACGTATTCTTACAAATAGTTCTCATATGAATGTTGGAAATTTAATTTGAATGTGAAGAAGTCATATAAAAAATTTTAATGTTAAATAAATTGATAATTATTTAATAAATTCAGCATATTTGAATTTTTTAAATAACTTCTTCATATTTAAATTAAACTTCTTACATTCATATAAAAACTACTAGTATTAAAAAAATTTTTAGCCCATTTGGTCCATGCGTATGCTTGGAATCTTACGGGCAGTGAGCTGAAATTAAGAAAAACACATTTTGAGTAAATTAACAATTAAGTTAAGATTAATATTATGAAGCACAACTTACAATAACACTTACCAAAATATTTGCTAAAAATTTTCCTTCATTCGATACATATAGACAATTATTTTCAGTATTTCTATTTATTTTTTCCATGCACCGGCTATGGCCAGCGAAACTAAATTGAAGTAATTTCTGAAAACAAAAAAGGTTATTTTAGAAAAATTGCTAAAATAATTATCATTGGAGTTTCATCTTCTCTTGTTTGACTACTTATCTTTTTTTTGCAGACATATTAAAGTTTTGATTATTTTGTGTTATCAGAGCCCTTTACTCGTATCCTCAGTACCTTTAACTGCAGCTGGATATCAGAATATACTAAAAATTAAAAAATAATTAAATATTATTTCAGCTTAAATACTTATTTTAAGAAACTAACTTGGCTCTTGACTACTTATCTTTTTTTCGTAGTCATTGTAAAGCTTTGGTATTAGTTTCTGGGCTCCAAGCTGTTTAGTCAAAATTCCTCCATACACAATAGTAGATTGTGCAACTAGGATGGAAAATTGGCTTTGTCTAGCGAGGGCGATGGTTTGAGCATCGGGAGCCTACGGCGCCCTCGACTCCCACTCGTGCTCAAAACATCACCCGAGTCTGAAAAAGCCACTCTACCCTTGTTGCACACCGTGTTTTTTTTAACTATGTATGTGAATATAATGAGAAATTGAGAACTATGAGAAAGAGAATATAACTTTTAAAATTTATAATAAATTTCCAAAATTTTTAAGAATTTTAAAATTTTGAAAATTATTAAAACATCAAATTTTTTATTAATCTTGAACTTTTGAGTAGCGGGAGGAAAAGTTCTCTTCCTCACGCCGCTACTTTTCCTCCCGCTGCGAGAAAAACTCGATTTTCCATTCGTTTCTCATGCACGAAAAAGGGCCTTTTTTTGCCCCTGCTGAAAAAATTAATTTGCTCCTGCACTATATGCATCTTCTACTACTTATTCTGGACGTTTTCTGCTGTTGATTCGAGCCTCCTTGGTGCTAGCTAAGGTTTTCCTTTCAGCGTGAAACAGCATGGTGTCATCGCTGATTTTCACCCACTTAACAGCAGCGTATTCAGGTTTGATGTCAAATTTCTTCAGGATATTGATAAAACCACTTCGTCCATTATTAAAACATGTCAAATATAAATAAAGTAAATACCAATCTTCAATGTTGTCATACCACTAAAAGATGTTTTGGGATTTAATTTCCACACAGAATTGTTAAAACTTTCATTTGCATTTTGTGTGTAGCCTGTAGTGCATCTCTTTAGCAGTTCTTCTTGGGTCAAATCCTCGTAAACAGTTTCAACCTCATTCATTACGGCAGATGGAATGCCACTTGTGTGTTTAAATCTATTCAATCTATTTAGAGCTATCTAAAGTGAGTCCCCTCGCCTCTCACTGTTCGGCGTGCTTGATTAAAGTGAGTCCCCTCGCCTCTCACTAATGTAAATAAATTTGTATTTAACCTGGAAGCAACTGCACGAAATTACGACCATTTGCTTCAAGGCACATAGTCAAACGCCTTTGAAAATGACGAACGGTGCTCTGCAAAGTTTGTCTCGGAATAGCAGCGCATGCTCGACGAATCCTGTCCTGCATATCTGCTCTTGTAGTGCATAAATAAAAATCTGGTGATGTAAGATCGGGTGAGCAAGCAGGCCAGTTAACCGGATCTCTTCCACCAAGCCATCTGTTACCATAGTGCTCATTTAAAAAGCCTTTACAATTCGCGCGAAATTGGTGGTGCGCCGTCCTGCTGGAGCCACATTCTTCGACGCGTTTCTAAATCAACATCTTCCATCAATCCAGGTATTTCATCTCTTATTAGCGTCAAATAGGTGTGTTGATTTACATTTTCTTTAAAAAAATAAGGGCCAATCAAATATCCATTGATAATCCCGCACCATAACATAATACTCCAACGTCTTTGATGGTTTACAGTTCTGACCCAATGAGGATTGACATCAGACCAATAATGGCAATTATGCCTATTCAGTTCCCCATCACTTTGAAATTTTGCCTCATCAGAAAAAAGAAGAAAGTCTGGTTCATTTTCTATCATTTGTAAAGCCCAGTGGCAAAATATAATACGCTGTTGGAAATGCTCAATGCTTCCCTTTCGACTCGACGAGCGCTAATATGTGGGTCGAGATGAATTATTGCAAGTATAGTTACAACGCGATTATCATTTTCGTCATACTCATGGGGTCTACGTTGGCGAACCATGTGTCCACCACGAGCTTTTTGAGTTAAACGTCTGATAGCTGTATGATCAGGGTGTCATCTAGTGGGATAGCGTTCAGCATAAAGTCTTTCCGCACCACGATGATTATTTTGGCTTTCACCTAAAACCAAAATCATATCAACGATCTCATTGGGCGGATAGTCAGCCACTTCTGAGCCAGCTATTAATTACTATTAAATTTAAATAGTAAAAAGGTATCAAAAATATTAATAATTATAAGGCTCGCCCCTATACGGTCGCGCCTAAAAAGGAAAAACGTTTGAAAATTACGGTAACTTTATTTAGCTAACTGTAATTGCATTAATACTTCGTTAAGTTAAAACAATCGTGAAAACATTAAAGGTATTCAATTCAATAAAGCATTATTTCTTATTTTGATTGCAAATAAAACTAAAACTTCCTTTATTTTTTTGTTTTATGTAAATAATATGAATTAGTAACGTTCGAATTTCAGAAATAATAATTTTGATAATGTAATCATTAAAAACCCATCTACGAAGAAAAGAAATTTCGTCAATAGTTCTTTTAATTAAATCTTAAATGCTGACCGATTTTAAGATATTCCATCCATTTTAAATATTAAGTTTTTTTTTAATGTTCGATTCTAAAAAAAATAGCTGCGATGTTTTTTTTACAAAACTGTAGATATTTTCCGAATGTGTCTGTCGCTACTATAATATCATCCATGTATACAAATACATGGGATTGTAGTTCTGTCGTAAACAGTTTGTCCGTAGCTGTTTGAAATGTTGCCGGGGTATTTGATAAACCGTAAGATAATCTGCAGAATTAAAATAATCTTTTTCCAGGATCTGCAAAGGCTGTATATTGCGTGCTGTTTTTGTCCAAAGGTATTTGGTGATATACGTGACTTGAATCTGTCTTCGACAGATATTTACAATTTCGTAAATTACCTAGCAGCCTATATATCAATGGTAACAGATATGCGTTTTTCTTTATTACCCCATTGAGAGCTCTATAATGTATATAGAATCTAATCCCTAACATCCTATCAATTTTTGTGTGGCCTTTTGCTAACAATTTCGGGGAGATAGGACGCATTTTATGAGGCGGTAGTTCAAAAGTTTAATTACATGAGGGGTTAGGTTTGCATGGAGGTGAGATTTTTCGGGGGGTATGGTTAAATAAAAAATAAGCTATTCGAGTTTTTTTCCTTTTGTTTTTCGATATTTCCAAAATTAGTCTACCTATAGCAACATTTGCCACTATACAACTCGGATCCTGATTTTTCAGATAAAATTTCCTCACTATTTCGCTATATATATGCCAATTTCGATTTTCCAAGTCAATTTTAATTTTTGGCTTCGGCAACACATCCATCCCTATACGAAGTTGTAATCCAGGTTTTTCGGTAATCGTATGAGCGTTGTAATTCCTTTGTTTTCAAGTTTAAAATTTATATTTACTAAGCCGAAGAGAAAAGATAAGGTCGGTTTAAAAGCGTGAGGTAAGTGTAACGATAGGCGGGTTAGGCAACGGTAAAAGAAAAAAAAGAAATGCACACGCAGCAAGAAATAAAATAATATGCGTAATATATTCAAAACCATAAAATAATAATAATAATTATTATTATTATAGATTTATTTTACACTAGTCAAAAATACATATACATAGTACAGTTACATTATGCTTCGTCATATCACAGATTTGTTACACGACGTGATGATACCAAGTACAAATTTCATTCACGCTAATCTATAAAGTCAATACAACATACAATACAATTACAAGATACAATACTGGACGGCTTATCACATTTTTTTTATTATACATGTATATTGTACAGCTTACATTTATCAGTCGATGACACTACCATCATCGCATTGATGGATGACACGACACGAATTTCAAGGTTTAATATAATAGATATAGTGTAGCATACTATACGGGAGTTTCGTGTCGCCTCTTAACCGACTCTATAAATCCAAGGTGGCCACCAGCAAGGCTAAATGCGAGAGATCGCATTAAACGAGTGTGGCTTGATCCTAGTCTTCGGTCGATGCAACGAGTCAGTTGATGCGGCTACGAGCACTAGTGAGTAAAATATCGCGGTCTTCTCCGGAGGTTCCTGGGATACTGGTGGTTTACTGCAGCTGTATTTTGATAAGTGTGTGAGTCAGGTTAAGAGAGGGTATGTGTATCCACTACACTTCTCTACCATTGGATTATTTGAAGTGTCAGAGTTTGTTTTAGATGCTACCGCCGTACGATTCTGCTCCATCGTTGCCAGAGCATCTTCGTGATAGCAGTCCTCCTCGTTGCTGATTCCTTGGCCTTAAGAAGGTAAGATCTGTTTCAATGTTTTATTTTTATTGACCCTTCTCTAATCATTTCTATTCTGCATTTGCTGCTCCAAAAGTCGAGGTGAGGAGCAGCACGTGTCGTTCCACACACTTTTCCCACATATTTCCTCTCTCTCTGCTCTACTCTCTCTCTTACCTTGTTAATGCTTCGCGTGTGGCTCCTGCTGCCTCCATATTCTCCTTGCCGGGCGTCATGTGTGATTGTGAGTGCTACGTACGAGTATGTATGTGTGCGTGTGTACATAGGCGCGCTACATGCGTGCGTATGTATGCTGGGCACGTGTTCAGCTTATAGGCGTATGCACTGTCAGATACTTAAACTTCTTAATAGCTCCAATTTTCTAAAGAAGTTGAAAGACTGGTCGTTCCTTTAGGAAGTAGTATTGAAGCTATACCAGTCCATGTCATAGATAATATTTTCTTATTTTGAGAAATAAAATGTATATGATCAATACAAACCCAATATGGCATTTGAAGAAAATGATATTAAAACTGCAATAAATAAGTGTCAAAAAGCATTAACAGCTTGGTTTGAATATAATAAAGTAGATAATTTCGCAAAATCATTGAAATATGTAAATATCCTTGAACATCATAGTTTTAATTAACAAACCAAAAATTGGAACAAACAACAAAATACAATAAAAATATTTCACTGGGTAGATTATATGTTGTTTTTCCAAAAATCACGCATGGTTTTTCTTAAAATTAATATAAAGTAAGAGGGGCAACTTCATTTGTAGATTTAAAAACGTATGAAAAATTTAATTACAATACATTTAGAGACACTGCAATAGCCATGGGTTTATTAGAACTCGTTTCTCAAATTAATAATATTTTCGATGAAGCAACCACAATTATTTTATTTTATTTTATTCTATTACTTCAACGGCCTTAATAGCTCTTTGAAAGCTGTACTAAGAATGACTATCACTCCAGAAGTGGAGTGATCACATTTAATACATATAAATACATGTAGTAACCACGCAGGTGAAAATGCGAAATAAGAGAATTCAAAATACAATTTGATAAGATAGTAAAAGAATAAAATACAGCAGCGTCAAATCATAGTAGTCCGAGCCTAGTACTGCGCAACAAAAGAGCGCAGCGTGCTCTTAAATTTGCTGATACCTGCGTATCAGGCAAGAGGTTCCAGGATCATTTTAGACGATTTAAGGCCGAGTAGAAGCCCATTTTCGTAGTAGCGTAGCCCTCTCGGATAACACGCAAACAATAGGTCAGTTGCCTACAATGTAGAGCCTTGTTAATATCATCTGATAAAATGAATTGATTTAGAATTCGGAAGAATTAAGGTTTTTACGTATGGAAACGTTATCAATATAGTTTTATAGAAGATTTCATAGATAATAAAGAAAATTCTGCTCTTCTACATATTAACCAAATTTTAAAGACAGAAGATAAATATTGTGATTCTTTTCATTTAGCAATGCCAAAGAAAAATTTTGATATAGTTGATATTAATAAAGAGATCTTATATTGTTAGTCTATGTCTGTTCAATGTCTGTTCAATTAAATAATGAACAAAGAAATATTTTTAAATCTTTATGTAAGCAAAATTATAAAATATATTTTATAGATGATCTTAGACGTTCTGGAAAAACCTTTCTATATAAAACTTTAATTTATTATTTTATTTCTCAAAATAAGAATATTATCTATGGCATAAACTGATATTGCTTCAATATTACTTCTGTAATGGAATTCTTAATTCCATTACGCACTTAATTACGACACCGGACGATATATATATATATATATATATATATATATATATATATATATATATATATATATATATATATTTTTTCACACACATACAATACGCATATACACATTTCATACACACACTTAGAAATGCCGCCATCGCAGCATCAGAAAAAGAACACGAAAGAGAGACGCATATAGATCTTGAACTCTGGAGAAAATATAGATATACGCATGTAGCAACACGCCAAAAGAATGGCGGTCTATATTAAAACGAACCGCTTAATAATTTATAACCTTATTAGTAAAAATCACTAGTTAAGAGAGAAACTAAAATTTGATTTTTATGATTTGACCGACTACGATTCCAGGAATTACACAGACAGAAAAATATAAAAAGTGACACACAAATATATAAAGTCCAGGAACAGAGGGCTAGAAGCTCTCATTAATATTCAGATTCTCAGGCAGAACGCTACTCTGGCCGTCACCGGAACAGTTTACAAAAAGATATATAAGCGATTTCAATAAAACGTATCGATACGCATTGAGGAGTCGTTCGTGGACTTGGTTATGAGAGGAAACGCTGTCAATAACCAACTCCAAGGTCCGGTTTGAGACACCGTAGTGAGCAGACGTGTGTATATCGCGCTGACTTCTAACGAGGTCCGTCTGTGTGTATAGTGTTAATATAAGATCGGTGTAACAGATATTCGTGTTCCACTGTGGTAACTAGAAACGGTTGTAACTGCCTTGTCAGTTAAAAAAAAAACACTCAAGATGGAAGGACTAGCCTCTGAACACAGGGGTCCTACCAATCCAGGAACTTCAGTCAAAACCCTCCAATGTCACAGACATACGTAACAGCCACTTTCGTTCCTAAAAAAGACCAAGCCATAGTGATTGACTCTATCGAGGGTTGCACAATTGACGACTATCTGGATGGCATCGAACAATTGATCGAAATCAGCAACATCAAGTTTATATCAAAAATCTCCGGAGGACGAGTATGTATTTACTTAGCAAATAAAGCCAAAGTAGAAGAATTGTCTAATAGAAAAGTGCAAGTCAAAGAAAATGCCCTTACGATTAGGCCTCTACTTGAAAAGAATAAAAGAGTGGTTATCTAAAATGCTAGCCCAAGTATACCCAACGAAATTCTAATACAGGCTCTCAAAGGCAAGGGTATCGGAATTGTGTCACAAATGCATTATATTAGAGCAAGTACAAGTAGACCTGGACGCTTGCATCTCTATTCATTCCGACGACAAGTCTATATTAAGGAAGAGGACGAACACCATCTTCCAGAAAACTTACAAGTAACGTATGAAGATACACCGCACTGGATCTATTTCAGCACAGAGTCTACACACTGCTTTGTTTGTAAACAAAAGGGGCATATTGCTATGTCCGGAATTTCAACCCCAAGCTTCTCCAGTCGATCAAACACAAGCTCTCCAAGAAAGCGCTGGTTTTGTAAATCTGAATCAATTAAATTCAAAACCTCCAAACTCTACAACAACTCAAGATAAAAGAACTGTACTAAAGAGACCCCCAGAGTCTACTTCATCTAAAGGGTCCATTCTCGCACCTATGAAAGCTTTACCTCCGACAAAAACCAAAGACCCGATATTCAC
Source organism: Muscidifurax raptorellus (assembly GCA_020010945.3). NCBI lineage: Eukaryota > Metazoa > Arthropoda > Insecta > Hymenoptera > Pteromalidae > Muscidifurax > Muscidifurax raptorellus. Next base: position 222,624 of record JAHUUD020000081.1, read on the forward strand.
TAAGCCAACTAATAAAAAAACTAAACTTGATGAAGTGAAAGACAAGCTGAGTGCACAAAATGAGGATATCGATGGGATTCTACTACCAGTTAAAAAAATTATAGAATCCAATCCGAATTAGTATGTGTTAGACTACAACATCATCAAAGCTTTTATTGAACAAACGTACGGCCAACGAGACATCAAGGCAATTGCAGATGAATTTACAGAAGACACTATAAAACTCTATGAAATACTAGAAGCCATACATCCTTTAATAGAAATTAGACGTGTAAAATCAAGACACATAAGAGTGAAAAACAAACTAACACCAAGGAGCGAAAATGAAATAGAATGTGACAGTTCAGTATCTTCCACATCAACAATTTAACACAAAAAAAAATAATAAATAAATAAAATGCTCCAAAGTATAAAAATACTGTTTTGGAATCCCAGGAGTATCGCCAACAAGAAGGAAGAATTAGTAAAAATCTCGAACAAATTTGACATCTGCCTAATCGTCGAATCCTGGCTCACGGAGAAACAACAAAATTTCAACTTCCCAGGCTTCAAAACAGTTCGAGACGATCGCCCTCAGATAAAAGGAGGAGGTATCGTTATCTTACTTCGTAACAACCTTGCTTTTAGAAAGCGTTCTGATCTTGTTAGCCCCGATGTATCAGTAGAACTTGCGGGTGTAACAATCACCAATGTAAAACCAAAGCTAGAATTAATGGAATGCTACCGAGTCCCGAGGTCGTCCCTCACAGATGCCCAATGGGAAGATATTCTAAACAATGTTACCGATAACACACATACTTTGCTCGTAGGAGATTTTAATGTATACCACGTAAGCTGGAATTGCAATAAAAATGATAGTAATGGGGTAAATTTATACAATATTTCTAAAAATCTCTTTCTTCACAATACAAACACGTCAACCTACACACAACCGTACGAAGGATACGAATCAAACATTGACTTAGTATTTTCGAGTAACAAGCTTTCAAATAAGATTGACGTTTCTGTGGGTGACAGTATTGTAATTAACGTAGAGAAAGAATGGTATATAAAGAAATCTTTCAAAATTAGATCTACCAAAACTAATTGGGACCAATTTACTGAATATCTAGACCTAAACATTGATCCTACATATTCTACAAAATTGACCTAAACATATTCTACAAAATATGGCAATTGCAAATCTAGTGAAAAATATAATATATTTACTGAGATAGTAACTAAAGCAATAGAAATGAGTACTCCGAAAGCGAAAAAATCTGTCCTTTAGAGTATAGAAATCCAGTAGCGTGGTGGGACTCAGAATGTGAAGAAGCCATCCGGCTCAGAAAGGTCAGTTTCAAAAAATGGAAATTCACTAGAGACTTAAAAGACTTTATTGAGTTAAAAAAAATCGAGCCTCAGCTAACAAAATTAATTAAAAACAAAAAAAGAACTTTCCACAAATTATTGTCGCAATCTCTTAATTTTAAAGTCAAGCGAAAGTACGTATGGAATACGTTGAAAATTTTGAAAAATAAATAGGCCAAAGTATCCCACAACCCAACCACAGAGAATCACCAACACTCTGAAAAAATAAGCACAGCCATGGACAAAATTAGTCCTCCATGGTGTACTCCAAATCCAGACATAGTACCTGAAACTGTCGAAAATGATTTCCTTAGTATGTCCTTCACATTTTCTCAAGCACTTAGCACTAAGAAAACTAGCTCATGTCCTGGAATGGACGGTATCGATTACACTATTTTACAAGAACTCCCAATTAAGTATAAACTAATACTGCTCGACATAATGAATGAGATGTATTCCATAAGCGACTACCCAGAATGCTGGAAAAAATCATATGTACACTTCATTGAAAAATCCGACGGCAAAATCGGTAGGTCTATCTATCTCTCGTCATGTATATGTAAATTATATGATAATAAAACATAGACTGCAATACTGGGTCGAACGAAATAACTTTCTACCAAATAGCCAGTCGGGCTTTCGTAAACGTCAATCTACAAGCGATAACCTTACAAATCTCACGATGTACATAGAAGGAGCCTTTGAGCGCAATTATGATGTATTAACAGCATTTTTGGACGTCAGTGGAGCTTTCGATTACGTCGACTTGAGTTTACTACTTGAGAGTCTAGCAGATATAGAGTATCCCTCTGTACTACTCAAATTTATAAAATTTTTAATGTATGAAAGAACAATCTTTGCTGATAGCACTGGGAATGCTGCTAGGAAAGTATACAAAGGAGTTCCGCAAGACGGCGTATTAAAAACCCTTTTATATTGTATATACGAAGCAAATATTGTCAAAAACCTACCAAAGAGTTTTGTCAAAAAATATTGTCAAAAACCTACCTACCAGACGACATCGCGTTTTACTGCTCTCATAGCTTACATAAGTTAGGTCTAGAACTATGCACTCACAAAACTACCTTTGTTTACTTTAACAAGCGAAATATAAAACCTGGGAGTACTGAACTCAAAGTAAAAGACTAGGTAATCAAGTCTAGCAGCACCGAAAAATTTTTAGGAATCATATTTGATTACAGATTGAATTTTAAGGAACACATTAATTCACTGCAAAGTAAATGCTCAAAAACTCTTAATATATTAAAATTTCTGAGAGGAACTTGATGGGGATCAGATCCTGAAAGTCTAATTACAATGTACAAAAGCTATGTACGCTCCATCGTTGAATATGGTTGCCATGTATTTTTTCAAACTCAAAAAGCGCAAATTCTAAAACTTGAGAGAATACATTCTTCTCAATGAGAAGAAAGAGCAAAGTTTCTTTGTTCAAACTACCTAACCATAATTTTTTCTCACAAAAAGCTTCTGGTTCACAAAAATTTAATCTGTTTTTAAAAAACCAAAAGTAAGCGCCTTATTAAACAGTGCTTAGAAAAAGCCAATCAATATGCAAATATCATTATTTCAGAATCTTAATAATGCACGTATAAATTCAAATATGAGGTTACTTTTTACAAAATTAAAACTAATGTCAACTTTGGACAACAAACAAATAATCCTAATTCACTAATACAAGACTTATTAAAAACAGAAAAAGCATTAGCCATTTACACTGACGGTAGTAAAAACCAAAACTCTCCAAGCGTCGGCAGTTCGAGCGTGAGGTTCGATCTTAACAAACATGTTACAATTAGCACATATAAAGAAACCTCAATTTTCACAGCAGAATGTATCGGCATCCTATACGCTATCGAAATTGCTTTAACAAGACTGGACAACAACTACATCATATTTACTGACTCTCTAAGCACTGCTATATCGATACAAAATTTAAAAATAGACATACGCACGAACCCCTATATTTACTTAATTAAAAATAAAATCAGTGATTATTACAATATATCCAAGGGTAAAGAAATTCAAATCTTTTGGATTCCAGGCCACAAACTTGGTCTGTAAGGCAATGAAATCGCAGACAAATTGGCTAAAGAGGCTGCGGCACTTAACTCGGATGATTGCTGTAAAATTCCATTCACAGACCTGAAAGGCTATTTTAAAAGTATAGCTAAAGAAAACACCGTCTTATTTATAAACGAAAACAGTACATGTAAAGGATCTAATTATTTCACGTACTACGCCGACAACAAATCCAAACCATGGTTTAACAATAAACAACTACCTAGAGAAATTATGCCAACAATCAACCGGTGCAGATCCGGTCACTATAGTCTTGCTGCATCTTTAGCTCGATGCAACTTAATTGATAATCCTAATTGTAATTGCAACAATGGCCAGGACATACAAGATCTTGAACATGTCCTTTAGTAGTGCCCGGTGTACGAAAACCAAAGAAAAATCTTTATCGAAGATCTAAGGAAGCAAAAATTTCAGCAACTATTGGCGAGCTTTGTTATACTTAACAATCCTACAACAAAACTGTGTAACTCTCTACTAAAGTTCCTTAAAGACTGTAACCTATAAATTTAGAAATGTAATTCAATATGTAAATTATTTTATGTAATATGTAAGCTTTACTTGCTAAATAATTGTCACTAAAGAATTAAAATAGTCTAAATAAAAAAAAAAACCAATTCCAAGTTCACCCGCTACACTTAAGAAACCGAAGGATTATAAGAGGAGATCAGACGCATCAGGCGCCTGGAGGTTTACAAATATATATCCAGAGGGACAAGCAGCCGCACCTTACGTATCATCTGACACTGAACTACCGAAGCCAGGCAACGAGACGTTAAACATCAACAGCTGCAGTATTCCACGAAGCACATTACATATACACTAGCTTACACGAAGGTACTTTTCTCTTTTTCCAAATATTAGTAAACCGAGTATGATTTTACTTGAAACTGTTCGTGGAAAGCAGTGACCGCGTTCGCGGTAGCCAAAAGGGATTTCCTTCCACTTATTTATATATTAGGCTAAAAGTATCATACGTTTACATGTAAAAAAGTTTGATTAATTAATTAATAAAATCAAGTAGGAATTCGTGTAATTATTTTGATGTGTATTTTGATAATTGCTCAAATTAAGAAAAATTTGAGATAAATCTTCCGCGATTTCCAAAAAAGTATTAAAAATAGTCGATAAAACTTTACGTGTTTAGTGTGACATCAATACACCTTTTAGAAATAAATTGATGGATTTACGAGGAGATTTTCCACAAATTCTTCCAGATTTAAAAGAATAGTAGTAGAAACCTTATTATATCAGAAAGTATAAACTCATCATATATTTGGTCATATTTTTATATTTTAAAATTTAATAAAAACATTTACAAAACATAGATTTTTCAAAATTATAATTAAAACTTGAAAGCGGAAAAATTAAAACATTCAAGATACCCGATAGATGGAAAACGAATAATCTATGTTCAAAAATTTTTTATGTACATCTACATTTTCATTAAATAGTGTGATCCTTAAATCTCATAATGAGAACGCTTATTTTTTGAATAATAAAATTTTAAATCAAATAAAGGGGGAGTCAAAAACATATTTTAACATAAATACTGCTACGTATAAAAGCCATAATTCGGATGATGATATTTATATAAATTTTCCAATCAAAATATCAATCAATATTTGTGAAGGATTACAACCTCATAAACTTCTTTTGAAAATTGGAGCTATTGTAAAGTTAATAAAATTTTAAATAAAGCAGAAGGTTTATGTGATGGTACACCATTAAAAGTTATGCAATTATTACAGTATAATATTGAAGCAGAAGTTATCACAGGAGAAAAAATTACGAATTTCCGTTGATTTTAGCATTTGCTATAATCATAAATAAATCTGAAAATTAGGCCACGTTTGATATGAAGAAGGTGGTAGCAAATAGTTTGATGGGTCAATCAATGGCGTACATATAATGTTCCCCATATGAATGTTTCCGTAATGGAAAAAAAATCAAAATAAAAAAAAATATAAACGAAAGCAACTTTTCTCTGTACATGAGGAACATATTATGTAATTAAATAAGACTTTTAACAATTTTTGGTATATTTTTCCATTTTTGGAAAGTTATTATATGACATTTTTATAGGTGTAACTGTTTCTTCTCAGTTTAACCTTGAACTGACCTTGACCCTGACCTTGACCCTGACGTGATCGGTTAAAACTGACCTCGGATTCGGATGCAGCGACCAAAAAAATATAAATATATGGCATTTCTATTATCATAAACCGTTTCTTCTCGGTTTGGCCTTGAACTTACCTTGAATCTGACGTGATGGAGTTAAACTGATTCCGGATTTGAATTTAATGACCGAAAAACATGAATATATGGGATGAAAATTTTTTTAAACCTTTCCTTCTCAGTTTGATCTCGAACTGACCTTGTTCTTGATGTGATCGGATAATATTGACCTCGGATTCGGATTCAGCGACCGAAAAAAACATAAATATATGATATTTTTGTTTTTTTTAACCGTTTGTTCTCAGTTTGACCTTGAACTGACTGTTCCCGACATGCACACTTCCGCAGGTAGACGCATCGGCACTGTGGATCTATAGAAGCCACAGTGTAGGCTCGCGGCTCATTCGATTTACAGGAATCGAGTGAATGCCGCTTTTCTCTCTGTTAGTCAGTGTGAAATTTGACTTGTTAAGGAGAGGCTACACTGGCCATGTAGCGCTAAGGCAAGAAAAGTGAAGTATTTTTCTTGTGCTTAGATGGCCACAGATGCGTTGTATCTGGAAGAGGTACATTTGACGAAAATGGCCTACGTGCATGTATATGAACACTGAAGAGTGCAGTATAAATGTGAAAGTCTTGCAAGTGCGAATGATTTATTGGTTGGCAACGCTCGCGTAGGTTAGTTTATAGTATTTTTCCGATTTTTTGTAATTGCTGTTCTCGGCGTGGGTTTTCTTGTGTGAGACAAAACACAAGTTTTTCCTACGTCACAGGCCTCGACCTGGGCGAATGCGAGAACAGTAAACGCGTTCTTATAATGTTCGAGAAAGAGTGTATTGTGTGGAGAGTGCGTGATACGAGATTCTGCATATTTTCGAGCGGGCCGATTTATTAGTTTTCTCTAAGGAGGAAAAAATCGACTCGTATTCGGAACTCGAGGATTCAAACATCTGGCAGCGCGCTGTGCAGGCTCGAATGAGCGGACTGTCCGCGGTCGAGTCGTTTGAGTGGCGCGGGATGTTTGAACCCGAGCGTGGCATTTTTATGACGGTACGTAAGGATTAACGCGGGGAAAAGTTCGACGCAGGAGTCGGGGTTTTCTCAAGTTCGGGTCGCGTTTTTCTAGTATAGTTGTATGATTGTATGCTTGGTAATGGTGAGAGTGGGAAAGGCGGCCATATTTTTGGCAATTGACGGCAGCGGCCGTGCTGTGGAAGCAGGCCCTGACTGAGATCAGTTCGGTTCTAGACTCCAAGCTGAGAGCTTCGCCCTTATAATTTCTCCCTGATAATAAATGCAAAATATAAGTTCAATTTGCTCGATATTATTTCATTCTCTACACAATTCCTACATTCGCTACACACGAATATCACCCGTGTGATAACACTGACCTCGACCTTGACGTGATGGGGTTAGATTATTTCCGGATTTGAATTCAGCGACCAAAATAATGTAAATATATGGCATTTAAATTTTTTTAGACGTTTTCTTTTCTCTCATTTGAAAAAAATGGATTCGGATCCAAGACGAAATGCTTATGCTTAAGTGGAAAATCACGAGCATCGAAATTATTTACGAGCATTAAGTGATCAATTAGAACATCATATTGCTGAGGAAGTCAATTATGAATGTTATTTAAATTGTTTAGAATAATAACAAAAAATTGAATTTTTTAAATATTGTTTAACAGATAATAATAACAAAACATTGAAAAACTTGTATTAAAAAATAGATTTGTTCATAAAAATTTGTATGTTTAGATGAAATTTCAAATTATATTACTTTGGTTATTTGGAAAATTTAAAAAATCTGAAAATCACATAATTTCTTTACAGTTATATCTTATTTCATAGATCTCTTATCTTAACAAATAGTGTTAAAGATCGCGTAAAATATTTTATAAATATAGCTAATATTATAAACTACATGAATCAAAATTAATTGAACACTTGTTCCGTATTCAAATATCATAAATTTCTAAATTATAAGTAATTTATGTAATTGTTATAGATTTAAGCAATAGTTTTTTTTTAATAATATATAATATTAGCTATATATATATTATATTAATCAAAACTAATTGCATTTTTTACAGTCAAAATTTACAGCAATAGATCTTCAACAGGTAAACCTATCGTGGTTATGACTCCTGATGATGATTATACAACTTTTTTATATTATTTCAGAAAATTCTCTATACAAATATATTGTAATACAAAAAATACTCATATTACGAATTCAAGCGGGATTAAATTTATAGTGAATTTTTCTAAAATAACATAAGAAAGATCAACGCTCCTCAAACATGCTATAAAACTGTTTTATATAACTGCCACAACTATTTAGACAGGAAAACAGGAAATACATCTACATATAAAATTTGCAATTTCTTAAAGCTGCTGATAAATATAACAGTTTAAAGTCAGAGAGGTTGAGGAGGGTACGTGTGAAGTAAGTAGGGAATTCGTGCAGGGGGAGGGGCAAGTAAAGGAGGATGGTAATAGGTGGTGTTGGGGGGTATTTTACCAATATATACATATTGCAACAAAAGTTAATGCTACGTGTAATAGCATTTTTTAGTTTTTTTCTCCGATTTGAAACAAACAAATCAACACTTGTTGAAAGAATCAACACTTGTAGAAAGATTTCACTTACCAAGTATATGCATCTACATATGTACAGTCGGTGACAATCCGGAGGATGGTCTGTGTACCGACTCACCGTTACGTGTGCTTACGAGACGGTTGATTTACGGTTTTCTCTATCTTAACTCTCTTCACAGTGTTGTGTGTGCACACACTGTGCATATCGGAAGCTATATAGCTAACTGATGTACATTGGTGTGTATCATGTTAATGGTGTATGTGGCATTGTGTGATAAGATATATTTTAGTGTGCGCGCGAGCTGTCTCTTACTTGGATACTCAGCTTATCGTCGCGGTTCACGTGCGTGTTTACTTTGTTTTGTGTGTACTCACCTTACCATTCGTGTGCTCAAATTCATGCTGAGTTTGACGCGTCCGACTTCACATGTATTTGCACTAGTCTTACTCCTCGTTGCATCATAACTTTGACTTACATACATAATTGATTTAACTAAAATTAAAATAATATCATATTGATCAATTGATCAAATTAATTATTACTTACTTCAAGATGGTATTGATGTACTCGTAACAATTTTGGATTGGGAAATAATCTCCACCAGTATGGTTATTTTATAGTCGTCGACGCTTTGGAGTATTGATTCTCTCTCTTTTGGGCCTTTTTAATTAAAGAAAAAAATAGAGAGAATTCAACGAGATCAAATTAGATTTATTCAATACAGCATTTTTTTCAAACTTACAGAATCCAAGCGTTAGAAAGTAATTGGTAAAGGTACATCAACAGAGGTAAGAAATTAAAGAGATGCTAAAAGAACAAAATTTAAATAAAAAAATTAACCAAAACTAAACAAGACGGAGAATATTTAAAAATTCAAACTACCTGCGCCTCCTCTACGCTATTCTAGTACGACCGCGTCGAGTTCCCGTTTCTTATGTGTTCTTGATAAAGTCGAAAATTTTACTATTACAAAACTTTATCTGGGAAGAAGTCTAATTATTTTTTTAAAAACCAGAAAATGCTCAAAAAATAGTCAGAATGATAACCAAATTTAAATCGAATTTAGAATCAGAAAACATATATGCATGTCAAGTGTTATTACGATCGGCTGCGTAATTCAAGAATTATTACGGTATACGTACATATACACACAGCTATCCATATTGACATTTTCTAAAAATAGCTAATTTGAACACGCATGTATCTATAAATTTTTGCAAACATGAACATTTTACTATTACAAGGCTTCTTTTAAGAAAAAGCATTTTAATCATAATTCAAATACATAATTAATTAGTAATTTGAAATACGTATAAATATGTAAATCGTGAGTGAAGCGAGCATAGCTAGTGTATTTTTAAAAATACTTGTATGTCAATGAAAGAAAGTATATGCATACTTCACCCTCCACTGGCTGGGCTTCTTTTTCATAATTGTTTGCCATTTCTATTTCACATTTTATTTATACCTCGTAATATAAATTTTTAATTAATATTATTCTAAAGGTATACTTTGTAAATATTGCTACTATCTGATTTCAAATGTTTTCTTGTCCAACTAATCAATGTAGTGATTGAACATTGAATTACGTTAAGCCCTTTAAATGGATTAGATGCACTACTAGTGAATCTAAGTGACATCGTACAGATATATACTAGTCCCTTCTAAAAGATAACGTCGTGACATTATTATACATAGGTCGATAGATATGTAGTTAGATAAATAGATGGATAGATTGTTTTATTGACTCTACTTGCATGTATCATCTTCTGATACGAACCCTTTAATGCTCAGATGGACAGAATTTTAAAGTCAATTTCAAATTCGTGCATTTCAATTAAGAAAATGCGATTATTTTAATAATTTTCCGATTCTAACAAAAAATTTAGATGTTTTTAAGATGAAAACAAAAAAAAATGGTTAATATACATTAGGTAGATAATTTAAAAAATGCATCTAAAAAACAGATCATATGTTGTAGTAGTTGGACTATCTTACTTCATGAGCCTAGTACTTGGACACCTTGATAGCCAATAGTTGGACAATATTTTTATATTTGATTTCTATCAGACAAATTAGAATATTTATAGTAAAATAACAATAATGATAGTAATAATAATAATAATTAAAGAAATAATTTTTAGAAAAATTTATTTTTTACAAAATAATTAGATAGACGTAGAAAATAATACATTTTTTTCATTGGTAACATTTTACAGGTAAGTACTTATTTTATAATTTTTCTTGTTTTATTTTGATTTTCTTCTGTAACAATTCCATATCTTGAGAAATAATGGAATTCTCGATATCAGTCAATTCAACATTTAATTGCTGTAGTTGCTCTATAAATTTAGCCTCGTTTTCTTTCTGTCCTTTTATTTTCATTAGTTTTTTTAACATTTGAATTTTCTCTTTTATATTTTTCTTTTCTTGTAGCTTTTTCTTCTTATTTTCATTAAAAGATTTAACCATATTTAACTCTTTTTCTTTCAGAATCCTGGCTTTTTCTCTTTCCTTTTTATTTAATAATATTTGCTGCTTCTTCTCTTCTTTTTCAGCCTCTTTCTTCTCCAAAACTTGCAATAACTCATCCACTACAGCAACATTGGTAATACTGCTTTCAGAGTAGGATCTTTTCTTTTTTTTATAAGTGAATGAAGGTATTCGGAAAGCATCTTTGAATGTTAGCGACAGCTGAGTTTTGTTGTCACTTCGATTTGAACCTGGAATGAAAATTTAATTTGTGTATATTTATGAACAGAAATATTACACATATATACATATTTAATAACTTACAAATGCTAGAATTTGAATCCTCAGTAATACTCATATTACAGCTGTCGTTTTTAGCTTCGGGCAAAGCTTCATTCCCTTTAATCTCCGCTTGTACGACATTACTCGTATTATTTTCATTTTCAGCAGAATCACTATTACGTGTAGTAGTACTGAAAATATTTGAAAAATCAATCCGGTCCTTAGACATTAAAGTCAAATCAAGGATATCTGTAAATAGAAATAATTGATATTTTCTCACTCATTAAAAATACAATATTAAATAAAAAGTTCTTAAGTTAGTTTTACAAACCTTGGTTTGGAGTATCACCATTGCTTAAATTTAGAATTTCTTCATTCGTACTGAGAAAACTGTTACTATCCGAAGCACAGACAACTTCTTGATTGCTATCGCTGAGAACAGTGATGTCGTCTGCATGCGCTAATTCATAATTATTTTGATGTTCAATGGTATCCATTGAAATTTCATTTTTATCTAAAAAACATGATAATAATTACACACCATTATCCATATAAATGATATAATAAATAAAATCTTACCTGAAGTATGAAAAGAATGCGTGTCATCTTGGAGGAACGTTGAACCGACTGAAACTAAGCCATCTCTGCTGTTCGTGTCAACAGAAATGACTTCTATTATAGCAGCTGTCACCAGATTCCCTGATTCATCCGTCAAATTGATCTCAGATACTACACATTCTGATTCTGATTCTGCTCCAAAATTTGTATCTTCAGTCGCAGTGACATTGGGAGACCCAATAGGATGCATTTCTGCATCCAGTTTTTGTGATCCTCCAGCTGTGAAAGTTCCAGTTAGAGTACCCTCTGACATTTCCATCAGAGTATCCTCACTTTCTATAAAATACAAAAGTAAAACAATAATTAAAAATTAAGTAAATACAACATGTAACTAATAATTATTAAATATACTAACCAGTACAACGTTTTCTTAGTTTGCGCCAACATTCAAAAAGCTCGTAATACTTTAGATCACCAGTCCAAGCATCATCCAGTTTAGCCTCCTTGAATGCTTGTAACGTAGCCAGAGAAATTAAATCTTTTTCAAATACTTCTAACAATGCAGTCGCATCACTTGCAACTGGTTTGCTCGTTGACACTGGTTCATCATTGGAACTTTTTGTTTTTGACTTCTTGCTTAATACATTATAATTCACTGCATCAGCATTGAACGGATATAATCCACAAGCTCTAAATCCATTAATGGTAGCTGAAATGAGGTCGCAAGAGTCCAAAGCCAACTTCAATACTGGAGGAAACATAGATTTTTGAAAATTTACAACATCATTATCTATCCTCCACTGACGAAGAACTTTCCTATAAGCATCTTTCAATGGATGGAAGATTGCAACATCTAGAGGTTGGATAATATGAGTTGCGTTAGGGTAAAGCACAATTATCTCTATCTGATTTTCTTTACACAATTTGAGCAATGGCAAAGTCATATGTGAAGAGTGTCCATCCACATACAATACGATAGGGAAAATATAATTATTTTCTCTTAGCCATTTCAAGAAAACATTTTCTATGTACTTATAAAAGCTTTCAGCAGTCATCCAGCCACGCTCTGTGTTGCCTACGCCCCAGCCTTTCGGTATTTGATTTAAAATGTTCTTCCTTGGGGCAGTTTTCAGATCATATAAAATCATGGGAGGTGGCATTCGACCAGCAGCAGATATGGTGAAGAGCACTGTCAAAGTGGCTTTTTCATTGCCAGATACAATTTGATGTGGCGCTCTCGCACCTTTTGCTGTAATAACTTTGTTGTCCTTTGGCACTAGCATGAATGCTGATTCATCCAAGTTGAATACACGATCTGCTTCAATGTTCAATAATTGTTTATTCTCAAGATTGAGTTTAACTTTCTTGAACCAAGTGCGAAGATCCTCTTCACTGACTGATGCTCGAGTGGAGGTGAGATTTTGAGCAATTCTTTGACTCAAAATTGGATGCCTTTTCATAAAAGCTTTATACCAATGAGGGCCAGGTCTATTATTTTTGAAAGGTGTCTTCTTTTTTCCAAGAAAAGTTTGGACGCAGTCTAAAAGTCTAGACTTTGTGACCGGAAAACCTGCTTCCGCACAAAAGAGAATCCACTGCTCAATTTCGTTTTCTTCGTCAAAACTTAATATTGTTGCTGGACCTTTCTTGCACTCAAGAGGTAGCACATTCTTCCACTTCAATAAGAGTGTACTTTTTGGCACTCCAAATGCTTTGGCAACTTGGCGCAAAGTTTGTCCCTCACCGAGAGCATTGAGAGCAGCTTGCATATCTTCAACACTATAACATTTTTCACTTTTTCCTTTATATTCACATCTCTACTCTTAACTGTTTTTTTGCACTGCTTCTTCTTTTTACTTTCAATTGAGATTCTCTCTGAAGAATTTTTATCCATTTTAAAACTATCACTTTAAGGTTATGTTATGCACACTATATTTTTTAGATATCACTTGTAAATATTTATTATTACCTTAGCACAGATATGTCACTTTACGTAAGTACACTAATTTAACACTGTTTTAAGAGCGACTGGATTTATAAAATAATCAAAACACTTTTCGGAGCTAATGCGTCCAAGTATTAGGCTTCGTGTTTCACGCCATAAGCCTGAAGTTGTCCGCTTCCGCCGAACTCGTCCAACTACTGCGCATTTGAATGGTATACTTGGACATCTAATTTTAATTGAAAAAAATTTGTTTACTCCATAATTCTTTAGAAATATTTGTTATCTATTGCAAAAACTCAAATAATAACTATTATTTATGTATCGGAATACCAGCGATTCATTTCTATAGCAAAATTTTGATGATACAAAATGTTAAAAAAGGAATACATTTCTAACGTTCTTATGGAGCTAACGGTAAAATTTAAACTATTTATTAAAATAAAATTATGTAAAAAATCAATGAAATTTTTCAAGTATTAGATTAATAATATTCTTATTCATAAGAATTAATTCTTTTTATTCAATTTCTTAATTTTATTTTATAGTAAAACGACTTTTTTGAGTGTCCAACTATAGGGCTGAAATTGGGTTTTGTCCAAGTACTGGGCATTCTACCTTATAACCCGTGTGGAAAAATTATTGGGATACATATTTTTGTGTAAAAAAATCTCGTCTTTCGAATGGCATCGTCAAATTTATCAATAAATGGCCGCAAAACGGTCATTTTTAACAAAAAAATGCAAATTTAAAAATTGTTTATAAGGAATTTTTTAAACTATATTCTTGGTACTTAAGAACGTTCTAACCCATTACTTCTAACCCGAACTGTTTGCAAAATTACAGCAATATGTACTTTTGAAGTCTAATCCAAGTTTTAGCGGGCAAAGCGTCTATTTTGAGTTTTGTGATAACGGACTGGATGCATGTTAGCGAAATTAATCAAGATGGCGCCTGTTATGATTCCGGCTAAAATAACGTATTAACACGCTATATAGCCACTGTATATTCTTCGAACCTCTTTAATGTCAGTTAATAAACTCTCAGGATTATTACATCTAAATTTATTATTAGTTTATTAAAATTCAAAATGGCGAATCCAACATGGCGGATCAAAAACTTCAAAATACAGGTTCAGGCAAAATAAAAAATAATAATTTTTCTATATGGGTTATAATTGAAAGGCACGAGCTCGAAGTCGACGTTAAAATTTTGGCCATTTGAGCGTTAAACTTCATTGATGTAAACACGCGTAATATTTTTAGCGTATAAATTGATAATCAATAAAGTAAAATTTTACTTATAGTTATGTTTTTGCATTCCGATTTTTTATTTACGGAATAAAAAATTGAAACTGATATATATATATATATATATATATACATATGAGGTGAAAAAATAACGGGAATTTTCGTTTCATGAAAAAAATATTTATTTATTCATCTATATTAATGTTGTCGCCTTCAAAGTAGTCCCCTTCGGATACAATACACTTGCGCCAATTCTTTTTCCAATCCTCGAAACACTTCTGGAACTCGATCTTTGTGATTGCTGCTAGCTCTTTCAGCGAGTAAAACGACGGACCTTTAATGTTCTCTTTATTTTTGGAAATAGAAAAAAAGTCACATGGAGCCATGTCTGGCGAATATGGAGGCTGGGACATCATTACAGTTTTTTTTTAGCCAAAAATTCACGAACAAGTAATGAATTGTGAGCAGATGCATTATCGTGGTGCAAAAGCCATGAATTGTTTTGCCACAAAACCGGGCGTTTTTTTAGAATTGCTTCACGCAAACGGCGCTGAACTTATAGGTAGTACTTCTTATTGATTGTTTGACCTTGTGGGAAGAATTCATGATGCACTATGCCATTAAAATCAAAGAACACAGTGAGCATAACCTTCACATTCGACCGCACTTATCGATCCAGAATGCACCCACTGGGACGATTGAGCCTTAGTTTCGAGCTACAAGATTGTGACTCGCAAACTTGGCGCCTGGTACCCCCAAGAGGCGAAGGACACGGACACGATGGAGAGGATTGTTGACAGTCCTTTTCCATTCCGGTAGGAGAGATCGGACGACACAGACAAGGACACCGCAATGGAGTGCCCATGGTCGTCATCCTATAGGCCTCCCGAATACGCCGGGAAAGTTGTACGAACTATTGCTGCGACCGAGACTGTTGCAAGTGGTGGAAGCTGCCAAAGACCTCTCGAACAGACAGCACTGTTTTAGACGAGAACGCTCAACAATAGACAAGATAAATGACATATGTCATGAAGCTAGACTACTGGTACTCTTCGTAACGTAAGACGTACGGAACGCTTTCTACTCTGCGAGGTGGGCGGATATTCTGGAGGCGTTGGAGACAACCTTCCGTGTACCTGCCTATCACGTGCGAGTTGTGAGAAACTACTTACGGGATAGATACCTGACGTTTGAGACAACCGACGGTACACGACGGGAAAAGCTGACAGCATGGGTCGCGCAGGGTTCAATCCTGGATCCCAACTTCTGGAATATTTTGTACGACTGACTACTAAGACTGGACATGCCGACTGACACGTGCCTCATCGCATACGCGGGCGACGTTGCAGTGGTAATGACAGTACGTCACTCATCTGGTGCAGCTGAAAGGTGATGAGGTAAAGTACGAGTATGCGAAGTAAGAAAGTGGATGGATGTGTGGATAACTGAGTGATAGAGAGAGTGAAAGAACATAGTAGTAGTATTGAATGACAGGAAGCAAGGAATGAATGTGCAAAGGAAGCGCCAAGGAGAGCGGCTCAGTTCGAAGTAATGTGATAAACAGTACCGGGCTGGTGTCAGGCGTACAAGGAGATATTTGTTTAGTGGGTAGGGGTGGCCGCCGCCACTTAGCCCCACATATGGTTCTTTGGCAAGAAAGTACTAGTCAGTCCATTACTTAAACTCATAGCCTCCTATCAAAAACAAAAAATAATAATAATAATAGCAATCATTTAATTGCTTTATTAAATGCAAATAAATATTTTAAGGTAGGTATTCAACATTTGTTAATTATGTTTTTTTGTAATATTGTTTATCATGTAGAAATGTTGTGACAACTAATATATTTTTAAAAAATACAATATCTACTACTAGTAACTGATCTATATGAACTCTATATTAACCTCATAATTTGTATATGAAGTTTATTCTTGTAAATATTGGTATATCATTTATATTATCATTAGATTATAAGAAGTGCGGGATACTTGTACAAGTAGACGTTTAACTCTTTAACTGACCTGAAGTGAATTCTTTGATAATACTCTGAATTATAGCTACCAAGCTTCAATTCCATGTTAATCTCTGTCTCCCTTTTATAGATGGATTATTTCTCTTATTCCCGTCCTGGTGTTACACCTTTTTACGAAATGTCCCCACATCCATGTGTGGGAACTGGGTTTGATCTGTACTTCAAACTACTGCGTTGCGGCAGAAGAGTCAAATTATGCTTCTACGCTTTGTACCCTACTTTGTAGAACCATCCGTCTTCTTTGCATCGGTATTTGTCCAGGCCTTTGAGCCTGTGTATAGTCATGGAATCTGAGGTTTTTTTCAGGATGATCACACACATTCAGTGTGTAAAAAATGCTAGTCTTCGCGGCTACAATGAAATGTGCTAGTCTTCGTCGGTAATTTGAAATGTGCTACTCTTCGTAGGGAGCGACAATTCCCTCTCCGACATTTATTGATGAAATGTAGCGAGACTTTAAATCAACAAATTAAGGACAAGAGGTTTAAGAACTTTGGATACCTCTATGACAATCAGTAAATTAATGGAGTTAAGAAAATTTATTTACGCGATATTGAAAATATTGCATAAAACGCCGTGAATCTCTTGGTATATCTTTTGTATTTCCCATTTTAGATAATAAAAAATAATATTTTGTTATTATAAATGAATCTAGTATTCACAATTGCTAACTATATAGTACGGTTGAAATAATTGAATGATCACTATACAAGTTTATATACATTTAATGTTTTTCTGCTCCCCTCTCTATTACACACCGTACGCTTTTTAGACTATGATATATGTATACAGGCCCAGTTCCATTCATTTACGGCGAATGGAGAGTACGTAGTTCCAGTGTGAATATTTACATCGATGGACCCGACTGATTAAAAAACTGTTAACTATTGTTTAAAGGTCTTGTGTCGTAACTATACCGAAGATATTAAAACATTATTTATATTTTTTATCACAGAAATCTATATGACGTATACAGAATTATAAAAGTAAGTTATTAAAGAAAAGGTAAGAAATTTTACTACATTTATATATTTGTTATATTTCGATATTCTATAAATATTGTAATAACATTTATAGCACTGTTTAGGATAACTCTGCTGTCACACCTATCCGTGACATAAGCAGTACATTTTTATACCGTGCAGTTGGCGATACGTACGGTGCAATAATGACCTACTCATGTCACGGATAGTGCTAATAAAATATTTGTTCATTTAATAAGTATTATTTTTATATCAACTACATTTATAATAATATACATTATTATCATAGGGCAGCATATTCTAAGCAAAGTTAGGTAGTCAAACATCTTATCAGCAGTGCTTATTTAATTAGCCATACTTAACCAATTTTAAAAACCACTGTCCGTCAAATGTCTGTGGCAATTTGGTCGTTCATTCAATACTCATAACAATAAGACACTTACACGTCTATGTATATACCACATAAACTTAAATTAGTTGAAGATGGTTATAACATGAGATGCATGGCATAAGTGATGACTTAAATTATTTTATTTCAATTTTTTAAAAATGAAATTAGACATTTTATTGAAGTACGTTTTTCAACAATTTTTGCAGATCTCCTGAGCAATTTAGGTTACCCAAATTATATAGTAGCGATGATGCGCCTACGTGAATTATATGGTGCTTTTATGAATGTAAACAGCAGCCTCGTATTATGCTTTGCATCTAGAATTTGTAAAAGATGTCATGAACAGATAATTTTTATACATACACTAGAGCTTGAACAGCGCACTTCGCGCCTCCTAACCTAAACAAAATTTAGATTTCTTGACTTAGACGCATACGCACTATACATGAGCCAATCACATAACGTCTATCTTGGCTTCACACCACATCTGGGCATGACTTTTTTATATGGTGAATAATACCTGTATCATAAACACGTCAAACCACGCAAACTTCGGAAGACTACCTATATTATTATTATATTTTATTATTGTTTTTCTCGTTTTTAATTCCCTTTCCCAAAAAGAACTGGGTATGTCATTGTAAGTGTAAAGAGAAATATCTAATTCTATCAGCTCGTTTCTTGTATTTTTTTATGAATTTCAGTCTTGCCATGGAATGTTGTAAGTAGCTATAAAACAATAACTGTTCTTTAATTATTTTTATGTTAAATTCTCAAAAGAAAATAAAAATAGACGAAATTATTCCGCAACCAAATTTGATAACTGACAAGTATTTCCTTTTGTTAAATGTATATATATAAATAAAGAGTTAAAATTGTATGCAGCATTCAGATTATACTTGCAAATATTACTCATAAATAATGCAATAATAAATGTTAGTGTAGTATAATATTGTTACGCAAAGACGTGGGTGCTCCCACAGAGCACAGGGGAAGGTGAAGGAAAGACAGTGGTGTGGAGACAGCTCTGTTTATTCGGCAAGAGATCGCGCGTGCGAAAATGTATACGCTGCATTTCCGTAGCGCGAGCTTTTGGGCGGTGGTGCTCTTTGCTGACGATGCTGTTGCATTGGCAGCGGTTACTTGTGGAGGTGCCATCGGAGAGCCTAGCGCTCGTCCATGACACGTCCAAGGTCGCGCGTGCTAACGTCCTCGTTGCCCAAAAAAATCAGTGATTATCTATGAGCACCGCTCCGTGGAACGCTTCGAGTATTGTGTGAATGTGTGAATATGTTTTCTTATATATGCCCGGATACCAGTGCAGCTCGAAGTTGTACAATTTGTTTGTTTATTTATGTCCCTTGTGCATTGGATTCTGCTCCAATCTTTCCGCTTGTGTGTTTTTTTTTCTTTATAGAGTAAGAGGTTAAGGACAAATCCATTATGAACGATATGGCACCGACTGCAAGATCTGCAAGCTCTAGATTCGCATTATTTAGCCACTTCTGTATTTTAATGATAGCTTTACTAGCAATTTCAGCTACCTCTTCTTTCTCTTTTGCTACCAATACCAAAGCTATGTCGTCTGCGAATCCTACGATCATTGCTCCTTCTGGTAATTCTAGCTTGAGTACGCCATCGTACATAATGTTCCACAACGATGGGCCCAGTACTGACCCCTGTGGAACTCCCCCGGTAACCTTATAGTTCACCGTGCCGTCCTCGGTCTCGTATAAGAGAGTTCTTTCCTTGAGGTAGTCAGACATTATTCTTCTTATATACGGAAAGACTCCAAGTCTCACTAGTGCTTCGTGAATTTTGCACGAATTTGCAGAGTTAAATGCATTTTTAACGTCAAGTGTAACCACCGCGCAGTACTTTTTCGCCCCGCCTTTCCATCTTTTCCCGCTTATGGTTGTCCGTGCTGTATTCACAACTAAGCCAATAGTGTCTAATGTTGAGCGGCACTTACGGAAACCATACTGGTGTTCCGCAAGCCCCTCTGGCCCCTCGGTTTTGTCTTCCATCCTAACGAAGATTATGCGCTCTAATACTTTGCCCTGCGTATCGAGCATGCAGAGCGGTCTGTATGACGACCCTTCTCCAAGTGGTTTGCTACCCTTTGGTAGCAACACAAGCCTTTGCTCTTTCCAGTTGAATGGAAACGTTCCTTCTTTGAGACAAGTGTTATACAAGTCTATAAACTCTGCTGGGTGAGCCTGGATGGCATGTTTCAATGCGATATTGGGTATGCCATCAAGTCCTGGAGCCTTATTGTTTCCAACCCTCCGGCAGGCTGATAGTAGCTCCTCCTCCGTAATTGAGGGTATATTATCTATATCTATTTCTTCTACCCTAGCACATGGAATGTCCGGCTGGTTTGGGAAGAGTTTTGTTACCACCCTGCTGAGTACCTCTGGGCACTTCGGTGGGGGTATGTAACTTTCCTTTATCTTCTTCATGACAATTTGCTGAGGTCGGGCCCAAGGGTCTTCATTGACCTCATCTTGCAGCTCTCTTAGACATCTTTGTTTACCCACTCTTATACGCCTTTTAAGGTTGCGCTTAGCTTCTTTCATTTTTTCGTTGCAGTTCTCCACCGCATCCATTCATCTACCGGTTCGGTAGAATTTCTTCCTTGCCCGTTGTTCTAATCTTCTAGCTCGATGGCAAACGCTGCGCGCTTGTTTGATTTTGTCATTCCACCAATATGCTGGTAGCCATCTTTGACTGGACACTTTTCTCGCCATTACCGCGTCGCACACTTTGGTGAGCTGGCCCGTCATTTGTGCAGCCTTGTCGTTTGCTGATCCCGTCAATTGAATATTGTCAAACATCGTCAAGAATAACTCTTTGTCATACTCTTTGGTTTTCCATTCAGTTCTTGTACTACTGGGATTTGTACAGATTTTCCTATTTGGTCCGCCTATCTCCATTATTATAGCTAGGTGATCACTATTTGTGTAGTCATCACTCACGATCCATTTGTTTACCTGCCTTACGAGGCAGTTACTGACAAATGTCAAGTCTATGAATGAATCTGCATCTCCTTTTTTGAACGTGGGGGTGTCGCCTTGATTCAGCAACACCAAGTCTAGTAGCGTGAATGCCTCCAGTAGCACTCGTCCCCGTTCATTGGTTCTGCTACTACCCCACTCAATCGCCCATGCGTTAAAATCTCCTGCTATTATAGCTGGTTTTTTATTCCTAGCGTCTTGTACCAGCCGGTCTAGTAGTTGCTGAAACTGCTCTATTGATGCGCTAGGCGGGATATAACAACTGAATACATGTATGCCGCCTATTTTGCTCTTACGAAGCCATTTTCCTTGTTTATCACCTTGCCCTGGAAGGTAAAGTCTTTGCAAGCCCAGATTGCGGCTTTACCTGAGGCATTAGATTCCCAGGATGGTTCATTCAAATCTTTGTACTGCTCACTGACGAGAGCGACATCGAACTTGTGCTCTCGTACAAACTGACAGAGAAGGTCTTTCGCAGTCTCACAATGGTTGAGATTTAGCTTGACTATTCTAATTACCTTTCCTGATTTTTTTAACCGCTGCTTGGTAGGCTGGGCACAAGTAGCTATCAGTGACATGGTTCGTCGGTATATTGTCGCCTTTTTTTCGGCACAGTAAACAACACGGTTCATTACGGCAGCTATTTGCTTTATGCCCCGTCTTACCACATTTGTAGCAGCATTTGCTTCTATCTTGCGGATCAGTACACTTGATAGCGACGTGGCCAAAACCAAGGCATTTATAACACCTAAGCGGCCCCTTACTGTGGTTTGATGAACGGATCCTACAGTTGACCCATCTAATTTTAATTTTCTCTAGCTTTGTGAACTTGGTCGCTATTTCTTTCGACAATTGCACAATAGCTATTTGCGTGTCTCCGTACGCTTTTCTCAGCGATTTTACGGCAGTGTTCTCAATCGCATCTCTTTCTCCTATTTCCCTTTGCAAGGCCTCCAGTACCTCCTCTTGTTGTCCTTCTTGGAAGTCTGCGGTTTTAACTTCTTTTGTGCGTTTGAGCTCTATGAGGAGATCTCCCGCCACCGTTTTGCGTATTTTATTTACGCTATCTCCTATGGCATTCAGTGAAGGAGCAGTTCTCAATGCTGACAAAATGTCCACGTAACTCCTTCCTTCCGGCACCTTAATGATAAGAGCGTCCGGTCTGGTCGGTCTTGCCCGCTTTGTTCTGTCTTTACTGGTCCTACTCTGGTTGTTAACGTCAGGATCCTTGTTGTTCTCCTTACTTAACTGTTTCTCTTTTTTTTTGCCTTTCTTGTAACGACCTCTTGTCAAGTTGCCTCTTTAGGTCGTTTACTCTCTTTCTCCTCTTTGTTACTCCTATCCTGCGGAGTATTTAAGGCCTCCCTTGGTTTACCCGCCTTTTTCGGTTTCAGACTTGGTATTGTCTGAGTTTCCTTGCCTTCCGTTTCTGGACGTTGGCACTGTAGCAGGTCATCCTCCGCGCTGCACAAACTTTTATACATGACACTAATGCTTCGTGCCATGTCCTTAATATTTTTATGGACGTTATTTTTGTCCCTTACAAACTCTCTTAGTTCCTGGATTTTTTCTCCTAGACGCTCCAGCTGATCATTTCTTCTTTCAAGGTTGTAGTCCCAATTTGAGTTACCTCCTTGATTTACCTGCTCTTGTTCCGTCCGTATTGCCCTTTCAGAAATAGTCTTTATTGGACTACACTCCATGGCATTCGTTTCTCTACTGAGACTGTTGTTGTCGTCCGATCTCTGGGTAGGGAACCCAGTTGTTAAGACACTTTTTGGGGTATCCGAAGTCCCCAAGTTTGCTTTCTTTGTTGTACTAAGCATTTTATTTTTATTTATCCTCCTCCTCCATCTTTAGTCACCTAGCTTACACTGAGCTCTCTCCGCGAAGCTATGCTTCACAGGTGTGAATTCTGGCCTCATGCCCCAGCGCAAGTCTTCCTCAGAAAGCCTCCGGAAAAGGGTAACGAGCCCCCCCCCCCTCTGACCACAATAGGGCCCGTTCCGGGCGCCACCGGCACTATTGAGATCATTGGGATTTTCGCCGGATGATAGGGCAGCTAGGGCGTGTCGGCGAAACATCCCCGGGCCCCTGTACTTTCCGGCAGCCTGGGAGTGTCAAAACCCAGTTTATCTCGTATCCTTTCCCTTCAGCAGTCGAAGTCGGGTCCGACTGCGGCAATCGGCGAGCCTGCTTAGACACAACCCGAAGATCAAACCTTGTTTCCGGTAGTGACAGATCTTCAATAAGCTGCTTGGTCCGCGGGAGATATTTTATTTCTCTCCAACCCTCTGTATGCAGCACTACGTACGTAGTACTATGCGCTTACAGCGAGCGTTCCTCTATCCGCCACCCGAGGACGCGTCACATGGGGTACAGCTCCCCCTCGTGGGGAGCTTCCGCTTGTGTGTACTCGTCTATGTGTATGTGTGTGTTTTGAAGAGTATGAAGCGGGTGTTGCGTTCTAGCAGCCGCTACTGCTTTACTTATTCTCTTGACGGAGCTCTCTTACAATACTTACTTATCTGTCTAGTTTTTATGAATATAAGCTTCGAACAGGGTTCGATTTGTGTAGCGTAAATTATACAATCGTTTGTTACAATATTATTTTGACTTCGATTATATACACATTCGTCGTCAGGCTCGATTTTCGCTTAAATTTATTAGACGGCTACACAGAGCCACTTTGAATCTTGAGAGCGAGGCCAAGGTTTTTATACTGTCTGGCAACGAATTCCACAGCCTCGCTCCAAAAACTCGAAGCGGGCAGAAGGATACGGTGGCGCGCCCCGCCCAACACTTTTAATATATCTCACACATGAATTTTGCAAGCTCTGTAGTCTCGTATGAAGCTCCTCCGACACATCAAGATAAACCACCGAGCAATAGTCCAGGTGAGAAACGACAAGGGCGCTGGCCAGATGCTTGCGTAGAAACTCAGTGGTGCTGGACCTAAAAGATCTCAGCCCATAAAGGGCTCTGTTAACCTTCCGGCTAACAGCATCCACCTGTGGTTTCCATGTAAGTTTAGAGTCCATGTTCACACCAAGGTTCTTTACTACATCAACAAAGGGCACGAAACTACCATCCTGAACCTCAACACCCTGCAGGTTCAGCATCTGAAACTGATTTGAGCGTCCACTCAAAGCACCTTCCTGTTCGTCTCTCTCTTACCCTGACCTAGACACGCCTGATCAGCTGGGACCAAGGCCCGACAATCTCGTCAGTCTTAATAATCTCCCCATAGGAAGCCGCCAACGCATGCATGGCTGCCGCCCAAGTAAACTGGTGCGTTTTTCCACCGTCTCGTCTCGTTCCATAAAACAAAAGTGCTTTATTGCACTTTTTCATGACGTGCGCGACATCTTTGGTAAAAAAAATAATATAAGAACAAGTGTAAATAATACTGTAGGTTAGACTAGAATAACATACGCGCAATTAAATCACTAATAAAAGTGTGATTAATTTAAAAATTTAAATTTAAAATTCACGCCTTCGTACCCATTTATCAATTTAATTTTCGCGCGCTCCGATATTCAAAACTCGCGCGCAGCGCGTATTGAGCGGGCCTAACGCATGCGCGTATATTTGGACGATGATGTTGTCTTAGTCTAGCAGCTAATTCGTACAGCGCCATACAAGCGATATATGATATTAAAATCGTACCTGGTTAACGCCGCTTTTAGCCTGTTAAATATCAGGTCGGGCTTTTTCATCGTATGGAAATGTTTTAGCGCTTCGTGATCAGTATAGATCGTGAATCTCCGACCGAAGAGATAGGGCTATATACCCCTATATTGTGGGGGCAGAGTGACCTGAAAGGTCATACGATTGTTTTCAACATTATCTTGCGCTGTGAATGCGTATCTGCGCCCTCACATAATTACGTCGCAACTTATTTTTCAATGTGTACTTTAGGTTTTGAAATAATAAAACAAAATACAGTTCGAACTTTTAAAGAATTTTATTAATTTTTTAACAAAAACATTTTTACAATCGCATATTGTCGAACGTAGAACTAAATTAATTGTGACATCGAATATAAATTTGCAAAATAAGTAAGTTTCGTAAGTTTAACACAAAAAAATCATTATTACAACAAGTGCTCGAAATGTGCACCATTAACTGTTTGACAGTGAGCTAGACTATCATAAAAACTATCTACGGCATTTTGAATCATATCTGCTGGAATCGATGCAGCTGCATCTAAAATTCTCTGCCGAAGTTCTTCGATAGTTTGTGGGTTTGCGGGATTGCGGAATTCTTCATTAAATAATAGTCTCACTTCTGCATATGATCGCCAGTGATACCCGTTTACGCTCCGTCAATTGCACCATTCTCGTGAAGTCAACAGTAGTAATACTAAGAATCCAGCCTAGGAAGTTACGAAACAATATTAACAACAATACTAATGCGTTCGGAGGGTAACAAACTATCGTACCTACCAATACAATCTCTTTGTCTTTGGAAACACCAACAAAATATTGACTTAGCAGCACTATTTATTGTAGCAGGATATAACACAAAAACAACTTATAATGCTAGGAAATCATTCCATGGAACGCAATGCAAGTTGATTTTGAAATCAACTGTATCACTTTTCAAGTCACTTTGACCCTACAACATGGAAGTATATCCGAACATAGAACTTCATGCTTTGTCTACTCGTATCATCAAAAAATGGGGGTTTCATTCGAAAAAATTAAATTACTTACTAATGACCCTGAAATTCGACCTCAAGGTCAAACGCAAGGTCACCGTTAGGTGCATCTTTTTAAACCCTACAACTTTTATTTGAAGCATTTTTTTGTAAAAAACGTTTTTTTGGAGTTACGCTGGTGTCCCAGTCTTTT
Organism: Muscidifurax raptorellus; assembly: GCA_020010945.3. Lineage (NCBI taxonomy): Eukaryota > Metazoa > Arthropoda > Insecta > Hymenoptera > Pteromalidae > Muscidifurax > Muscidifurax raptorellus. The sequence goes on from JAHUUD020000081.1 coordinate 248,636, forward strand.
TGAATCACCCTGTATATATATACGACGATGCTTCTCTCTCTCGTACGCGTTGTATCTCTCTTCTTCTCGCACGCGTCGCATCTATATAATATATGTATATACGACGAATGCTGCTCTCTCTCTCTCTCTCTCTATCGCACGCGTCGCATCTATATAATATATGTATACACGACGAATACTACTCTCTCTCTCTTCCTCTCGCACGCGTCGCATATATACAATATACCCATATATGTATATACAACGAATGCTGCTTTCTCTCTCGCGCACACGCTGTATCAATATCTCTCTCTCTCTTTCTCTCTCTCTCTCTCTCTCTCTCTCTCTCTCTCTCTCTCTCGCACACGCTGCATCAATCTCTTTTGCATGAGCTGAATCTTAATATTCTATTCTATTTTATTCTTAAATAAATTATATTAATTTCAGACTTCAAACCACAGTAACGCTTAATGCGCCAGACAATTCGAATACTTACAGCAGCTTTCAATCACATAAATTTGCTCACAAATACTTTAACGAAAATTTTATAAGTAACGAATTTGGACAGGCTTGCTCAATCTCTGATAGACTTTGGTTTGAGAGAGATTTAAAGAAACCTGTACCTATACATGAAAATATTATCAACAAAATCTTTGTAAATATTTAAGCTTTATTTTGCATTTCATGTTTTTTTTTATTTTTAACAAAACGAAAAATTCATTTTTCTACGAATTTTACAGGATACACTTACACTTCAAATATGCTCTACATGCATATCAGCTTTGAATAAAAATAAGATACCTAATTTTTCAGTTTATAATGGATTTCGCTATCCGGAAATACCACATACTTTATCAAAGATTGATTTTCTAACTGAAAGGCTTCTTTCTCCTCGTATACCTTTCATGTAAATAAGGAGATTAAGGCATGTTCATGGACAATTCGGAATATATGGACAAATAATCAACAGCTCTAAAACAGTTGATACAATGATTGGATCACTTCCAAGAAATATCAATGACGAACATTGCATTTACGTACACATAAAAAAAAATTATACATAAAAATAGTTTTGTTCATGGATTAGTTAGCACTAGATCTCTTAAAATCTGGCTACAGCATTTGATTACTACACCGTTATATCAACACTATAAAATAACAGTCGAGGAATCATTTTTTAATCAAGATATACCACAAATTACTCAAGAAAATATTGATGATTTCAGTGAGAACATTGATATTGAAGAAAGTATTACTGCACAACAACAAACATTAGTATGGAATGAAGAAAAATATTTGAGACTAGCACCAGGACAAAATAACATCCCACAAAGTTTACTGTTAGACGAACATGCCGAAGAACTGTCATTTTCCAGTATTTATATTGGACAATTTCGCCAATTTAAAGACGGAGTTACAGTTACCCCTTTTATGATGGCATCTAGCGAACTGAGACGTAAAGATCGTCGTGGAATTCATTCGTACCATTTGTGATACATGGGTGTCAAAATAATTAAATTACGAGTTCGTGACAGCTTGACTATAGCTTTTAAACATGTTGGTACAAATACCACAATTACTAAGGAACAAGTGCAGTCTGAAGAATATATCAATAATTGCATTGAATCTAATTTAGCATTTTTACGATCAATACCAAATTCAGTTTGGTACTGGCCTGAAAAGAAAAGAGATTTATTTGCCATGATTAGGCAGATAGGGAAGCCAACTGCATTCATGACATTAAGTGCAAATGAAATAGGGTGGCCTACACTAATAAAACTTTTACATACCTTAGCCCACGGAAGAGAAGATGCTGAAGAATTTATCGCATCAGAATTAACTTTCATTGACAAAAGTTTATTGATCAACAACGATGCTGTAACGTGTGCTATTTATTTTAACAAGTTAGTTAATGTTATTATGACAATATTGCAGTCGAAAAAATTCAGTCCTTTCGGGAATTATAGAGTTATCAACTATTTTAAACGGATAGAATTTCAACATCGAGGGAGCCCGCATGCGCACATTTTATTATAGCTTGATAATGCTCCGAAGGATATCCTCGGACAAGACGAAGATCAAGCAAAAGAAATGATTGACAGTTTAATATCAGTATCTGCGTCGAAAGCATCTGGAAATATTAAACTTGTAACTCATAAACATACCTTTACATGTTATAAGAAAATTATTGCCCATTCACTGCTAAAATGTCGATTCGATGCACCATTTATGCCTTGCAAATCCACAATGATTTTGGTACCAATGGAAAAAACTGATCCGCGTTTTAAAGAATACTCAAAATAATATGCTGAAATTAAAATGAATTTAGAAAATAATAAATACAACAGTTTTAATGATTATTATAAAAGTAATAATATTAGATCAGATGATGAATACAGAGACATAATAAGATCTGGCATTGTTAGACCAAGAATCTTTTATAAAAGAAATCCTTCAGAAAAATTGCACAACTCATTTAATCCATTTGTTTTTAATGTATTACAGTCAAACATGGATTTCCAGGTAATCACAGAAGAATATTCTTGTGCTGCTTATGTTGTCGAGTATGTTAATAAAACAAATAAAAGAATTAGTAATTTACAACGTAATATTATAGAAGTTATGGACGAACATCCAGAATTCGATATTGTTGAAACAACTCGCAAATTAAGCGTTTATATGTTAAATTCTGTTGAAATGACTAGTCAAGAAGCTGCTTGGTATCTTGTTAGAGAACCAATGTCAAAATCTTCAGTTGTAACACAATATATCAACACTTGTTGGCAAATAAATGAACTTGATGATGACTCTTGTGACACTTGGAAAGAAGATTGGTATGAAAAATATCAAAAACGTCTGGAACATTTGGAAAACGTCTCTTTGGCACAATTTGTTTCTAAATATACGAAAAATAATAATGGAGTTTACGTTGAAAGAAAACAGCCGCGAATTATTCGTTACAGAAACTATGATATAGCCCAGGACTACAACGAGTATAAAAGAGAAATGGTTACTTTGCATTTGCTATTTAGAAATGAAGATACAGACATTTTAGCAGATATGTAATTCATAACAATATATGACGAAAATAAAAATACTATTATAGAAAGAAGAAAAGAATTTGAGTTAAATATCGATATTCAAAAGACTATTGATGTACGCCGACAATTATGTCGTCAAGATGAACTTTTGAATGATGATAAGTTAGAAATTCAAGACGTTGCTACTAGATTTCCAGAGGCAAACCCTTTTCAAAAATTACATAGAAATCCAAATGCTGCTGTTAATAAAGATTAACGTTTAGCTACGCTGAAAAACTTAGGAGCAATAGCTAAAAGAAAAGAAAATATAATGAGCCTTGATCAGTTTTGTGAACTTATGAAAACTGCTAACGAAAAACAAAAAGATTTACTTTTACACGTTATTCATCACATTTTATCTGCGGAGAAATCACCATTACAAATATTTTTTACTGGACCAGCTGCATGTGGAAAAACATTTGTTATTAAATTGATTATGGAAATATACAATAGATTTGCAGACAATGACGGCTTTTGCAACGCATACATTACGTGGGCTTCGACTGGCAAAGCTGTTGTTGCAATTGATGGAACTACTATTCATATAGCATTGAAAATATCGTTATCTAAACTAATTTCATTATCAATGGAAACAGCACAGCATTATCGGTGCTTATTTAAAAACGTTAAAGTGTTAATAATTGATGAAATCAGCATGATTGGTGCCGAACTTTTAAATCAAATCGATTCAAGACTAAAGCAAATAACTGGAAATTTCGATAATAATTTTGGTGGACTAGACATTATTCTTATCGGTAATTTGCGACAATTACCTCCAGTTCGAGCAACTCCAATCTTCAAGCAGCCAAAACAACGGATGGTTGGACTTCTGCTGTGGCGAGGATTAAAATTCTACGAATTAACTGAAGTTATGCGACAAAGTAATGTTGCATTTGCTACTATACTCACAAAAATTGGCAATGGATCTATTCTTAATGATGAAGAATTGGCGATTATCGAGTTGAGATTTTTTACAAAGGAAGAAGTCGCACAACGATGTTCAATGGTGTTAGATTATTTCATGAAAATGCATCTGTCAATGAATATAACATAAACATTTTACAACAATCTGAAAATAAATTAGATTCAATTGCAATAGACGTAATTTCAGGTTGTACTAATCACGAACAGGAAACATTTGTTAGGCAGAAATTACATAAGATGTCAGTGATTGATGCTGGTGGATTGCCATATGAAATTATCGTTGTCATTGGAAAACCTTATAATGTCACAACAAATGTAGACGTTACAGATGGATTAGCTAACGGTGCCGTTGGGCTCTTAGTTCATATAGAACAAAATAAAGAAAATTACATTACTCGTGTATGGCTAATTATTGCTGATAAAAAAACTGGCACTATCGCTAAAAAAAAGCCGCTGGCTTCGTTTCGGAACACAACATCGATAAACGTGCTGTTCCTATTATACGTCGAACTTCAAGTATACCTCTTAATAATAACAAAATGATTATAGGAAAAAGAAATCATTTTCCATTGATACCTGGATGTGCTATGACTATCCATAAGTCTCAAGAAGGTACGTATGACGAGGTAGTTTATGAGTATAATAAAACTCATTCAATTCAGTTATTGTATGTAGCTTTATCGAGAGTGACAAGTCTTGAAGGTTTGTTTATATGCAACCGTAATAATGATTTAAGATTTTATCATGGAAGAAGTATAGACTTATCAATTTTACCTTTGCAAGAAGAATTTTTAAGATTATCATTAAACAGGCTAACTACATTGCAAGGAGTGATTACTAATTTTATTACATCGAAAGAGGCATTGACAATATACACTTTAAACTGTCAAAGTCTCAGAAAACATGCTTCTGATTTAAAAGGTTCTATTTGTACACAAAGTAACTTTTTATTATTATCTGAAACGTGGCTCCCCGACGAAGAAGACATTCACTTACCTGATTTCAATTGTATTGCTAAATTCAAACGAAAGAATGTTAGATCTGCTGGAGTTGCGTATATCAAAACCATAATTATTCACATATTGATACATTACATATAGATCTCACACTACAAAATGCGGTGGAAATTGATGTTGCTCAAGCAGCTATTTGCGATCTGTGTACTTCTCAAATTACAATGGATGATGGAAGACAAATCATTATGGTTGTAGTGTACATTTCACCGAATCAAAAAATTCACGATATCATTACGTTTTTACACAAACGATTGTTCCCATACTGTCGCGAAGGTTCAAGGATTTTTAAAGATAATTCACATGAAATTCCAATGATTTTAGCAGGAGATTTTAATGTTAATATTGCTAAAGATGATTCTATACCATTAATTACTTTTCTTCATGAAGTGAACAACCTACAACTAGATATGGAAAAACAATCGACGCAGTATTTATAAGATACCTCGATGATGTTATGTCTATCACTTTCGTCGCATACTTTAGTTATCATTGGCCAATCGTCACTTAAATACCATCAGAAAAACCATCTTGTTACTTTCATTTTACACTTCCTTCAATACAACATACTTTCCATTACATACTTCATAAAGCTCAGCTTCTATGTTACAAAACGAAAAATATTAATTTACCTTATTGTCTATAAAATTCTTTCAATAACCTTAGTTTCAATGTTTCACATCTGCCAGGCGTCCCGTGACGGCTCATGTTTTTTTTTTGGTACGATCCAGAGCGAGGGGGCGTAGTGTGAGTTTGAGGGCACGACTATGTCTTGCTTGCGGAACTTCGCTAGCTCTCGCAGCATGTGCTCTTTTAGGGCTGGGGGAAATCTGAACCGGACGTTTCTTATTACTTTATTGAATTTCAGCACAATTTTGTGCTGTAACAACTGTGTGGCCGGCAGTGGTTCGCCCTCTATGTCGAATACGCTCGCGTATTCGTCGATAATTTCGCGTACACATTCGATTTCCTTCGCGTTGCGACCCTCGGTATCCGCCAACAAAAGCCGTCTCTGCACCTCGGTCCAATTGCTAGTCATTCTTTGGCGACTATGACCAATGCCTGAGCTGCTTGACTCTGAATCGCGGTGACATTTTTCTATGCAGTTTAATGAATTCCTTTGCGAGTTCTAACTGTTTGCGAGATAGTTTTGGGTTACCGTCTTCGTCTACGATTTTTCCCTTGTGACGCGCCTCAAGCCCTAGTGCGCTTTTCGCATCATTAATTAATCCCGGCGGAGCCATGTTTTGTTCGCGATTATAATAGATAATTTTCGCTGTATAATTTCGTTATTGAAATTAATGTTACCGTGGAAGCCAAGCTGCGCAAAAATGTATGAGAGACTTACAGAAAGATGACGGTAAACGCTGCTGCTGAACGGATGTTGACTGCTCTCGCTGTTGCTCGATGAGGTGGTTATCGCTGGCGTTGCTCGGTGAGATGACTGCTTGCGCGTCGGCGGCTGGTCCACGACAACGGCTGTGCTGTACGCTTGCTGTATGCTTGCTGCTTCTGCTTCGTACGTTAGTCCAGGTGGGCTTAGTTGGCTGAGATTAGCTTTGTGGTAGATGCAAAGCTCGCTGGTGTTTGCTTGAGGCCGTTGGATTTTTCACTCGTAATTTTATTGCGCGTGGAGATTCGGTTAAGTTGGCCTCGATGTATACGTTGAGATGCCAGAATGTTACGAAAAGATGAGGGTACTCCCAGAGAGCATAGAGGCAGGTAAAAAAAAGTGTGTGGTGTGGAGACAGCTCTGTTTATTCGGTAAGAGAGAGGAGCTCCGGTCGTTAAGTCGATCGCCAGTAGAAGACTGCTCGCGTTACCAGCAGGAGCGTGAAGAGTTTGAACGCTACCTCCAGACCAGAGCAACTCCTGAGTCTATTATGGTAGCTATGTTCGCCGCCGCTGAGGGCTGGCACGTGGTTAGTAACTACGCAGCGGTCATCCTCAAGAAAGTGAGGGATGACGAAGAGAGAAGAAGACGAGAGATGCTGCAAGAAGCTGACGACCGGACGATGCGGTAAGAAGCAGACGGCAGCCTATAATGAAGAAGGTACGATAGTGGATTTACTAGATATGGACGCATAAGGAATGACAATCACATCAAGGAGACAAGGGCAATGTCCCTATGCCCCCCCGCGAAGTAATACTTGACCGTGGTACTGCGGGGGAAAAAAGGCACTGAAGACGGAGCTTGGCCCTCCTCGCCGACAAATCGGTAAGGAGAGCGAAGAAGATTCGGGTTGCAATTGGATTCTATATTCGGTCGCAAAACGAAGGGTTTTAGTTGGTGAGAATCCAACACACGGTGGCTCAGGCCATGTCATGGTCTATTAAGATTTTTCCCTCCAACCTCTTTCTTCAATAAAAAAAAACACACACACACACGCACACGCACACGGATCTTAGGGTAAATATATTCAGTGATAAAACTTATGCGTTGACTATACACTATACACTCACACACACACACATAAACACATAAACACATCACTCAATTATGTCGACTGGTTCCTCTTCATTACTCAGCTCTATTTTGACGAAGACAGGCTTTCCCCTGTCAGCTGGATCGTTGGGAGATGCGGGGGAGTCGATCTGGAAGAATTCTTCTCCCACTTCGATATCCGTATCGGCCTCCTCCTCCTCCTCCTCCTGCTGACCAATTTGTACATCGGCATGCTCCACCTGTGTAAAAATAATACGTAATTAGTTGCTTGTGATAAACACAAGATATTAAGATTCACCTTACTAACTAACAACTAACCTGTTGCTGCACCATCTCCTTGCCAGCCTCCTCCGGCTCGCCCCTCTTATTCAATTGTATGCTGCAGCACCACAGCTCTCTTCTGCTGCACGTTGTATAGAGGCATACCCTGCACTCCATGCAGTATGTCCAGCGTGTGCGTATAGTCATACGCTTCACTGTCCTGGCACACACTGCACATACATCACCGATCGTAGGGATGTAGTAGTTTACAGGGCCGACAAAACGCGAACTTCGTATATTTTGCAGCACGCGCTGTAAATCCTTGCGCTCCTCATGCAACACATCATATTCGTCGCGGTGCTGTTGTATCAGCCGCGATGCACGTTCCATGCGCATTTTCAAAAGTGCGCTTTTCTCCTCCAACTGCTTTAACAGAACACTTTTCACTGACATCTTACTTTGGCTACGATCGACTTGGTACTGACGATTGTAGTCCAAGCAGTCATCTGTAGGGCCTAGAAGGAGGAGGAATGAAGGAGAAAAAATTTAGACTTGTGTTAGTTATTGTTCGATAGCACATGTGTATTCATACACCCGATACCCGAACTAGTTGGCTGACGCGTTGTGCAGCGAAATGCTCGACGGACACAGGATACTTTTTACGAGCGCGAGAAAGCATAACCTTTGACTCTCAAGTGCTCTTCGCAGGAAGTTGATATTTTTTAGTATCCACTTATCGCTATGAGTCTTAGCAGGCGATACCTATACAGCGGAGATGAATTAGTGCGACAAAACAACTATACGTGCTTCATACTGTTTACTTCTCGATGAACACGGGATACTTTTTACGATTGTGAGAGAGAGCATTATCTTTGACTCTCGACTGCTCTACGCGTGAACTTGATATTTTTTAGTATCTCGGCATGAGTCTTTGCAGTCGATACCTATGCGAGGAAAAAATGGATCAGTGTGACAAAACAACGGTTCAGAGTAATCTCAAAAATAATAAACACGTGGATTCTCGGAGCCGATTCTCGAATCGGTATGGTCACCGCTTACACAGGATGTCGAATGCTATTAAATATGATTTATTCAGCCGCTTGAGAGAGAGCATTGATTTTAGCCGCCTTGTATTGTGCGATAATCGTCGACGGTATCATTATTTCCGATTGTTATGCATCTTGGACCCGTGAGGTGTAGGTAATATAATACCTATGAATTAGTCGATCCTCTTGGTATGTAAAAGACGTTCGACGTGATTTTGATACTCGTCAATGATAAAGCTGAGCCAAAACTTATCACAGGATGTTATTTTTTGCGCTTTATACTGCTACACGAATCCACATATCCCTCCACTAGCAAGACGTTTTTTATACTATATAAACCCTACGCCGACCTCAGGAGCTCAGTAGTCATGAGAGTAGTTGCAACAAAACAAGAGCTCGCAAGCATGTATAACGAAGTCGAGGAGTCTTTTCGCACTGTAGTGCTTCGCATCGCGGGTAATCTTCAAGTGAATAGTGTTGTTAAACGCAGGTGTACAAAAAGCTGGCGTCTACGCGTGAAACGCATGGTTGTGTATCAATTATGCCGCGAGTTTTCACATCTATTACGATGCTGTGGGCCACGGAAAATTGCACAGCTTCATAAACTCATTTTTAAAAAATGCAACTTAGCTGTACGATGTGCAGCCGAATTTTGCATGCAACAGAATTTTGCGCATTTTTCTGGGTTGACACATCTAATAACAGCATTCGAGGAGAATAATGGTAAGTACATTTTTTATCGATTGCAATTTTTCTTCACTATATAGCGTTGTCATTAATAAAAATCAAACAGTGCTTATACTTGGCAGCGAGGTAAACAGCACCACAGCTGATAGCGTCGTGTGCTGATGCTACAAGCTCTGTTTCATTCACACACATGTACACGCGCGCGCGCGCGCGCACGCGTGTATACATACATTCGTAATGTAGTGTCGTCTACTTTAGCCGTAGAACATGTCGAGTGCTACTCATGACGCCTAGTGTTTTTATGTCGTACGCTTCAGAGCTAGAGATATTAGCTTCTTACATCTGTCATATTATATTATTACATAGCAACCGACGCGTATCTCTCTATAATCACAGTAATATAACGTATAATTATAAAATCAAAGAATATACATCCATTATATTCTGACAGTGAGAATGCTTTTTAAAACAACTGTTTTTAGCACTATACTTCTTGCTTTTTTTATAACAACAAAAAAAAAAAAAAAAAAAATGTGTAATCAAATTTTGGTTAATATTTTGTTTAAATTCATTAGACATCAAAAAGATTTTAATATTTATTTTGTAGTATGCATCACTACCTTTGAATACATTTAAAGTTTATTATAAAAAGTAAGCGCTGTATTTTTAACATAAAATTGTTTTTTACATATCAGCGTTAGAAAATTTATTAGCTGACATAACCTCTGGTGAAGATGATAATGATGATATTACGGAATATACATTAAGTCAAAATGTTGAAGCTATATCATCGGATGAAGGTGAAGAGGGGGGCGTGGAAGAAGAGGCAAGTGAGACGGCCGAGGAGGATGCAGCGCAAGCGGGGAATACTGTAGCTGATGTACAGTTTGTACCGGCTGAAATGGTGGCGGGGAGCGCTGCCGATGCACACGGAGAGGAGTTGCGGGTGGAGGAGAGCGACGCCGTAAGGAGAGAAGCAGTGGAGGGGGAGCAACCAGCAGCAGCAGCAGCAGCGGCGGCTGCGGTGCCTGCAGCGGTGCATCTTCAGGTGAATGAGGCAATGGAGGAGGAGGAGGGAGGTGAAGCAGTAGAGAGAGCACCGAATGCTAGAGCGCGAGAGGTTGAAGATCCACCTGTCAATGGTGATTCTCACCGCATGTCCAATGTTGAGCACCTCCTTGCCACATGTAAAGAGCCAATAGATGCTGCTAATAATATTCTACAGCGCTTAATGGAACGTGCAGCTGATGAAAGCGAAAACATACTTGAGTATTCGCAGCATCCATGTGTCAAAAGACGGCAACAAATTCTCGACTTTTTGGCCCGGCCAGTAGCAGCCGAAGAAATGCGGTACACTAGAAGAAGCGCTGGAGGATTGGTCACAGAGCATTTTTTTAACCAGGGAAATCCGAGAGATCGTCAAATTAATGAACGTAAGTATAATGCTGTATTTAAATATACATTTTTCTTTCAAAAATAAAATCTTATTTTTAAATATTATTAAAAGTTATTCGACGTGGTCTCGAAGGATTCGATAAGTACCCTAGGGCGTTAAAACAAGATATTACGCGTATCATGTACGTACGAAGAGCACAAGAAGCACGATGGTTTTTCAATGCTTGTAAAAATAACGAGAATTCAATACTGTTAAACACTGACAATTTGCCTGAACTGTTTAATCGCCTGGGTGAGAGTTTTTCAGGACCACCAGAAGAATAATTTAAAAAAAAAGAAAATGTAATATAGACTATTCAAATATTTTGTATTTAATAAATTTTTACAGAACAAATTCACTCTGACGATTCATCTTGTTCTTCCTATACATCCATTTTTCCCTTATCTACAACATCTTCGAACACCAATAGTTCTGTAGAATCGGCGGATTACGAGGCCGATGAAAGTGATTTTTCTATACAAGTTGGTAGGGGACAAGGAAGAATTGAAAATTCAAGCAGCAATAATGATGATTTTTCTGACTACGAGCAAGAGGATAATCCCAGAGCGGAGGAGGAGGAGGAGGAGACAAGCGAAACAGACGATAATATGAATTATCAAGGAGTCGATGAGGAAGGAGACGAGGATATCCAGCCTCCTGGTAATCGTTTTGATATTTTCCAACAAAATTCGCATTATATATCTAAGTATAAAATAGAAGGTAGACGTATTGTGTTAAAAATCAGATCTCCACCGGAGGATGGTTCTATAAATCCGATAGTTTGGTTGGAATTAGCTATTCGCGATATTTATTCATATATAATTTCATTATGTAATGAAAACGACATGATTGGTGTCTCCGTTAGAAGTTTAAATTTTGCACGAGGCCCGGGTGGGTTATTTTTACGATTAGTAAATAATTTTTTGTACAATGATTTATGGAGTTTAATAAGCGGGTTAGCTCAGAGTAATGAGGATTTTCAATTAGATGAGAGTTTTATTTTAACTTTAACACTTGTTAATATACCTAATGGTGGCCGAAGTGGCAGTAGAAGGAGGATAAATGTTGATAGCTTAGCTCAGAGATCGGTTGTATCTATAAAAAATAACGATAATTTATGTTTGCCGAGAGCTTTAATTGTCGGTGAGACTTTTATGACGTATAAAAAAATCTTTTCAAACGAAGCCATTGATACTTGGAATATTATCAGAGATAGCAGACGTGGTATGCAAAAAGAGCGCGCAAATCTACTTACTATTAACGCAAACGTCGTAATTCCTGCATACGGTTGTGGTATGCAAGAAATAGAGACGTATCAGCGGTATTATGTTGCAAAAAATTTCGCTATTGTAATATACGATAGTATATTACAATGCTCGCCTCGTCCCCGTCGCCACTCGTCGGTGGCGAGCGATTGCACGTGCGTAAATGTATACGCTACATTTCGTAGCGCTAGCTTTTGGGCGGTGGTGCTCTTTACTGACGATACTGTAGCATTGGCAACGGTTACCTGTGGAGGTACCATGGCAGAGCCTAGCACTCGTCCGTCACAATATAAATAGTAGAACAGCAAACGCACACCGATAGTATTCATCGTCTATAATTCTAGAACAAGCCTTATATTTGAGATAGAAGCATTCATAATAGGCACAGACAGACGCATAGTGGGGCCAAATGCCTTAAAATGGGACAAATTCTTGAGAGAGACAGACTTGGAGATTGTGATTTATTCTTGATAAAAATAACTTAAAGTGGACTACGTTATAGTTTTTCGATGCTTTTATCGATTCCTGATAGGTTTACTGGCGTTTTGAAACAAACATATGATTGTATGAGCAATTCTCTACAAATACAGAAAAAAAATTATTTGTCATCATAAGCTCTAGTTAATATGATCCTAATAGTGTTTCTTTGTGTTCCTGGTATTTTCGTAGTTTTCAATTACTATATGTCAAGGTTTTTAGGTAGCCAATGATGAAAAAATGGTCCATTTTTATGTTCTTTATGTTTTTGCACGAATGAATTGAATTATGCTCTTCAAAGAAAGATTTTTCAATGCAATTATATATGGAAATAGTATTGTTGTGTTCTTTTTATAATATAATAGTAATTGTGATGATAGGTAGCGTAATAACGAGATTTTCATCAATGGCTATCTAAAAACCTTCACATGTAGTAATTGAAAAATACAAAAATACGGAAGTGCGTTATCTTGGCGTACTCGTCAACAGGGATGGTTTTCGTCCGGATCCGGTTAAGATCGCTCCAATAATAGAGTACCCGGCTCCCAGGAATTTAAAACAATTGCACAGGTTCTTAGAAATATCGCCGTGGTACCGTAAGTTCCTTAAAGACTTCGCAACAATAGTCGAACCGATGAATCGACTGCAGAAGAAAGGAACGAGTTATAATTAAGGTGATAACCAACAAGCTAAGATGTTAATAACATCAGCACCAGTCTTCCACTGACCCGATTTTAGCGAAACTTTCTGCTTACAATGTGACGCGTCCGGTACAGGCCTTGGTGCGGTCCTAACGCAGAAAATAAATGGAGAGGAAAGCGAACTCTCGTTTGCGAGTCGCACCATGTCTCCTGCGGAACGGAATTATTTAGCTAGCGCACGCGAGTGCTTAGCAGTCCTTTGGACAATACAAAAATTCCGTCCGTATGGCATTTTGTGGTTATCACCGACCATAGCAGTCTCAAGTGGCTAGGTAATTTACGCAATCCAACTGGATGGCTGGCTAGATGGGCCCTCAACTGCAGGAATACGATTACACTGGTTGCCTGGAAGTTGGTACTTCCGAAAGAGAAAAGAGCACATATCTTAAATTAGTGCCACAACGAAGCAACGTCAGATCACTTCGGCCGTAAGAAAACGCAAGATCGAGTCGCCTTGTCGTATTACTGGCCAACGATGAACAAGGACATAATTAACTACGTTAGAAACTGTCTAATTTGTCAACAATATAAAGTTGAACAAAGAAAGCCAGCTGGTCACATAGGTAATCGCAATTTTTTCCGACCATGGGAAACTGTTGCTGGTGACGTGATGGGTCCCTTTCCAAAATCGGCTCATGGCTGCGAATACCTACTAGTGTTCTAAGATATGTTCACCAGATCGGTTGAATGTATACCCATACGTAAGGCAAATGCCCAGACCATCATTAAACACTCGAATGAACAAGTCTTTCTACGGTTTGGAACACCAAAGGTTTTCTTTTCCGATATCGGAACTGAGTTCCGGAATAAGGCGATGGATAAATTCCTAGAGGAATGGGGAGTACATCATGCGTACGCACCACCCTACCATCCTCAGCCGAATACCGTAGAACGTGCTAATCGCACGATTAAAACCATGATCAGGGAGTATATAGAAGGTCACCATAAGAACTGGGATGAATACATTGCAGAGTTTGCGTTCAGTATGAACACGATGACTCAAAAGTCCCTTCAAACTTCACCAGCTATGCTGAACTACGGCATACAGCCAAACCATCCGAAATCTTTACTTCGTCAAGAAGATATCGAAGCAATTTCTAAAATATATCAAACAGCCATATCTAAATGGAAGGAGCGGACGGAGAAGTTGAAAGAACTTCAAGATTCAGCTAACGACAACGCCCGAGAAGCTCAAGTTCGTCAGACCAAATATTTCAACAGCCGACATGGAAACGTCGAGTTTGTACTGGGTGAGGAGGTTTGGAAGAAAAACCAAGTACTGTCGTCAGCAACGGAAGAAGTGTCTGCAAAGTTAGCACCTCCTTACATTGGCCCTTTCAGGATCGGCCGTGTGATAAGCCCAGGGGTCTATGAACTGATGGATCAAACTGGAACGATCGACGGACCAATCTTAGTCGAAAACTTCAAGAAGTACCATAGCGAAACCACGATCGATACTGAGGTGACTGAAGAAGCAAATGACTACAAGGCCACGTCCGTCGAACTTGAAGGAAAAGATGAAGAAAAAGAAAAAGCGTCCAGTGTAGAGAACGAACGACCGAAAAAAAGTGGGAGGCCGAGAAAAACACGATTACTTGTAAATCGTAAAACACAACCGGATATAACGGTCGAATCGAAAACTACCGCGAGCAGCAAATCCGATAATTTAAAACGTGACAGACCGAAGGGATCAAAGAATAAACCATGCGATGGACCGGTTAGTCTCTCTCCTAGGAGAAAGCGTGCGCAACAGGCGGCAGTGGCGGTAAACAGTTAAAATCACGAATAACTTTGAAAATCTTTACTTCTCCCTCAATATCTCTCTAGTTCCCAAATTTATACTGTTTCCTGTACCACCATTTAGACGCCCGTCAACAACAATAGGGGATAACCAGGAGAGACCAGCGTGGGATCTGGTGGCAGTCCTATTAGCCACCATCATCGACGAGGTCAGCAGGCAGGTCAGCCCAGAGGAGACGCCAGCAGATGACACTTCGGTGCCAACCATCACGGGCGACCAAGATCCACCGCTACTGCTGGATACATTGTCCAGCTCGATGGAGGAAATTGACCTCGAAAACAGGTCAATTTTCTTCATCCCCGAAACCCCGGCTGGAATCGAGGCGCGAAAACAAGCGCTCCTGAGCGAACTCAAGGTCATCGAGAACGCTCAGTTCGCTCAGGTACTGGTCAAGCGACAGCAGGCGAAATTCGGACGGAGTTCAGGCATTGGTAGGATTTACCTAAGGGAGATGCTGCTCTTGAGGAAACAGTACAATTCCTCAAGAGCAAGATCCCCAAGAAGGCGTTCAAGCCAACGCCAATACCACCGGCCGTCCCGAAAACCGCTCCCTCAGACGTGGGACCAGCCCAAACAGTCTCTCAACTAATGGCCGTTCAGAACACCAGGGCCATCATAGCGTCAACAACAGCCACTGGGACAAGGCCGAAGCTGTCGAACGCCCAGCTAAATGCTGAATTCGATCGGGCCCGGAGCTGAAAAGACGGGCGAAAAATCAACTGCCGGCATTCACGGAAGCTGGGCACCAATGCCCCATCTGTGATATGCTAGACATAACACGGCTGGACGAGTGCCCCAACTACGAGGTCCACGGGATGGACCTGGCTTACAGAGAAAGGCACAGAAAGAAATCGACTTAGATAGCCGCCAGGCCAACGGCCGAAAAGACGTCCAAACTCCCTGTGCCCTACCCGACCTTCAGTCCACCCAGTGGAGAACAAAATGTTTTTTTTTCTTTCCTCACATAGGCAAAAGACTGCCGTATAGGCCAGCGGCCGAGTAATTTTTTATTTTTATCGTTATTAAAAAGAGAGATGAGAGAGTCCTCCCAAAATAGATTTTTTTTCTTCTCCTCCTTTTTATATCTCCTTATAATAAAGTACAGATTTGATCATTTACAATATATACCTTTGAAAAGGACTCAGTATTCCTTTACAAGTCCCATGATGTCCGGATAGACGTGACTGAGTACAAGCTGGTACGATTGGCAGAGTTTACAGTGTCTGGAGCGTTCTACGGTGTTCGGCTGAGGATGGTAGGGTGGTGCGTACGCATGGTGTACTCCGCAAACCATAGAAAGACTTGTTCGTTCAAGTTTCGCTAAAACCGGGTCGGTGGAGGACTGATGCTGATGTTATGAACATCTTGGTTTATTCAAACGAACGTTGTTGGTCCTCACCCCAATTATAACTCTTTCCTTTCTTCAGTAGCCGATTCATCGGTTCGACTATTGTTGCGAAGTCTTTAAGGAACTTAGGGTACGACGACGACATTCCTAAGAACCTGCGCAATTGTTTGAAATTCCTGGGAGCTGGATACTCTATTATCGGAGCGATCTTGTCCAGATCCGAACGAAAACCATCCCTGTTGACGAGTACGCCAAGATAATGCACTTCTGACTGATAGAAATGGCTTTTTGTTTGATTTATTGACTAATTGGCAAATTGACAAATTGACCTTGGCTAATTTCGTCAGAATGATCTCTAAGACTCTTAATGGTCTTCGAACGTTTTTGTGCAGACGATAATATCGTCCAAATAACTGTAACAGTTTTGTTCGAGATCGGGTATTATTAAGGAGTCGATCATCCGCTGGAAGCAGGCAGGAGCTCCAGCTAAGCCGAATGGGAGGCGTTTCAACTGGAAAAGACCCATTCCTGCAACTTCGAAGGCTGTATATGGTCGACATTTTTTCTTTACCTTAATCTGGTGGTATGGACTGCTCAAGTCTATTGAAAAAGTATAACGAGCACATTGTAACTTACTGAGGATGGTATCCATGAAAGGCAAGGGGTAAGTGCTGATCTGTGAAACTTTGTTTCACAGATCACTTTTTTCACGCCGCGGAAGTCTATGCACATCCGACGCTTTTCACCATCCCCTTTCTTCACCATCACGACTGGGCTAGCCCAATCGCTATCAGGAGGTTCGATGATACCTGCAGCTAGGTGTTCTCGTAGAGAGTGCAGCATCTCTTCGAGCTTCTTTGATACTGGATAGTACTAATTAGGTTAATTAGTCGACAAGTCTCTACTTCTAGGCCGAACTCTACCAAGTTTGTGAAGCCGAGCGGCCCATTATCCTTTGGAATTAACAGATCAAGTAATTCTTCTAGCATCTGTTGCTGGCCTTCGTGAAGGTCTTGGAGGTCAATTGAAGCTAAGACCGGACGTGTATCCCCATCTATCACTGTTTCGCAGGCATTAATGACTTCGGTCGAGTTTACGACTATCAGGGTTTGTACGCGACGATTAAGCCTAGCGTCGAACTGCAGGACGAAGTCTGTGCCTAAGTTGCATCCTTCGCATAGGTCTGACACTATCAACATCGTTAGTGTCCTGATTTGACCATCAATTGTGAAAGGTAGGTCGACTGTTCCGGTTACCATGGAGGTATTACCGTCAGCCATGCAGGCGACTATTCCGTCGCTCGGTTTCACCACAGCATTGCAAGCGTTGGCTAATTGTACGGACGTAGTCCTGATGCATGTCTGAGTGGCTCCAGGATCGTAAAGGGTCCTGATCCTGTATTCTCCTACTTGCATCTGTAGCCACCACCGTTGATCCGACAAAACAGTCGGTTTCGGCTGATCACTCGACTGTGTCGTCGAGATCCTGAAGGAATCTTCGGGGTCTGTAAGGATCTCGTTTACTTTTCCCCTTTCCCTTTTCCCGAGCAATTGGCACACGTTCTCTTGATGTAGCCAGGCAATTTGCAGGTCCAGCAGATTAGGTCTTCCTTATCTTTATCTTCTGAATTATTTAGCTTCCTAGATGTTTTATCCTCGTGCTTGGAGTCAGCTCGGTTTTTATTACCCGCCGACGTTACTGCCTTCGCCTGCTGATTTCCAGCAGAATTCTTTTTATTATCGGACTTCTCCGATCCCTTTTGTTTCTGACGGCCGTTATTATTCTTTCTTCCGCTTTGCTGGGAATTATTAAGCCATGTCTTGAACCAAAGGGGTAGCTCTTCTGGATCAGCTGAGCTAATAGCTGCTATTGACGGCTGGTTTTTATTTTTACCCTTTTCCGCCGGATTATACGCTGCGCCTGGTAGCATTACATTACCTGGGGGAGGAGGTGGTTTATGGCGTAGTTTGGCCCTCGTCCGATTTTCGCTACTCACTGCCTTACTCTTTAATTCATTAAGTGTCGTAAACTCCTTCCGGCCCAAGATGACCTTTAAGTGTGGATCCATGTTCTGGTATAAAATATCCAGCTGTTGTCGAATGGGTAGAGCTTCGGGCATACGTTCGAATATGGTGAGCATGTCCACGTAATAATCATTTACATCCTCTTTAGGTTCTTGCGTACGCGGGCTAGCTTTTACAATTAGCCGAGAGCCTTCTTCAACCGTCATTCCGTACGTCTCTGTGACTTCTTTGCAGAAATTCTCCCACGTATGCCACTTCGGACGTTCGACTCAAGCCCATTTTAGTGCTCTTCCAGATAATAAGGAAGTTGCGAGCGCTAGTGCATCTAGCAGCTCTTCATCTGATATTCGTGGACGTGCCAGCTTCCTGCAACCTTCAACTAACCGGATAAACTCTTCTACGTCTTCCGTAGGTATACCTCCGAATTTTATATTCCATTTCCGGATTTTATCATTGATGTCAGCGGAGCTCTCCTTTCCGCCCTCGAACCATCGTGAGCAGTTAGTACCAAATTTTGTCTATCGGTTGCCTGACTCTTGCTCTGTTACCAGACACGGACTACCCGACACCCGAATCGAGCTTATGATGACAAATCATTTTTTTTCTGAATTTGTAGAGAATCGCTCATACAATCATATGTTTGTGTTCAAAAGTCGCTAAACCTATCAGAAATCGATAAAAGCATCGAAAAACTATAACATAGTCTATTTTAAGTTATTTTTATAAAGAATAAACCATAATCTTTAAGTCTGAATGATTTTCCAAAAGTTTAAAATGATTATTGTAATAATCTTCAACTTCGCGTCATATCATTTTTTCTTGCCCTCGAGGGTAAAAAAGAATATCCTATCTGCAAGCAAATTACACTGGGATCATTTTTACCGAAAGAAAAATTATTTTCCGTGCATAGTCTATCTAATGAAGAATGGTATTTGGCCCCACTGTGCGACGATCGCTAAGTTAAGGTATAGCACGTAACGGAGAGAGGGCTGGCATTTTCATTAAGGCCAAAAGATTTGACAAATCACATAATACAAGGCAGGCCAAAGGAACGATCGTTGCACAGCGCTCACTGCCGATCTGCCAAGCTATAGCCCTTTATAAAATCGTAAAATAACATTGAAAAAAAAGCAAATTTGCCATAAATATACCCAAAAAAGTTCTTTTTTAAGTCAAAGCTACAATTTTATTCAATCGAACTAGCAAAAAGTTTTATCATAAAAATATTGGTAAGCGCGCAAAGATACGCAAACTTGATTCACTGTTATATACGCAGAAAATTATACTGCTTTACTTTAATTCTTTTTATTCTCACATAAGCCAAATAACGCAAGCGAATTCACATTACTGTCCGTGCTTGCATTAGCATTGCAGATGCTCACGAGTATTTTAAGGAGACGCATCAGTATTTATCGCATCACATCGAGAAGATGCTTATTACACTTAATCTGCAAGTGATTGCAAATTCTGTTTGTGTATCTTTATTGACGGAAAGGTGGGTGTTAGCGATGTAAAAACCTGCCACTTTAGTATTTTATAATACAATCTTGGCAATTAATTGTAGGCCGATCTGCGCATGTTTCGGCGATAGTTTGAAATTTTCTTCACCTGTCACGCAGCATGTCGATAGATATTGTAAACGTTATAAACTTTATAAAGTGGATATAAATATATCGCGATAGTAAGTATATTGTGGTACTTTTTTTTTTACTCTCGCTAGATATTTTGCATGAAAACATTTCGGCATAAGATTGCGTCCGTATATGAAACAAGTGATTTTATTCTCGTTTTTATGTCCGTTTAACCATGTTACATTTCGAATTTTCAAGTTGAAAAATAACACTGTCATTAATTCATCGCACTAAAAGTAATTGAATGACAAATTCTGCAGCTATAGAAGCATTTTTTTCAATCTCATTTTCTAGATTATTACCTATTATCTAAACACAATAGAACTTATCAAAAAATCAGTCAAGGTATACCGACTCTAACGTTGACGTTTTACTCATATCGTATAAAATAACTGATTGTACCCCAACAAATTTGACGAAAAAAAATGCAGAACCGCGTCGGACGTGGCCCATAGAATGATTCGGAGAATTTGTTGTGGGCTCTTAGTCTCTCTCTCCTCGGCGAATCAGAAGCGCGGGCACTGAGACACACCGACCCTTGGTCTGTATTACGTAAGTCGTTCCGCGCCCATTCCATTAGATTTATATTCGCCGTCTGCAGTGTTGCCACGAATTCGCCTCCTCATATCGTATATGTAGAGCTCACTGACTCTTAAATATTCTAACGGGATAAATCGGCAACTTGCTCAACTAAAAAGTTGCTGTATCTATTTCGCAAGTGCGGCTCTTTGCTCGTATCGTGCGATATAGTAAGCCGATTTTATCCGAAAAACTTCACGAAAAACGAAGCTGCCACCCGCCACTCACGCCGCTCGTGACATCCATATCTCATGCATACTATATTAATATTTAATTTATACTACATCCATACTCCATGCATACTATGTTAATACTTCACTTATACTACATTCATACTCCATACATATCATATTCTTACAACATTCTTTCCCTCTCTCTCTCCCTGTCCCTCCCCCTCCCCCTCCATCCATCCCCCTGTCCCCCTGTCCCCCTGCCCCCTCTCTCTCTCTCTCTCTCTCTCTCTCTCTCTCTCTCTCTCTCTCTCTCTCTCTCTCTCTCTCTCTCTCTCTCTCTCTCTCTCTCTCTCTCTCTCTCTCTCTCTCTCTCTCTCTCTCACTCTCTCCCCCTCAACCCCTCTCCCCCTCTACCCATCTCCCCCTCTCCCTCTCTCCCTCTCTCCCTCTCTCCCCCTTCCCCTCTCCCCCTCTCCCCCCCCCTCTCTCTCTCTATCTCTATCTCTATCTCTATCTCTCTCTATATTTCTCTCTTTCCCTCATTCTTCAAATTCAAACAAAACAAAAGTTAAATTTCCAACATTAATTAAAAACAAAACTAAAAAAAGCAAAAACAAAATTTAATACAATAACATAATTTTAAAAAATCAAATACAATATTAAAACAAATACAAAATTTAAAAATATTTCGGCGGTTGCCTTATGCCTGTAAGTACGCGTCCAGGTCACGTTGGACGTCGTACCCATGGAGCATTCTAGTCTAGTTGCTGCGGGTGCTGCTGTTCTTCAATATAATCTATGATTATATTAAGGAACTCACCCTGAAACAGCTCCTCTACCGTGGGTAATTCGCAAGATCTTGTCAACGATCTTGGGAAAAGCTTCCCTGGGCATGAAGGAGCTTGAACGTTGATTGGAAGTGGCTGCTGTGCTGGTTGAGACAATATCTGTAATCTAGAATGAAGAATATTACGCTGCGGTGATAACGGCGGCGTGATATTCTCCGCTTCCGATTGGTAAGTTTCAACCGGCATAAAATGGATGCCTTGTGATTGCTGCTGAAGTTTCTGAAAACATAAAAAAATAATATTAGAACATGCCATTTGTAAAAACTGAAGAGAGAGAGAGAAACAAAGATTAGATTAGATTAGATTAGATTAGATTAGATTAATTTTATTACTGTACATTTTGTTGTATAAAACAAAAACATTAAAATAATACAACAAAAGAATACATAAAAATTGTGATGTGAAATAGATACAAAATAGTTTTGTGTGATTGATAGATGGGGTGCAGAAATGGAAGATGTTGTGATGATTATGAAATGTGGCGTGTACAATAGATAAGTTAATGGATGGTGCTTATGTATGTATATGTATTGATCTAATGTCACGAAGATGGGTGGGCAATGAGTTCCAGAGATATGAGGCGCTTATATGGAATGGATTCCACAGCGGTGTTTCTTCGGAAACAAACTATAATGTACTTCCTACGTCCGGCGGTGGTGAGCATTTGCAACTAACGCCTGTAAAGGGTGATGTGCTTATCCCTCCTTACACTCTAGATGTAAATAATTCCTGTATTCACCAATCTTTGCAGCTTGGTTTTCAGTTCTTGTGTCAGGTCACAGTAAACTAATGAGCACTAGTCGATGATTGAAAACAGTAGAGCTTGCACAAGATGTTTGCACAGTTTGAAACTGGTGCTTGTTCTAAAGAAATATAATCTATACATAAATGTGTAAGCCCCTATTTATAGGAGAGAAATTGAACGATAGTCCGTTAAAGTTGTTGATGAGCTGACTTTATTCAGTGCATGCACTGGTGACTTTTTCTAGTCCGAGGGGAAGCGTGACTCGCTCAAGGATAGGTTGAAAATACGACATAAAAATTGAGCGAGTGCCGGCAGTGCTTTGTAAATGACAACCTGTGGGATGTCGCTACTGCCCCTGACCTGGGAGTCAAAGTTCGTTATTGCAGTTAAACCGTCCGATTCCGATATCTCCCTGAAATTGAAATCTTCGGAGATGTTCAGACTTTCCAGAGTGTGCAGATATTCTTACAGAGCAGAAGCCAGCAGATCGTTGGAGATTCCGCTGAAATACGCGTTGAGGTCTTCAATGGAGAAGCGAGAAGATGGTTTTTCTTTGGAGGTGGTAATTACAAGTTTTATAAGCTCTCTTCAGATATTGCCGACATTAGTCAGGGAGGGCAGGTGTGAATGATAATAATTCAACCTGGCATCCTCGACCTGTCTATGAGCATTATTCCTCGCTAGTCTGTAAAAGTATAGATCCATGGAAGACGTGATCTGCGATACCGTCTATAGAGTCTGTTCCATTCTTTCAAGAGGTCACGAAGAGCCGTGGTAAACCACGGGTGACGCTTTAGTCCAGGCGTCACTGTACGTAATAGACCGTAAGGGGCCGTTGCTGCTGTTGCACGGAGATGTTTGGTGACGTTAGTAAAGTTAGAGTTAAGTGTGGCGATACAGGCTTCAAGTGATGAGGTGTCGAGCAATGACCAGTCACATGCACTGAGATAAACCCTCAGTCTCTCGGCATAGATTTCTTTATAGTTTCTGTAAGTAAATGTTTAGGTTCGTGACGTAGTATCTGTACGTCGAGAGTGGCCGTGATGAGGTCATGTCCGTTTATGAAGGGTGTATCTATCTTCCAGTGCAAGAGCAGGCGATCCTGCTCGTGGATTAAGCAGAGGTCAACTAGGTGTTGGATTCCGGTTTATGATGTGTTGCACCATAAGGAACCGACTAGAATGAGTTCTCTTAGATGAAGTCCTTGATGAATTTGGCATCTTCAGATAGGGAAAGTTGGTCAACGTTAAAGTTCATAGATGTGGAAAGTTTTTCACTGAAATCATTGCCTTGAATGAAATGGGCATGGAGTGGACGATAAACAAAGCCAACAAAGATGGACGAAATCCTTTTGCAGAGATCTAGAAAAAAAGATACTTTGGCTTCCCTGTCTTGCCCGACCAGACGCCGTCAGACGATGTCAGAACAATAGCCGTAAATAAATGGTAGATTTAGAGGGCCACACCTCCACCATTTGTGTTTCTGTCTCGTCTAAGAAGTGTGTAGTTATCAAGTGAGAGTATGGCTTTTACCTTGTCGACTAGCCAGGTTTCAGTTAAAGCTATCACGTGATAAAGGGGACGAGTAGGCAAGAAGAACCTCACCGTCTCAATGTGACCCGTGAGGGAGTCAGCATTGGAATGGCAGGCGCTTAAACCTCTTAGCTAAAAATTTAGCCAGTTTCTCATCGCATCCTGGTGATGATGGCGGCCTTTTCTCCGGGAACCAGGGCATGGGTAGACAGAGTTACAGCAATCGGTGGCAATCTGCTGTCTGCAGCCAAGGTGTTGGTGGATGCATTGAGTCTTTCCATGATCTTGGTGGCAGCTATGTCTCTCCTAAGGACAGTGGGGTCGAGGGCAGATACAACGGAGAAAGCAAGGAGGTGAAGAGAGCTCTCCGGGTTTACTTCATTGTTGTCGTCCATGTTGATGTTATGGTAGCTGTTGGGCGCTTTGGCGAATGGCTACGCGAGGGGTTCGTAGATGGTTGTGCTGACTGGATCTTCTTCTTGCCGCCTCTAGATGACATGTTGCTGCCATTAAGAGAAGACTCCAGTCTTTTTCTGATGTGCACATCAGCACAGACTGAGCAAGCCAACGTAGCAATGGCTCTCACAGTCACAGACCTAAAGTAAATGCACTTCGTGTGAAAGTAATTATTGCAGATCTCGCTTTTTTGGGGTCCTTGCTCTGGATTGCTTTATCACAGGTCTTGCAGATGGTTGTATAGGCTTCCGCGCCCTTCTCTCCACTAATGCTCATTTTTGCCGACAACTTACTTACAGTCGATAAAGTCGAGTACGTAAGAGGTTACCGTTTGATTATGAGTTGCCAACAGAGCAATGAGCTTGTTGAGATCATTGCCAAGTTGCTACCAGTATTAAGTGAGTAGTATGAAGCGCACCGACTTGTGAATGACGAAGATGTTGGTGATATCAGCGAAGATGTTGTTCCGTCGTCTCGAGAGATGTCGTCACGTGGTTGTCCAGAAGAACAAAAGCTAGGTCATGCAGGAGAGAGCGATACCAAGAAAGTTTGCAGGTTATGTTGCAGAGGAGAAATTTGGAGTGTAGAAAAACACTAAAGCAAAATGCAGCCTTCAGCGGAAGTATATATCAGCTTGAAGGTTGCATTAAGGAGTGTGCAATAAACTGTAAATAAAGGTACCCGGAGGCAGAGGGTGGCAGAAAGAGTGATGATGAAAGAGAGAGAGGGAGAGGGAGAGGGAGAGAGAGAGTTGGCGAAATTAAAAAAGCTCCATTGCCATCGAACTTTCCTCTTCGTCCACCTCC
Organism: Muscidifurax raptorellus; assembly: GCA_020010945.3. Lineage (NCBI taxonomy): Eukaryota > Metazoa > Arthropoda > Insecta > Hymenoptera > Pteromalidae > Muscidifurax > Muscidifurax raptorellus. Next base: position 273,893 of record JAHUUD020000081.1, read on the forward strand.
ATTGATAAATGATGGGATGGTGCATCCTCTTCCTGCAAAAAAAAAATAAAATTAATAATGGGAAAAATTAATAATAAGTTTTAAGTAATAATAAAATAAAATACTAAGAAGGAGGCACCACCAGGTCGGCGACTTCTCCTCTGCCTCCTGTTTCTCCATCTCGGTGTCTGCTGCTGGCTACTTTTTATTTTAAATTTAATATATTATATTATATTTTTAAATATAAGTACAGCCATTCGTACATATACATTTGTATATACACACCGATACACCTACGTTTTCGTACCACAGCATTTCCTCGTCCTCCTCCTCCTCGAGCTCATGGAAGAAATGTTGTATAAAATTCTTCATAGCTCTTAACGGGCGCTCAATGTCCTTTCCTCCCTTATCCCCTCCCTCTTTACATCTACTCATCTTCTCCTTCCTCGTCTTCGTTCTCTACTTCCTCGTCCTGTTCTCCCTTATCCTCTACTTCCTCGTCCTCTTCTTCCTCGTTCTCTTCTTCCTCGTCCTCTACTTCCTCGTTCATCGCTGCCTTCCGAGTTTCCTTGAGCAGGTGCAGGAGATTCTCCATCGATGGTCCTTCGTCGACGTCATCGTCCTACGCCTACGCGAAGCTTTTCATCTCATCGAGAAAGTTCCTCGTCGACGATTCTGACTCGACGAGCTCTGCCATCTCGGCAGAAATGTCCTCGAGCTCCTTCACCGCTGCTGGGACCACAGCTAGAAAATTGGGCATCATTACTTTACTTTTTAGATTGATGTTCATGGGTCGATTGACTTAATAAAACTGATTAACCGATCGCTGAGTCTTCCTTTTTATGAGGTCAATGGAACCTTCGCGAACTCTTCCGCGAAAATCGCGAGTTTGAACTTATATCAAAGCCCGCGAAAATTCTACTGACCTTATAAAAGAAAGACTTAGCAATCGGCTAATCAATTTGTTTTATTTTACAAAAAAAATCTAGATTCTTATTTTATAAATATTTTCTAATGTAAGAATTTAGAATTTTCTACAAATAAAACTAATTACAAAATTATGCAGTAGTAAAAGCCTCGAGAAATTTCTATACTTAATTATTAAGTATAGATATTTTTCGAGGCTGTAATTGAAATTTTTTACCTTATTTTTTCAGACGGTGATAATAGCTTCTTTGGCGGTGACAACGACTTCTTATCGACGGCAACGGCATTGTTCCGGACGTATCCGGTAATTGTAGAATTTCAAAATAAAGTCCTGGCATTTTTTGTCGTTTGATGATTCGTGATTACATGGCTAGAAGATCGACTGGTAGGAAGCGCTTGTGTGAGTGCATATGCTCGTAGCTGTAGCGGAAAAGACCGGTCGGACCGTTTCGAGTCCGTTCGGTAATTTTTGGAAATGAGCTTTGTTTTAGCACGCCTTAGATTTCGGCGGCTCGATACTCTGGGAGCTGAAGAGTGCGAGCGTTCGGGGTAGGTCATTCCGATTTTGTTCTTCGCTATAGTTAGTCGTTTCAGCTATTTTGATATGTATTTATTTTCATTTGGCGAAGATTAGTTTAAGTAACAAAATAAAGTGTGGATTCTATTAAACTACGAGTTTTTTTTTACTTGTGTGAATGTTCTGAAAATCGTGTCCCAAATAGGCAGCAAAATCTTCGGATGGTGGCAGCATTTACGGGTAGCGGCAACATTTTCAGGCAACGGCGGGGCAAAATCTCAAGGTGAAATTTTCGCAAAAATGTCATTAATTCAAAGATACAAGGAATTTTAAGATTGTTATCGAAACAGAACAATCGCTTGATTACTTGTATGCTTGAATAAATGAGAGTTTTGCGAAAATACTCTACATGTACATATATATACATACACATACAGAGAGACGTACAGAAATTTACGTCTTTTTACCACTAACATGATACACATACACATAGAATACTCACGAATAAAAACGCATATGAACAATCTAGAATGCAAGATAAGCATTGCATTTTAGAACGCGAGAAAACGCGCGCGAGAGAGAAATCTCGACCACGTGCTCGTGACAGCTCGCGTCTTCCTTTTCTCGCACGCTGGCAAGCTAACCTACGCTGGGTGCGCGCTTCCGCGGTGGCGTAGAGTACTTACTCACTAGCGCGCGCCTTTTCGAAAAAGCACCATTTCTTTTTCAGTAAAATATTTATTATCATCTATTATGAAAAATGACGAAATGCGTCCCCATAAATGGATTGAAAATTTCGTCACTTACAATTAAAAATAATTTTCAATTAAAAATTTTAAAATTATTTCCTCGTATATACACGCGTACCATATACGTATGCACGTTCTCTTATCTTCAAAATAAAAATTAAATTTTGAAGGGACATTTACCAGATCTACTTTTTGTAGTTCTTTAGATCCAAAAGAAAATTGAAAACCATGTTTTTCTGCGATTTAGACATACATATTTTTTTTACCAGAATTTTTTATGGAAAACAATTAGTGGAATATGTTGATCTTCCAATATCATTTACTCAATATTTCAAGATGAAAAGGAGAAATATGTATTGAATAGAATCAAAACATGAAATTAATGGTGGTACCATGCGGATGATAACGCCAAAAACAGAACATATCAATATGTTACCTGTAGATTAACTCTAAAAAAGATGAAACTATAAAAAATTCAGTAACATAACGATAGCTACATTCTTCACATCATCCACATGACACTACAAGTAATGGTCACAACATGTACCTACAGTGTGATTTATTAAAATTTATAATTTTTACAACAATAAATATTTCTGAAAATCTCTGCAGGAAAATATGTACGATTCCAGTAAGATTTTTTATAACAAAGAAACTTACCAATTTCAACAACATTTCTTATAGGAAAGAAGCGAAATATATACAGAATATTATAATAAAATAACATTCTATGCTGGGTGTCTATAAAATATCCTACAACGTTTTTGACAAGGGTGTTTATGTGATTAAATAATTATCCTATGAATACACGCATACATACGTGTATATGTATAAGCATATTACAAAAATGATTCTCGCTCTCCTCAGATCTCATAGACCTGCAGACAGCTTAATGTCTTCCATTGTGTGCGCCTGTATCTGCGCGTGTGTGCAATGGCATCATAATTTGTATTTTCACTGCAAAATTGATCTAGCTACGATATATTATTTAAGGATCGTATCATTAGTAAACGATAAAAATTTTAAAAGCCTATGCAGCATTTTTGTACATGTTATTTTTGTAATATGCTTTTAAAAAAAGAAGTTATTGAGAGAAATTTACAATAAGCAGTTTTGATCACACCAATAATTATAACATAATTAAAATACAGTTTTTTTATAAAATTTTGAAATAATATCTACTTATGAGACGATAGTTATATATAAAAGCGCAAGTTCACAATAACAAATTACAGTCAGATAAGCTTTTCCTTTTACTTAACTACCTATATCTGGCTTTCGCACGCAATAGAAAAAAAAAGGAATTGTAATCTGTAGTACACGTGATTTATTCTTATAAACAATCTATTAATTATAAAATGCTAAATCCAGACCGCGTTTTACAAAAATTAATTGTAAATTTCGTTGGGTTTTGAAAATATGTTTTATTAATAACTTTATTTATTTACTTTTTTACGACAACAGCAATGTTCTGTATTAATGGAAGGAAGGGGCAGTGCCTCCATGTCAAATGTAATGTGATGCTTACAAATAATTATTATTACTTTTAATATAGGTTGAAGCAAAGTAAAAAGAAGACGGATGAGCAAGGTGCGTGTAATATTGTTAAAGCTGTAGATGATTGTAAAGTAACATTCACAACAATTTTTCTGAAACTGAAATGGACCACATCCTTATCGATAAATCCAGTAAAGACGCTATTGTAAATATCATCTGTAGCAATCAGCAAGCATTTCGAAATTTGGATATTGATAACTCGAGTCCTGCTAACAAAAAATTTAGTTTGATATTACGAGGTAGGACATAAGCCGCTCTATATGAGTGATCTCAATTTTAAAGTCTTTGTATGTAGGTCTTCCATCTATCATTGCAGCCTCTTGTAAAACTGCGTTCAAATCATTTCTCGATCTTGTGAGAATGAGCTTTAACGTTTACAACGATTTTTCGATAATCCTCAGCGAAACCAAAGATCATTGATAGAGGAACTGTCACATCAAAGTTTTCATTATTATCAATTATATTTCCAACGTCGGTAATAGGCGTCCAGCTAGAATTTTCAAGATACTTTAGCTGACTGGGCGAGAAAGAAGTGTAGCCTTTCATCAAGGTTGTTGTAGCAACATTTTTGCATCGATCAATTTCTATGGCATTGATCTCATATCGAATTTCTTCAAAGAGATGAATGATAGCATTGTTCACGAAACTAGTATGTTGTACAGCAGTACCATCTACTTTAGTAATCTTACCAGAAATGTGTAGAGAACTTTTACATGGTAAAACACATAAATCTTGATGCTGAATAGCTATTCGAATTTCATCACTATTGTTAAATAGTGTCTCATTATGCGAGACAGATTCCTCAAAGATAACCGGAGATTGTACGTTAAGAATTGCCTCCATCTTGACAGCAACAGCAGATGAACGTACAACTTATTTTTTTCGTATTTTTCTCACTTGTTGTCCTATTTTTCTTCCACGACGCTTTACCGTGAGACCGAGACTTTGTAGAAATTGACTGTTCTGACGTGTTAATCGTTTGATCACTCGTTGTGGACTGACTATCTGACGACATACTGAGCTGTTAATAAAGCTTCTGTAAGCATTAAATACAATACCCATTTCAAGTGCTTTTCAAATACAAACGAATTGTAATAATTTCACTTCGAAGATTAATCAAATCACCATCTTGATCTACTAGACGCAGTTGTAAGTGATCAATCACTTCCACATATATTGGTAAGTATATTATCTGTCTAGGAACTTCAATGATCTTGTAGCCAGGTGGGACTGCTGGGAAAAATTCATGTATTGTATAAACTTTTTGTTGATTTATATATTCTCCTGTCGTAATTTTACACTCGACTCGTAGAGCGTTAACTTTGAGAATAGCTACTGATAAATCTGAGTCATGGTTATATAGGGTTTCAAGAGTCTTGGAGTGAATCCCAGCAGACGCGCAATCGAGTCACTTGGACGAAAATCGATTTCATGGCTGCACTCTATAATACTGCGCAATGTGTTATTATTTGGCTTGATACTAACTTTTATGCCTCGCGTATCGAGGACACCTTGTAGAGCTCGTTCAATACCCTCAATCTCACATCTGCCTGTAGGAAGTTTAACTATTTCTTGTCCTACGTAAAACTTATTGCCTTTTATATCAACGTTTGGTATGGAATTGAAAGTGAGCAGCTCAACAAGTCCAACACTGTACTGTTTATCCGGATCCAGCTCTATGGGAGGAACGTAATGCGTCTCGAGATTGGAGGAGGTGCCAGAAAGGCTAAGAGTCATCGACTCAACAACCATCTTGAGTAGACTAATTCAAATCACTCGCGTAGATTTCTTTTTATATAGACAGAACTGTTCCTTACGATTAAGTTCATTACAGAGAAATTTGAGACAGAGATGGCCGCAGATGAAAGTAGAGAATTCCTGATACCTCTGATAATTATACTTGACTTGAGATACTTTCCAGTAGTTCATAAGATCTCGAGGTGGTTGTAAATCACCGAAACTATCAAAGTAAATAACTTCGTTACCAGTTTTTCGATAAGCTACCCAGTACGTGCCAGATCCACTCGCATCATCTAGATTTATGATTGCTGATTCTTTAGCTCGACAGCCATTTGAAGGTAAGGCATTTCCGAAAAACTCCACGAAAATTTTTTATTTTCATTAATTTTGCGTAGAGTGAGTAGATCTTAGTCAGTGAGTGCACGTTTTGGCAATCTTATTTCATCGAATTTTTTTTTCCACATTGCTTCTTTTTGTTTTGTTTGAGAAAGATACCGAAACCTTTGCGATGAGGTTTCAGAAACAGTCTTTTACCAAGTGTCAACGTTTCCATTTCTTCATTATGTCTTTTCTACTCTTCCATTTGCTTCTTAGAAGTGTTCGCCTTATTTATTGCTTTAGCGATTCCAGCAGCACCTCCAGCAAGAGAACCGACTGCACTAAGACCAGCAAAAAGTGGAATAAGTGCTGGAAGAAAGCCACCTACTTTGCTAGCAACAGGTAATATACGTGGAACACTAATTTTACTTTTTCCACCGATTTTTTTTACATGCACACGATCAGTCTTCAGCGCTGACTTAATCATAGAGCGAGAATCTTTGCCAGGGATGATAGATTTTTCTACTGGCTTGATCAATATTTTTAGCGTAATCTTCGTTTTCTTGGGTTTGAGAGATCTACCTCGTCCTCCTCCTCCTCCAACACCCATACTGAGCTTAGATTTGCTACGGCAAATGCTGTTGCTCTCTCTTTCAAACCAGCGTCTCTAGATTTCACTCTTTTCCATGCCTTCTCTGCTAAAATTTTATCAGCTGCGTTTCTCTCTTGAATATTGTCAAGATTCTTCGAGTAGGCAATGTCGTGTTCCTTGCAAGCAGCATCCAGAGGATTGATTCCTGTATCTCCGCGAGCTAAACGATTAATAAGTTTAGTTCCTGGACCACAGTACTGATAACCAGGCACATGAAGTTCAATGGGTAACTTGTTGATCAATTTATTCACTATGCCTGAACCTCAGCAAGCTCATGCTATACTAACTGAGAAAAACTATAAATACTTGCATTTATAGTAGCTCGAGTCAGTCGTAATATGAAATAGAAGCATGATGGATCTTCAAAAGCAACCAGCGAAATTGCCAGTGATTAATTTTGATATTTTGACGCAGCAGCAGAAGAAACAGCAAAATCGGCATGAAAAATTATTATCCAGCAGTATAAGAGCAGTATTTTTTGGTCCATCTAATTGTGGTAAAACAAAAGCTCTCTTATCTCTGATCGTTCATCATAATGGTCTAACATTTGAAACTATCTACGTATACTCGAAATCTCTAAATCAACCAAAATATAAATTTTCGGAGCAACTTATCGAGCTTTTGGAGGGAATCAAGTACTTGTTACAACTTACCCACAGGCTCTCTCGCACAAGCCCCCGAACACGCGCAACCCGGCACACTGCCACCGCGCCAGCAGTTCCGCGCCCGGCCGCCAGGCGGTTACGTGCTTTCCACAGCAGAAGTACGCTCCGGAAAGGGATATAAATGCGCTGGGCTCGGCACTAAGGCACTTCCCCTTCTCCGATCAGATTCCGCATATCTCGGTTGTGAGCATTGTGCATTGGCAACTTGCGCAGCTACCAGAAACTCACGGAAATAAATCTGATTTTTGTCTCAAAGTAATTACGCTGTAATTATTTCTCCCCCTCTCTTTCTCGCATGCCGAGATCATCCATTGCTGCCCTACGGGTCGAGCTGGAGCTCACCCAGTTCTACCTTTCTTAAACCCTCAAGACAGGAATCACCAAGCGGAGACATCTGCACCCTTCGACAGTCGGCGCAGCCATCCAGACCGAGCCGACGACCGCCTACCAGGATAACTGCACCCAGGTGGATTGGCCCTCATCCGTCTCTCCAGACGTCCTCAGCGTGGAGTGGCCCGAACATCTGGAGTTGGTGGACATTCTAGTTCACCCGGCCTCTCTAGGCTTCAGAGCGCTCCTGGCGCCCCCGCCAGCGGTCCTACCACCAACTCCTCCACGGCTGAGCATCATCAGCCGAAAGATAGCGGCGAAGCAGGCCGGCCGGCCGAAGCCCCGTCAGGTCTTGCCGGTCTCCCCGACCAAGAGGAAGGCGTCGCCCTCTCCAGCCGTAAGAAAGCGGACCATCCCGCAGAAACCGGGGACTTCGAAGCCGAGGGTCGTCCGCAGCGAACTTCTCCAGGACCCGCTGCATCTCCCCCCGTGGAAGAGGGCGGCTCATGCACCTTTCCCTCAGGTGCCTTCGGCTAAGGGGAAGTCTCTCCCCCAATCCATGACTGGGGAGGCGATCGATCTAACTGTCACCGACTAAAGCGCTCTGCGTCTCTTAGTCATTTTTGAGTGGACCGGTCTCTCTTTGGGATTGGCCCCGTATTAAACACAAACATAAAGTTCCTCGGAGCCCCATTTCTCCTTCAGCAATAACTGGGTGGTACAGACTTCACCGGGTTGGGCGGCCCTCCCTCGTCCAGACTCGCTCCCAGAGTCGACCTAGAGAGGCCCGAGCTGTGTCAGCTCTCTAGGCAACGCAGGAGCCTTAATGAAGTTCCAGCAACAACTCCAGAGGCATCACCACGGGCAGCGCCAGCTTGCTGCACCCGTGCCCTCCGACAGACGGCCCAACACCTTTGAACTGAGCGCACCTCTTCCGCCTTCTCTCTCCAGCAGGTCCGCATATATCATACTTATCCTTTAGTGAACACGATCTCGTTGTATCACCTGATGAAGCTCAACCAAATTTAATTTTTGTTTTTGACGATATTGCGTGTGGAAAGCAAGATAATGTCAAAGCTTTTTACTGCATGGGTAGACATAAAAGTGTAGATTGTTTTTATTTGTGTCAGTCGTATTCACGAGTACCGAAACACCTAGTGCGTGAAAATGTCAATTTGTTGGTAATTTTTCGTCAAGATGATATGAATTTGAAACATGTTTACAACGATCTCGTTAATACAGATATGGCATATCAACGTTTTAAAGATATTTGTTGAATGTGCTGGAATGATGGCAATCATAGTTTTTTTATCATAGACAAAGACAACATTAAATACAATTAAATACAATATAATAATACAATTCATTAAAATTACACAATTTAAAAGTAGAGAAGAATTTTAATGATTAGTTCAAGCCAATCGTGAAACCTCTAGAAAAGCTCACCGATGTAAGTGAAAGAAGTTTAGCCCCAGCAGCAGCAGCATCAGTTAAAAAAGAAAACAGAAAGAAGAGAAAATTCGAGTGGATTAAAAGAAAAGATGAAGATAATGACACTGACGGAAATGATGATAGTTATGATGGTAATGATGGTGATAATGACAACGATAATATTCGTGAATCAGCTTTTGAATCAGCTGTAGACTATTCAGATATTTCAGATCATGAAGAAACCATCACTAAAGCTGATGATTTGGATGATGAAAAAACTGATGATAGTGTTGATAAAAACGTTCAATTGTTGCTTAATGGACAAGTACAGACCTTGGATACAGTATATGGGGTGCAATAAATGGTTCTCTCATGATTGGAAATAGCTCTATAAGTTTTGAAAACAAAAATAAAATAGGCATAGGTGATAAAGAGTATGAAAAAGCTTCAGGTCCAGTTGAGTTATTGTTTAAGAAACATCCCGATGATACTTTAATCACTGATAATGACAAGAAAAATTATGCTAAAATTTTAAAAGATACAAATGCACACAGAAAATACTATAATGCAAAGGAAGATATTCATGAAAATATGAATAAGAAGTATACTAATTTTATAAGTGAAATTCTCAAGGTTGGTAAAAGTGGCCGGGGACTTATGTCATATAAGATTGCTCGTGCAAACACTCATACTGATTACATTTATTGGGTTGATCCAAATGAGTTTGTTGATCATTCAAGATTACTTTTAGCTGAAACATCCGCTGGCAATAATAACCATATTAATGAAATACAATCAATCATTGAGGAGCTTCGTGAAACTGGAATTATTGTGTAATAATAATAGTTCAGTATGAAAATGAGCATCGATGTGTTTGGACGTCGATTGGTCCATGCAGACGCATCTCGTGGACCGCCAGGACTAGGAATCAAGCTGACTAGTGATGGAAATTTTGATTTAGAGAATCGAAAACTGTATAATGTAGCAAATGCTGTAAAGCAAGATTATGCTGTAAATCTAGAGACTGTGAAAAAGTTGATCAAACAAAGTGCTGACAAAATTGTTGAAGATTTCCAACCTGTCAAGATTGTGTTCAATGATAAAGTTACAAAAATTGAGTCTGAATTGGCTATTATTAATAATACACTATCAGATTTGCAAGATAAATTACGAATTTTTAATTCTACTAAATAAACTTATAAATCAGCATGAAAGCAGGAGTAGTGGAGGAACTGCATAAACCTGCAAGGCGTTATTATCCACATCGTTCTTTTCTCGTTAAAGATATTGACGAAACTTGACAAGCAGATCTTGTTGAAATGATTCCGTATGCTAAGCAAAACAAAGGTTTCAAGTACCTGCTCACTGTCATTGACGTATTTTCAAAGTATGCTTGGACTGTTCCGGTAAAACAAAAAACTGGAAAATGTGTAGCTCAAGCTATGAAATCAATACTAGTGCAAAAAAGAGTACCTAAAAATTTGCAAACAGATCGTGGAAAAGAATTTTACAATAAAGATTTTGATAAACTAATGAAAAGTTATAAAATTCATCTTTACTCTACTTATAGTGATCTTAAAGCATCAATTTGTGAGCGTTTCAATCGCACTCTGAAAGACAAGATGTAAAAGTTATTTAGCCTACGTGGTACCTACAAATGGTTAGACATTTTACAAAATTTAACTTTACAGTATAATAAAAGTCGACATCGACCAATAGGAATGAAACCTGCAGAACTGAATCGAGACAAATCATATACTTGATCAAATTAGAAAGCCAAACATTAATCTGTTCAAAGGAACTAAATTTAAAGTTGGAGATACAGTACGCGTAAGCAGAAACAAGGAGGTTTTCGATAAAGGCTATACACCCAATTGGTCAACTGAAGTCTTTACAATAACGCGAGTTTCACCTACAAAGCCCTACACTTATCATCTCAAGGATTATCAAGACGAGCCAAGAGCCGGAGGATTCTACAAGGAAGAACTTCTCAAGACGAAATATCCAGATGTCTATTTAATTGAGAAAATTAATTGAGAAAGTTTTGAAAAGAAGTGGCAATTTCAAAAGTACTGGCATTTTAACTAAGTGTTTGCGCAATTCTTCGCCTGAAACGTTCTCGATCACGTGCAGCCTCCTCCCACTTCCCAGATCGAGCTTCATGATGCGCAAATCACCATGTATACATCAAGTGAATGTTGGGCTCTTCCTTGAATCGTACACACTTCTTTTTGTTGCTGGAATTAATCGTTTCTAAATTGAATTTTACATATAACATCTGTATAGTTATAATTTGAACTTATCCATTTTGTTGTTGTTGTTGTTATATTTTGTAATGTCCCCAGGCAAGTGTATCTGTACTGTTATCTTGAAGGAATCTTTTACCGTTATAAGGGCTAAGAGCAATCTTTCTCTCTCTAATGGTCTCGACGTTATGAAGCTTTGATCTTATAGCATACTGCTCCCGACTCAGAATGCATGAATTTTGTACAGTCCAAGTAGTCACTAAATTTAATGATTTTCTTTACAACTGAAGCCTTAATATCTTTAATTTTTTTCATACTATCTTGATTATTACGTTAACACGTGTACTGTACATTTTGCAGAACAATCCGACAAATTCCGTAAGAATCTGACCATTACACTCATTCTTCATGAGTCCAACAATTTTCTTATTAACATGTGGCATGTTAAATATATTATCTGCAGAATAATTTGAAGTATCGAACATGTGAATATTTATTTTCATATCTTCATAAAAATCATCACATTTAATAGCATAGATGAAACTATCAGTATCTGTATACAATAATTTACAATTATTTTTATACACCTGTCGCATATAATTATAATGAACAATACATCGGTGTCTTGGAGAGATCAAGAATTGTGAGACCAACATAAATTGGTTTATCCATAAGTATGTCGGTCTGATTTAACTGTATGGCAACTAAATTTTCATTAAATATTGAACTACTGTGAAAGTTTGGCTTTGAAATTTGAGCTTTTACACCATATCTTCCATCATATTTGCTCATAAGTTTGACTGAAACTCTTTTTCTTACATTTTCCATAGTCGTGCCAAATACTGCATTATTCATCAACTTGAAAAAATTCTTTTCAAATTCATTTTTTACTACTGTTTTCATACTAGTGTTCAAATCAATGTATGATTTGAGCCATGGAGACTGCTTGAATCTTAGAATTTTATGTGTTCTAATGAGTCGAAGACCATTTGAGAGAGCCTGTTTTAGAGCCACACAGTGAATAACATAATTTCTTTTAGGATGAAGTGTAGCAAAAGTTTTTCTTACTTAGAACCCGAAGGTTTTGCATGTTCTACCCTATTGAAAAATCTCACGTGAGATCTCACCTGAGATCTCATGTGAGTTCTCATGTGAGATCTGACGTGAGATTTTTCAATAGGGTAGACAAAACGGTAAGTCATTATGTTCATCATGTATTTTGCTAGGATAATCTAAATCAACATCTAAAATATAACCATGAGAAGCATCTGATGCAATAGAAAATAAATCGAAATTTTCAAAATTTTCAAGCCACTCAAATTCATCATATGGAAGACATTATGAAAGCCCGAATCCGTACCAATTATTCGCAAATAAATTAAATATTCATTTTCTTTATCTTAATCATATTTTTCAAGCATATACTTATGATTGGCTGCTGCATACCAATTTGAACATTGACTTAAACCACCTCGGACTCCACGCTCTATAAAAAGTACCATATCAATATCTGTTAAAAGTTTTAATCGTAAACCTGTATGTTCAAGCATTGCATCCCAGGAAAAGCCTGGAGTAGTATAATAGTAAACAGGGTCAAAACCATAGACTTGCAAACTCTGGTCTCGAAAATTTTCAAATACATCTGCTAGTAGCAAGACGTCAGTTTTCATGTAGAGATCAGAATATTCACCACGTTTTTTAACATTAAATGTTTTCCACACAATTTGTGCATGCTCATAATCTTTATCAGATATATGCGAATCATTAAGCATACTAAAAGAAGCCTCTTTTTCGGGTATTTCACACTCTTCTAGCTTGTCCCATGAGCTTATATACTCATATGGTAAAACACCTTTTCTCGTTAATAGATCAACTTGTTCTCTGCTATGATGATTAAACTCTTTATTAACAATTTTATAGTCTTGTAGATATGATGCCAAGTTTTCTAGAGAAGAAGGCATGAACCGAAAAGAATCTAAAAATCTAAGTTTAATTTTACTATTCTCAACATGTTTTGTGAATGAAATATATTTTTCCTTTGTCGGAGGTAGTAGATCAAATTGTCCTGGGAAATGATTTGATATATCGGATATAATAAAGTGAGCGTTATAGCCACTTAAATTATGAAACACCACTGGTACTATTTTTGAATCTTGATAGTTTAGATTACATGTAGCAGTCCTCGATATTTTCCAGTAAGATGACAGTGATCGCGTACCTTGACATCATTATTTAATTTCTTTTACAAATATTGTTACGTCCAGATTACATTTATTTCTTTTAAATCGACACACGTTTATTTTTATGAAAAGAGAAAAGTACCTTAATGTGTAAGTGTGCGTGGCTGTTTGTATATATGTGTAAAGAGGTTCTTGAGTGTCTGCAGCTGTCAATCCTCGGCGCCTTCCAGCCTAGGCTCGGTGGTTCAGTTTACAGCGGTGGCTAGATGCACTTAGGTGTGATGGCTGGTCCCTTTGGTGTGCGTAGTGTAGATCACAAGGAGTCCACTGCCTTTGTTGCTTCTTCTCTTCAGCAGGGGGTGATATCCGGGAAAATCCTGATGGATGCACTTGCTCGACTGAGCGACTAAGTTCGGTATACTCTCTACTTTTAAACGTACGAGTAGCGAGTAATGCGTGATACTTGTTTTAAGAATGGTCTGGCGACGAGCAGAGTAACGTTCTGCGAGAGATTTCGGATATTACTGAGCGCTGCTTGCCCTTTGCTTCCGGGCTTTATATACTTGCATATACCCTTGTTTTTCTCGGGCTAGCGTTTTCCATATTAGGTCGCTTCACTATTTTGTATTTTCCTCTCTCAATATTAAGAGAATCGTAGCAAGTCAAATCATAAACATCATAGTTTATGACTACCACTTAGGAATTTGTCTCTTTTAGAACTCTCCCGCGGTGTCTCTTTTTACTGGAGATCGTACACGTGTTTCCTATGAAATTTAGATCGACGAATATTGCGTCTCTATTTCTCTCTCTGCTCTCTAATTTTTCTCTTATTTGTGCTCGTTTTTCCGTGATGGTTTGTCGCCGTATTGCGTAACGTCATCGTTGAAATAGCTCCCCTCGTTCTCGTGCTTCTTAATTTATGGCTTTCCGTTTAAAAATACGAACTCGCGGTTCTTATCAAGTTATTATTGAATCTAGAAAGTCCCTTAGCGTTTTTATGGCATTTTGGATTTACTGCGTGGTTCATCGGAATATAGTCCATTTGTGTGAAGGTGCCGCTGACATGTATGTGTGAATCTCTCTCTCGATTTTCAGATCCACTTCTTGGGTTCCGCGATGACGTGCCAGTGAGTAAGTGTGTGTGTGTGTGTGTAGATGTGATGTATATAGCAATCGTAGTATTTTGGGTGCGTAATAGAATCGGTGATTCCATTACAATATGACACGTTTTTGAATTATAATAATCTGTTATTTCAGCTTGAGATAGAACTGGCATAGGTAAAGGATTCGCATATAAAGCACTTATTTTTTCTTTTATATTTTTTAACTGTTCAACAACCATCTTGAAGCTTCATGACCTCTATAAAAATCATATTTCGATAAGGAGTCATTGTAACTACATTTAAGATAGTATCCTATACTATAAATTTCATGACTTTGTACTGATCGAGTGTTAGTCTTTACATCTTGTCTTATTGATTTAAGCAGACACTCACAGTCTGCATGTATTATAAAAGGTAACTATTCACTATAACAATGATTTTTAAACATTATAATATTATAACATTAGATTTAAACCATTCGTTTAACGATGACGCAGATAAAATTTTATGATTTTTTGTGTTAAAATATTTTATCTCAATGCACGCTTCTCCTTCAGCACCTTCATTATGCTTTACAGATATTTTTTTATATTTACATGACAAAACAGTGTTTACTTTTAAGGCTTTGTTTTTAGCAATCGTATTTTTTATTCCTTGTGAAAATAATATTGATGCATATTGTAGAAATTTAAATACATCAATATGCGTTAAATTTGCTATAACATCAGTCCTCATGCGATTTTCAAAAGCGTTGTCCATGTCAATCTAACGCACACAATCAGTGATAGTCTTCTTTATTACTTGTATCCCACCACCAATTTTTCCTTTAACCATAGCTTCAAGTCTTGCCTTCATACATTCTACTTTTGCTAAAGTACATAAAATTGTTTGTTTTTGTGCAACTGAAAGTTTTTTAATTCTTAAAACCTTCCGAAAAGTCTTTATTGATAGAAGAAAGTGGTTTCTCCACCGTGTTGCGGTAGATAAATCGACTGAGGCAGTAGATACTAATGTGTCAACCTCTTCTAAGAGCTTAACTTGTTGTAAGCATTCATCCATAATACATGCCATTTTCAGAAGATAATATCTACTTGTAACAAATAATTATAATACTTTAATATATGAGAATAAATGTTTGATATATATATATATATATATATATTTAAAAATAATAACAAATTTAATATAGAGAGCTCTAATGTGAATATAAAAAACAAGTTGGTAAAACATGAACCTACTAGCAAATAATAGGCAGTCTAAGATTCTACTGTACAAGAGCAGTGTCGATGTGTTTGTGTGTGTATGTGTGTGTGTAGAGTGAGTATGAGGACTGTATCCTACAAAAGACTATGTATGAAAGAGAGACAGAGAGGGTGGGAGAGAAGATTCTCTACACTTGAGTAGTAGTGATAGTAAAAGAGAGAAAAACATTTTTAATTACAAATATTTTATTAAAATTCATTTTTTAACATACTTTTTTATTTTAGAATTTGTAACGGGGCGTTTTTATGCCGATGCGACGACTCCAACGCTGCGCCGGAGGCTCGACTCCGGCGAGAAGATTCTCTTCTACCCGTTCAACGGAGAGATACTCTCCTTGATGCGACGGCGATTGCCTGCGCCGTCGCTTGTGCAGCCTACCGCTGCTGTGTCGCTGTGACACGCTGCTCGGCTAGTCAGCTATTCTGTAAATCGCGAAGCACGCGATTTACCCGCGGAGGCTGTCGGGGTACTCGGGAATGTGAGGACGTTAGGAGCGAACGAAAAGTAAACACTTAGATGCAAGAGAACGTCTGTTTATTCAAGTTCGAATTACACGAGCTAACAACCGTGATATATGTTGCGTACGCGTGACGCGAGAAGGCAGATACGCACGCCGATAATAACTCGCTCGCGGCGAGTTCGATCGCAATAACAATTGACGCGCGACAAAAGATGATTGTACTTACAATTTCGCTAAGCGCCGCTCCTGCGTGGTGCGGCGCGCGCAAAATGGCGGGCGCGTCCTCCCTCAGTTACGCTGCGTGGGCTGCGAGTCGGTGGCGTACCGACAGGTTCGTCGCTGGCTCGCTGGATCACTCCGCTCGCACGCTCGCCTTCACTTGCAACTCCACAGATACACTCGCGCACAGCGGAGGCACAGTAGATCGCGTTCGCGCGGTATCGCAAGGTCGATAATCTCGAGCACGTGTTGCTGTTCTCGAGGCCGGAAGCTATCTCTCCATTCCCGATCGCGCTCGCGACGCGAGGGGTCCGAGCGCCGCGCGCAGTGCCTGCGCGCCGAATCGCGGCGACCCTGCGCCTGACATGCGCACGCGATCCAAATCGCTGGATCGCTTACAAATTGTTTTCATTAATTACATTAGAACTTAGTTTTTGCAACTCTTTTAAAACTTGTCCTGAAATATCTGCATTTACTGGCTCCTTCTTTTGTTTTTTTAGAATCTTCTTTTTTTTAGAATCTGGTTCTTTTTCTTCAACATTTGCTGTTTTTTTTTCTTTTCATTTGCTGCTGAGACTGCACTCCCGTTGACAAGATCTTTGCCTCACCACATATTCTAATTACAGTTGGTTCTTGACTAAACAATTTATGGAAAGTAGCAACAAAACCTGTGAATGCAATAGCATTATTATATTCTCTTATCAATTTTCTAAATTCAGGATTTTTTGTAATAAAATTTTTTTAAATTTCTGGATAATCTTCTTTAATATATAAAGATACTTTACCTTTATGGCAACAATTGGAAAATTTTTTATTGTATGGTAATTTAAATTAAGTAAAATGTTTTGCATGATAAAACACACACTAATTCTAAATTTTCAACATTGTTCCCTTCTATTAACGTTTCATTTATAATACCATTAGCTATAAAAGTGCATTTATAAAAATTGTCTTTATTACGATTTTAATTTTTTTTCGTTAATAACAGCTTTATGATTTTTGTAATAGTTTTTGTTTTGTACGCAACAATGGGCCTTTATTTTCCTTTTTAATGAAATAACTTGTGGAAGATTCATTCATACTTTTTAATATTCCTTCTCAATTTTTATAGTAACACTTCTATTTTTTCTTTCTTAGATTGTTCAAATTTATCAATATCTATAGTACTTTTTGTTTTCGATTTTGGTATATTTCTTTATTAGTTAAAGTTAAATTCTCAATTTCTTCCATAAATATATCATTATAACTTTTCTTATTATGCAATTCAGAGAAAATTTTATTGCCTAGATCAACTCTCTTAATGTATTCTACAGTCTCTCTGGTAACACAACTTACACTTCCCGCTACAAGCTTAAGATATTCTAGGCATGCATTAATACATTTCACAATATACTCATTTAAACAAAGAAAATTAACTTTATTCATAATAATAGTTGCACAATAGCGTTTACTAAGAACTCCAAGTGTCCTAGGAAGAGTATTATCCTCAATTTCGATAACCCTGTCTTTCCCACTGTGTGTGAATTTTGTTATCCATCCTGTACCGCAAATCTGTTAACCCGTCATGTCTTCGCTGCTGGGTCCACAAAGATACTTGAACAATTCGTTGTAACAGTCTCTGAATTGCAGCTATCCATCGTAGGTAAAAGCGATTCCATTGGAGTCGTCGCCCAATAGGCATACCACAGGCTCGTAGTACTCGTCTCTGAAGCTGGTGTATTCCATGCCGACAATGATCTCAGTTGCGTACGACTTGTCTAAAGTGTATAGGGTATTCAGAAGCTGAAACCGGTCTTCCTTTTGGTGCACCATGTCGTTGCTATCACCTCAGCCACCACTTTGAAACGACTAAACTACTCCGAGCGCTTGGTCTGTAGTATAGACAAAGGAGTAGATGGTGGCTGTGGAGGTGGTAACCGCCACGTGAGTGACACTCATCGGAGGGGGAAGAAAGAGAGTGCATTAACATTGATTGAGCAGCAAACATTCGAAGAAAAAAAACGCTGTATCTCGCAGTATCATCTTGTACTACAACAATGAAATCTTAGAACTGCAGCATTGCAAGCACCTGACAATGCAGCCACCGCTTCCGATAAAATTTTTGTCAGCGTTTTTTCTTTCTTTACAGTCTATATACGACCAGACTACATCATCGTTTTTTCGCAAATTATCAGAGAAATTCTCGAGAAATTTATTGTAACCCAGACCCGCGCTTATATAATGCAGAAACATAATACAATACTGACTGCACACTTTGGAAGAGTCGCTCTGTAGTCGAATATTATTCCAGCGAAATCATGTATGCACGTAGGGAGACCAAAACTATCAAAATAAAAAGATTTCGATACCTGGTGCCTTTGAAGAACTGAATGTCAATGATCACGTCCATGCTTGGATGAAATGTATAAGAACAGAGTTAGAGAGATTGAATTTGCAAAGTAACTCGCTAGATGTATATATGTACAGTAGTAGAGAGTAGCGACATCTGTGAGGTAAACGTTTTAACTGCTAAAATCGACGATGACTTGACGTGAGGCATCAATTTCCAAAATATTATCATACTCTGTGTACATAATAGAATTGACTGTTTCTGTTAGAGCCGCACTGAAACGTACTTCTAATCTATCGCTACCGTGTTCGATCAAATTCCAATGACTGCAGTCATTTGCCAATAAATCAGGAGTCAAATCAAAGGCAATTAGACAGTATCCGTGGGGGTATGATTCGCGCGATATTTGGTTGCCCTCGTTGAGAAAGTGTATGCCTGTACCGGAGAATAATATGTGATACGCATCCACATATAGATTTCTCGCTCCAAATTCTGGTTACAGTGGTTTCGAAGGCACCTGTACCCCGTCAACGTACAAACATAGAAAGTTTATATTAAAATGCTCGAAATTAAAGGGATTAAGCAGCCGGTCGCCATTGAAAGCTTTATTATTGATAAAACCCAAGATAATTCTCTTCGGCAGCTGACCCAATTGATATTGTCCAATGTTTCACCGTGTACACTACTCTGCATAGTCATTTCTTTGACTTCCACCCTCGTCAAAGGGTATTTAGCCGTTGTTTTTGAGAGTGATTACTACCACTAATTTTTACACTTCTGACTAGAAGGTTCACCTTCTCGATGTGTATAGAATAAGAGCCTGCAGGATCTATCAGGCAAAAGTTGATCAGCAGCTTCTCCTGATTAAATGCATCGGCGTGTAGGTGGCCAATAAGATCACCAGATTTATCCGCAGTAAGCAATTTTCGTCTCTCCACTAATCCCTGGTTCTAATTTGCTGTGTCATTCATTTTTCCAGCCGTATCCTCACACTATAAGACAGTCGACAAGTGGGATGATTTTGCGGTACGTCCGTAATTCAGCAATGTTTCGATGTACGATCTGTAGGCATAGACGTTGGTAGTTGGAGACACGGGCTTCTGATTGAAAGACTCATTCACTTGATTGAACAGTGAATGCATCAAATTATTGATTGGTCCTATTTGGGTATGTAAAAGTCTAATTTGCCTCAAATATATCTTCGTCGGATGTGGTAGATCTCAAATTTACACGAAGACTGAGCATTGTATGAGCCAGATCGAGGTATTCATCACTATTGCCAGGGGTCACAAATTCTATTTGTGAGTCATCGGTCAAAAACGATATCGGTTTGTATTAAACCCAATGCAATCCCTCGATTGAGGTCTGAAATAAGCTGAATAACAATGGTGCATACATTGGCGGAGAGAAACTTTTGATTCAGATAGTACCGTACACGTAATTATCAGTATTCGTCGATACAGCGCATAGCAACCTTGATTGAACCTGTCATATACGGTTCACAGATGTCGCTGTAGATCATAAACATGGATGGTAGACCATGGGAAACTCGAGCAGGTTTATCAGCCTCTATGGTGTATTGATCGTCAACAAAGAGAATCTGCCTATCCTTTTCAAATCCGAGAATTTTTCGCATTTTTTCCGATAAGCAAAGCTCGTGACTGTACAGCTATCCTTTCCACAGACTCTGCTGACAGTCACCTAACCACCACGTCCAACTATCAGCCGCAAATGACCTCTAATACATTCTAAGTTATTTATCACCTCAACGAGAGTGTGAGTGTCTTTGTATTTTTCTGGACGAATCAGCGATTTTCTTTCTTCTTTGTCGACTGACACGTGCTGGAACTTTAGCGGAATTTGAACTTTTGTGAGTGAAACTAGCCATGAACCTTGAAATCTGATCTATTGTGGCAACTGTGATACATAATGCGTTGTAGTGTTTTCCGCGAAATAGCTGATACTGCTGTTGCTAGGCAGAATATTGTAAAATTGATCCCTCATATTTGCGAAAGTTGATTAGCCTTGACCCAGGAGTTGAACTTTTCTGGATAGCCTTTGCAGCTGACGAAATACTCCTTTGAGCGACCCTTACCTCTACTGCGTAAATTTTTTTCTATTTTGAATGATTCTGTGACCAGATCTTTTCGAACTCTGCTCAATTCTGCCGCGTAGAAACCACCATCTATATCCTTACCTGACAGATCTTGCAAATGGTAGACAGGTGGTGGGCGTGTCAGAGAAAACCGCATAATTTTAAATAACTCTAGTGTTCAGCCGCCCTCGTATCCTTTGTCAAAGACGGATCGTGCACGACTGACGCGAACCAACTCACCGACTTTGAACTTGGGTAAATTACAACGATTGTTATTATTATAGCGACGCTGTAAATTTGCCCGTACTTTTCCAACGTTGTACAAGATTACAGATGCAGGTGTCATCTTTATCGCTGAGCGTATACTGTGATTGTATGCCTCTATAATATTCTGCAACACATCGATGTACCTCCGTGTATTTTTGTAAGTGAAATATCGCCAAATTCGCTCCTTAATAGTTCGTATAAGTCTCTTCGCAATGGCAGCCTTTGTATCCGGACTGCGTGCCACTCTGTGATTGATGTCATTGTCGTGCAAAACTTATTAAACTGAAGCTGCGTCTCACGACCAAGGAATTCTTTACCCTTGTCTGTCTGAAGACACTTTGGTTTACGTCTATTGCTTCTCGACAGTACACGCAAGAAAGCCTCAGCGACATTCTCGAGCTCTTTTGCTTGATCGGTTCCAATCAGCTATATTTGCTGACAACATCGATGACAGTCAAAATATAACTGTAGCCCTCGTTGTAAGTTCTCACGGATCTCAAATCCATGAGATCAACCTCCCACACATCATCCTAATTTCGCACATTGTAACTACGTCGTGGAAATCGATGTCTGATCGGTCGATGTAGATTATACGCATCTTGACTGTCCAGTCACTCTACAACACTGTCACGATTATCTTTTTCTTTTTTATTACTGTTTTTACCTCACTAACGCGCAGTTTGAAAAAGTTTATCAATACTAGCAAACGCTGCCGGATTTGGAGGCGCGTAATAAATGTTCTCGAATCTTCTTCTTTCTCTACTCATAATGCATCGACGGTTTATTCACTTTTTTTATTTATTTTCGACCCATTACGTTCATTTTGTTGTTCGCTAATCTCTTTTTTCACATATGCATCAACTTTGCTGCTATTGCTACTATCTTTTAATTTCTGTTGTACTTTCTTATTCCTCTGCAGTACTTTTTTAATTCGTGAAAAAAACTTTTCAAAGGTTATCTTGTTCACCATGCAGCAGGCTGTCATCATAGCCAGTGTTGGCTCGTCTCCATCTGTTTCATGCGTATTTAGCTAAAACTCGATCAGCCTTGTGCCGGTTGCCTTGTTTGTCACCGTAAACTAGATCATGCTGACGACACGCCTCATCCAATGGATTGATACCGACTTCGCCACGTTCAATACGTTCCGCTAGTTTTGTACCTGGGCCACAAAATCTATATCCGGGTACATGTATTTCAAACAGTAGCAAATCGATCAATTGACGCAGTGCGCTATTTTTCACGTTCACTCGTTCTTGCTCTTCTTTTTCTTCTTGGTCGGTGATTTCACTCTTCTGTCCTGGTCGAACCTCCCGTTCAATCGTCGCCATGATGTACTTTCAGAACTACCAGCAACAACTTTTTTTCTCGACTTTTTTGCACTTTCCTGGCCAGTTGCTGCTGCTACGGCTGTTGCTGCTTTTTGCCGTTTATGTACTCGCGCTGCTATGCCTCCGTTTCTTTTACCTCCTTCGCTGGTGTCAGAGCTACTGTTCTCGGCAGCAGCCTGGCGTGGCGTTTGAAATAGACGACCAACGCTACTTGGTGATAAATTCTGGCGTGGAGCGGTACCAGTGGCACTGCCTGATGGTAGTGGTATATTCCCAGACGGGACAGCCTGACCTGGTGTACTGGCTATGGTATTCCCAACACGATTGTTACCGATGTATTCGCGTGGTATAAACGATTCTCGAAGAGCAACGGGAAATCGTGCGTACCCAGGTGGTGGAGAACCTTTTCTATTTCTCGTAGCATCATTTACCAGGAAAATCATGTTGGCTCCGTCTATACGCACACCACCTATTGTCATGGTACCATTTGCATCCCAGGCAATATTCCCACTAATACCAAATAAGGTTCGGCTAACTTCTGCAGTGTTTTTGCATATCTGCGTAAGCCTGATTTGTGAGACTTCTCCAACGGCACGTTACCGATCAACACATTCAAAGCACACTCACAAATATGACTCACTAATTTCGAATCAGACGTCTGCAAGAGAGCCTTTCGCTGTTTATCGTTCAAATGGAATAGCGCTTTTAAAATGACAGCGTCCTTACGCGCAAAGGGATGTCTTCTCTTAGACACACCCATCACAAGGAGTCGATTGCTACGAGATAAAACGAAGGATACAGGTGCGAAATCGGCAGTTGTTCGGTGTAGTCTGTTTTAAATCCAGCAGAAGGTATCCGCATGGTCTCAATGTGGCGTCCCAGTAAGTCTCTTGCAAAAATCGTGAATCCTCGGGACAGAGTTGACGCGACAGATACAGTATCTGAGATCTATCTCGCAAATTTCTAAACTTGACAATGCATTGTGCGTTTAGAGATATATCACGCTGTCCTCTACCCTGATGAAAGACGTTCGATGCATAAGAATTAGGTATGGTATAAGGGAGTAAGTAATTTGAAGAAACAACGGAAGTAAATAACCGGAAAAAACCGTGGTTACACGGTGGTAAGCTCAATAGCGTTGTTACCCTTTTAATCTAAAAAAGTTGTGATTTGTTAGCTTGAGCACTCAGCTTGTTAATCAAGTTAGTATCCTTCGTCAGTGCAGAAGA
This sequence comes from Muscidifurax raptorellus, assembly GCA_020010945.3. Lineage (NCBI taxonomy): Eukaryota > Metazoa > Arthropoda > Insecta > Hymenoptera > Pteromalidae > Muscidifurax > Muscidifurax raptorellus. The sequence goes on from JAHUUD020000081.1 coordinate 297,477, forward strand.
TACCTGAGAAGGAAGATAAATTTGGAATTATTCATTGAGAACTGCCGTAATCTTCGAGACAAAACGTGTTTTGACTTCTCTTAGTGCCATCACCATGTGATGACGACCAGCCTCCAGCTCAGATACCTTCTTCGTTGGAAGGTAACCTTTACTATCAATCTTGTTCAGGCCCTCTAAATCCATCTAAACATATAATGTACATCATTTTATTATTATATTATTTAAATGATAATAATAATTATAATTGATATACATACTTTTTATTTTAAAATAGATGAAAAAAACCCCATGTAGTTCCTCTTTAAAGCTGTGCCGTGTACCTAGTCAAATTCTGGTAATTTGCAGTGTGAACACGCTGGCTTAAATATAGACCCCCCCCCTTCACCGCGACTAGCGCAATCATTGTGACCGTCCACCACCACCACCACTAGCTGCATCAGTACAAATACCCAATCAGGTTGATGGTGGTGTCTCGTGCCCAATCAGCACGATGTCAGCACAATTCTCAGCCAATAAACAGTGTTTTCTTTTGTAGTGTCGTCTATACACAAGTTTTCGCTACATGTAACTACAGGCTGTCTGTTAATGATATCTTATAGCCATACGGGTATACTTACGTATAGCGGAATCCGTCAATACTATTTCCAGATTTGGAGATCATCTCTCGAATCGAATCAAAATTGACTTGTTCACTGTTCATATAGTCAAACCGAATCCCTTAAACCTTACATATACACTTCTCTTCACCATCCGTTTTTTTACATTTATACGCGTAAAACTTTGGACCACCTGACAAAAAGATCGTTATATATGTACCAGGGCCCTTGTCGGCTAGTTCATTTGTCAGACCACCCAGCGACGAACCGATTGGCAACTCGTATTCACCGATTTCATCTCTGCTAACGTAAAATACTGAATCATTGTCGTAGTAGAAAAGTCGTGGACCCATCGCATGGAGATATCGGAATAGTTTTACACGTGCATATGATGTAAAAGCAGCGAGTACCACGTTTGCCATTGATGACGATACTGAGAACGACAGAGCCTCGTCTCTGTAGCACCAATTGACGTAGAGTGTATCGTCATTTATAGTTAGAATACCGTTAATTTGAATCTCTGCACTGGTAAGTAAATCAATAAGATTCTCTGGATTCTTCACCACGATTGTTTTTGTTAAATTCTTGCGTTGGCCAAACTTTCCCCATAGAGAATTTAGACACAGTTTAGCCACAGATTGTAACCCAGCATTCAAACTTTTATCATCCTTGTTCAATTTTATGCCCTCATTGTGTTCGAACTCTCTCACGTAGCGATCCTTATCCTCATCTGTGATACTGTTTGGTGGGTATCCCCACGCCGCGACCTTTTAAGCAAAAAATTCATTGATGTATCCCGCAAATACGCCACCTTTCCGCTCTTCTTGACTGTACTGCGTCATTTCGTACTGCCAAATTTCATAGACAGTCTTGACGATGTATCCCAACGTGACAGCAGCCTTCACCTCCTCTGAAACCCTACAGTTCCTCGCAGTATACGCTCTGCAGGATCTTCATTAGGGCAGTATTCTTGAATTAATTGCTCACAGCATGTCCGGCATAGAGGAAATATCAATTTACCATGCATTTTTATTGGCAATAATGGATGATATAGATTTTGTGGCGGTAGTATATCGCATGCGATCAACCCGTTCACTTGTGAAATGTCATTATTCGACACTATCAGCTGTCCACACTCTTCTAGACCGATATAAATTTTCCGGAAACCAATGGGATACTTGCCACGTTTGCAAATGAATGGATGCAGTGAGCATACGTCCACATTCCTGATCTTCTCTTCGCCTTGACAATCAAACACTTTGACTGTGTAACCTATGCGTCCACTGAAAAATGCATCACGTGTATCAAGTGCTTTTCTTTTTAAATTCACCACATTTTCTCGAAGAAAATGAAAAGTTCTTCATTTTGTGAGATCTTGTTCTTAATCTAACACTCCCATTTTTCGATCAACTGGTAATTTGCCATCTTTAGCCTATAGCTAATGGCCAATGTTCTTTCATATCTGGCATCCATCGATTCAACACTTTTCAAATCTATATCTCTGTTTATCCTGTAACATCAGGGGCATCCGTGCCAAAAACAGTCTTGAAACTGAAGCACAATACCGATATGGTCCTCACCGTCTTGGGGTGCACTGTAACCATCGACCAAGATATTCTCTAGTTGTCTTTTTTCCTGACTTCGTCCTGCATGCTCGATCTGGCGATGAAGAACTCGTTGGTCCATCCAAGAGAGCCAGTGTAGGACAATTTCAGACTGATTGTCTATTCTGTAACCACAAGGTAATATAATACCTATTTGCAACTTTTTAAAAAAAAATTTTCTAAACTCTCGCATTCAGGATGATGCAATAGTTGTAGCTTCGGCGAAAGGGTCCACACCTAATTTCATGAATGATTTGCGGAATGCTAAACATGCTAATCTCAAAAATGTCACTTCTTGCTTACAGTATTCCCCGATTTCTCGTTGAAAATTGAATACGTAGCCATTTTGTACTTGTTCGTCGTACCATTTGAAAAATTTCTCTCGCTCCTTGATAGCCATCGAGTCTGGTGAATATGAATCAAGAGGTGGTAGAGGACCTTCGTAAGTCTGATTTTCTATCGTATTGAATAAGTGTGGAAAAGCAGCTTTCTCCATTCCGGACAATCCATACGCTTTTGGTAAACTACTCAAAGGCATGTGAAAGTAATTTAAACTATCGATAAACTTTGCATGTAGAACCTCCATTAAAATTATTGAATTTTTCCACAACGTACTTAAATATGAACTGTGCATCGAATCCTTGGGCATTGTGTGCTATGCATATAACCTGCCGCAATTGTCTTCTTGGCGCCAATGCCAGATCAAGCTGTTTTACCGGGTCGCGATTAAACATGTATTCCCGAATACCGTTTATCTCGCATCTAATTGAAATATCTTCAATCTCTATGCAATTGATACATACTTGCTGTACAGCGCACAAATTTGAAACGTGCACTTTTTGCTCATCCAGCACCCGAAGAGATTGTTGGGTTTCAAAGTCGTAAAACAAAAATAAGACTGGTCTTACACGCTGTGTCTGCTTGATCAGTTGTACGTAACGTACGTTATACAAAAAGATACATTACACTCATGCGGCTGACTTTTATTTACTTCAACAATTTTAAAACAAATTTGACAGAGTCTTATTTTACTGCATACATTATTGTTTTTATTATATGATTCTATTTTAACATGATTTTGCAAACAATCAATGCTAAAAAATAATCTTAAACAAGCATTACATTTTCTTGTTTTTTCCGCTGTAATTCTCTCTCTCTCTCTCTCCCTCTCCCTCTCCCTCTCCCTCTCCCTCTCCCTCTCCCTCTCCCTCTCCCTCTCCCTCTCCCTCTCCCTCTCCCTCTCCCTCTCCCTCTCCCTCTCCCTCTCCCTCTCCCTCTCCCTCTCCCTCTCCCTCTCCCTCTCCCTCTCCCTCTCCCTCTCCCTCTCCCTCTCCCTCTCCCTCTCCCTCTCCCTCTCCCTCTCCCTCTCCCTCTCTCTCTCTCTCTCTCCCTCTCTCTCCCTCTCTCTCCCTCTCTCTCTCTCTCTCTCCCTCTCTCTCCCTCTCTCCCTCTCTCTCCCTCTCTCCCTCTCTCTCTCTCTCTCTCTCTCTCTCTCTCTCTCTCTCTCTCTCTCTCTCTCTCTCTCTCTCTCTCTAGTGGAACGTACACATGGCAGTCCTTCCGCGCCCCGAAGGCCCCCCCCCCCACAATGGTACGTCAGCAAAACCAGCAGCGGAGGTGGCTGGTTTGTTTTGACTCGCCACTGTGTGGGAATTACTACTTGTACGTTTACGGATGCCCGCAAGCCATACTTACAGAGCAAGGAATTAACTCCCTAAGCAAATAATGGTTCTCGTAGCCAAGCGATTTAAACTAAAAAAATTAAAAACTACAGCTTTCCACCCACAAGCGAATATTTAAAATCGTTGATATCAAAAGACCGCGAATGGGACGAGTGGGTAGAACTAGCTATATTTAATTATAATACCAGGAAGCACGAGGGTACACAGCATACGCCCTTTAAATTAGTATTCGGCCGGTTGCCCCGACTACCTGCGAGTAGCCCAATAAAAGCCGATAACCTTTTTCCGACCAAAGTACATGACGGGCCTCGTTTCATGCTTAAACCTTTTGCATGAAATAGCTTCCGAACAAATTACGCAAGCCAAAGCCAGAGCCAAAAAGTTTTACTATAAACATGCAAATCCAGTAAAAATAAAAGCAGGTCATTATGTAATTATGCACAATGGTCCTAAACCGTATAAATTCCACGATCAAAATGGAGAGCCGTATCTAGTGATCGAAACATGGGACAACGGGAATGTGAAAATACAGAAGGCACAAATAAAACACAAGTCGTGCACAGCAACCGCTTAAGGTTATCGCACTTACGCCCGTAAAATAGTAACGAATAGTTAATGCAAAAATAATCTGCTTAAGTGTCGTCTAGCTATGTTAGTAATTAAATAAATTTATGCTATATTAACGTCATGTTACTGATTACAGATTAAAAGCCTTCTGATGATAATACTGACAACAGCAGACATTATAAAGATCAATTCAATAATAGGACACAACTGCACTAAAAAATTTACTAATTACACTACCTTTTCCTTAGACATCGGCAAATGCGGCATACCAGATCCAGTACTTAACACAACGAGAACACAAATAACATTACTACAACTCAACGACTTCACGACCACGCGAGTATTCTATTGCAAAATAACGATAAAAAGAACAGTCGAAAAATGCGGTATGTTTTCACACAAATCAACCGTAAAAAACAGCGAAGTCAGCTACCTCAGAGAATTATCTCGCGAAGAATGTCTAAAAATGCACGTGTCAATAACCACCGTAATTGATATCATCAACAATCTTAGGGTAAATGACACTATAACGCACCCAATTACATTCGCTGGCGCAATGCATAACGACGGAAAGTGCGAAAACACGCGTTACTACGCGGATCCGTACGGAAAATACTACAATATAGTACTACACGGGTATGTAACTGTACGCTTAGAGGAACGACACAACTCAGTAAATCTATATAACAACAAAATAAAGCTGAGCTCCGGCATCTCTTGCATATTGTCCGAAGACAACCGCATAGACAGCCATTACGGGTATACATTTTGGGACGTCATGCCAATGTACGCCTGCCAGGCAAGCAAATATACTAACTTGTACACCGGCCCGATAGCTAAGATCACAGAAAGAGATTACGAACGGCGGTCACTTTACGTACTTGAAGCCGAAGAACTATCCTTCGCATTTAAGGACCTAGGAGCCACGTACGTATTCGGATTCCATCTAATAAAAACAGAACACCCTAAATTATTCATGCTAGAAGACCCGGATAAAGAAAGATTCGAGGCAACAAAAAGCAAAGACGTGAATAACATTGATCTTTTCGCGTATGTAAATTCGAAATTCGTGTATATCGAGAGACACATAAGAGGCCAAATGACGAAATTATATCAAGATGTACTACTGCAACAATGTTAACTAGTACCTATTTGCATACCAGTTAATGTCAGGTCCTGGTTACATTAGCCTACTTGCCGGAGAAGTAGTACACATCCTAAAATGCGTAGCCATTGATATAAGAACTCGCGAAACTGTAGAATGCTTCCAAGAGCTACCAGTAAGAAGAGACGATAAGGATCCTTTCCTATCTCCGCGCACACATATTCTGCGCGAATACGGGACACGGACAATATACGACACAATAATACCAGTAATGTATCAATTCGGCAGCCAATGGTTTAATGCATTACCTGGCATAACAACGCAAGATGCGCCGCAGATACTGTAACCACAGATGAAACGAACGTGGAAATATAAGAACCCTACAGATCTAGCGAACAGCGGTATATACACATACGGCGACACAGAAAAGCTTAAAACGTTCATCATGTTTCCTAACGAGTGTGCAGCAGTGCTTAAACAATTGGCAATGGGATTCGTAGAAAAAAGCAAAATGGACAGTGAAATATCCATTACGCGAGTAATGGACGAAAAATCGCTAACTCAACGTGGAATCGCATATTGATAAAATTATAAAAAGTAATACATGGTTACGCATTACACAGCATATACGGATTTTCTATACACATTCTAGGCGCCTTGTGGAACTCGCTTACGCATCTACTATTGCACCTGGCTCACACAACGGAAGAGAAGGATAAGAAAGGGGAGGAGCGACCGAAACCACCACCGGAGCCACCGACCAATCCAAACGCACCACCGGGCTCCCCACCAGATGCACCCAATAACACCCCGTCGGAAAGGAAGCAGAACTACATGATAGAATGCCAATAACTAGGGCAATCAAATGGAAATAACGCACGCAAGTAAACGAAAATAGGATATACCCCATACTAGAGGAACCGCAAATACCGTCGCTCCCACCACGCAAAAAGCGCCTACGAGCAGAAGTCTAAAAACTAACAGCAATGAACGCCCAACAGAAACTAAACCTGTTCAATTACCTCATCAAACTAAAAAAGAAACTCACTTGGGCCGCACAGAGGGGCGAAGAAATTATATTTCAATATAGCGAAAGAATTGACCCGCTGTTATAACAACTTAACAACGCAAGAAAATTAGCTCAAATAGAATTCTCCGAAATAACAATAGACGTGGCACAGCGGGAAAGATTAGCCATCTACACGTACATTCGCGGGTTAAGACCAGAAATTAAAAGATACATTTGCAAACCAGAACTCTACAAAGATTTATACCACGCTCGACAACACGCGGAAAATATACACGTGCACCTAGTAGATTTAAAAAATCTAAAACGGGGGTCCATTGTACCCATACCACAAGTCTGTATGTAATATACACATTTTACACGTATTTTGTAAAGATAATTAGTAACACAAGACATCCAAGATAATCACACGAACTAACGATAGATCTCCTTTTAGAATATACACTAGTGGAAAAAATTAAAGGATCAAAAAAAAATTATGAATTTTGTTACGGATGGATGGATGGATGGTTGATTGGTTGGCGGGTGGGTCCTGCCTTGTGAGCAGGGCAAGAAGCCACAAGGTGGATTGCGAGGAAGTCCCTTTATTCGTGTTGGACAGAGCTCTGCTCAGTCTGGTGGTCGCCGGAGATCTGCCGCTCTGCCGCCGCTGCGACGAGGAGGTGGCGAGCGTCTCCACGTGCAGAAGTGCAGGCATTGCACCTCTGTGCGTGAGAACTGCAGGCAACGGCGTTCCCTGCTGACGACGCATCCGGCGTCGTCGGTAGCGGCCATCCGGCCGCTTTACGTTTATTTGAGAACAATATGTTAGCGGGATGCCAGTGCTTTGTGCACATACGCGCGAGGTGCGCGCATTGGATTCTAATCCAATTTTGCCCTCGACTCCGTAAATGTCGAGTTAAGTACAGGAAAAAAACATTTGTTTTATGCAATATTAAGTGTGTGTGAAGGTGTTGATGTATAGGCGCGGGTGTTGTCCTTGACAGCCGCTGCTGCCTTACATTTTGGGCTGGCAGAGCTCTTAAATACAAAATACCTTACACCTAACTACAAAATTTATCTGAAAAATATATATATATATATAATTATTCATGGTTGAATTTATGCTCCTGCACACGAGTACTTTTCTTTTGTGTACCGTGGCCTGTCCGAGCCTGTATTATTACAAAATATGTGGCTATTGCGTGAAAATACGTTTGTAAGGCTCAGAACAATTTGCTGCAACTGGTGAGCATGATATATGCATATAAATGGAGAAAAAAAAAATATATGTATAACTGCGACGTATATACAAAATTATACTAACCCTTTAGTGTATGTATATAAATGATTATTATAATATAATTGTAATATGGCTGAAATACTAAAAAAAACCCAATAACCCATTGATACGTAGGTGATCATAATGCACCTATTTATTATTAAAGTTTGATATTATTATGAATATTTCTATAAAGTTAATGTTTTTCTCGCCGTTGAGCAGCCCGGCTTATGGCAGTGAGGCCCGTGAACCACGAGAATAATTACTCGTAGCGCGAGAATGAGTCGGCCTATTCATTTTCCGTTGAAATAATTGAATTTGATAACCGGCTTGTTCATGCAACCTGACTCGCGGCGATGTTTCTACGGCCGTGGCGGCGAGGAAGCGTCGAACTTAAGCTGCATTTTTAGTTTGCCAAGTTCGCTCTGCTGCGGCTAATTTCCCGAATCGATTCGAGCTGCAGCATTTCGCGCTGTTGTCGCATAAGGTCGCGCATTGGTTTATTGGCGCGGTAGCGCATATAGCACCATATTACAAGGATCGCTGCTGCGATTAGACCGAGCGAAGACCACGAGACCCTGCTGAGCAGGCTAGTGGTGTAGCTTAAGTCTTTTAATTCGAAGGCCGACGATCTTCTCTGTGCGATCTCGCGAGCTTTAGTCGCGATTTCGCGCAGATTGGCCCCGCTCTTTAGGTTCTCAGTTCCGGAGCCATGAGCGGCGTCAGCCCAATGTTCGGTCAGATTCGAGATAGCCTGGTGCAGATCCATGGCGGAAGTGGCTGATTCATTTAGCCGTGCCATGATTTTTGATACGTTGCTGAGGTTTGGACGTAATTGGGATGGCTCTAGCCATGGGACGTTCTTGTTGTCTTTTGCGGCGTAACCCGTCCGGGGACGCGCAAAAAAAACAGAAAAAATAAACGTCTCAACCCACTGGGTCCAAATCCGAGGCCCCTGCGTCTCTTGCTAGCTCGCTCGGACGCTCAATTTTGTTTACGTGCACGACCTTTGTTGATTCGTCGTTTTGCAGCGTTACATTATTTGTTTCGCGGTTAATCGTGATAATTTCATACGGTCCGCGGTATTCTCGCGCGAACTTTCCCTTCTTCGGCTCGTTAATTAAAAAGACGATTTCGCCTTCACGGAAATGTTTTGAATTTAATTTCCGGTCATAGTAGTGCTTGGACCGATACTTTGACTGTACCAGGTTCATGGCAGCTACTGTCTGTAGGACCGTCAGATTATTTGACACATTTGTTAAATAATCGTTGTATGATAAGTCGTCGCTGCTTCGGGGAAAACTTGACGGTGTTCTTGGCTTAAAGCCGAAGAGCAGCTCGTGCGGCGAGTACCGGGTACTTTCATGTTCGGTACAATTATATGCATGTTGACAAATGGCGGTCCATTTGTCCCACCTGTCAATATGCTTTACATATTTTCTGAGATACTCAGTCAATGTGTGATGCATTCGCTCGATTGACCCGTTCGCTTGTGGGTGATAAGCGGTCGTGCAGAATTTATTTATATTAAAAATTTTGGCAAGCTCTTCAAGTACCCTATTCTGGAAATGAGAGCCTTGATCGGTGACAATAGCAGCGGGAGGACCGAAAATGCAGATTATTCTGTCGGTCAACACACGCGCTACTTCATCTGCGTTTGCATGCTTTGTTGGCGTTAAAATTGTATATTTTGTGAGCATGTCTTGTGCTGACAAAATATACCTATTGCCGTGTCTGGTTTGCTCTAACGGGCCATAAAAGTCCAAAGCGAGATGTGCGAAAGGTGTTGCAGGTGTATTGCTGATAAGCATTGGAAGCCGGGTTTTAACGCGCACCAATTTGTTGCTTTGGCACACCGCGCATCGGGCGACAAATTGTTTTACATCGGGGCGCATATTCCGCCAGTAGAAATCATTAGCAATTTTGCTATATGTTTTCGACATACCCCGATGTCCGCCCATCGCTGCCTCATGATACTCTTTAATTAACTTGAAGCGATCAGAGGCTGGAGGGATTGGCAAATTATTCTTGTACAGAATTGCGTGCAATGCTATTCCGCCAAAAATATTGTCGAAAATGTCGACAAAGTTTGCCCATTCAGCAAGCGTAAGCATCGCTAGATCTTTTATTACAGCGATGCTGCGCACCTTCTCTTTGATTATTACTTTCTTTAGAGTTTTCAGACATCTTCGAAGATCGACACGAAGCGGGCGATCTTCGAAGTGAGCCTTAATGTAGACTCCGAAAAACTTAAATCTACCACAAGCCGTGACATTCACTTCGCCCAATTTGAATTGACTATTAGTCAAATCATGTGGGTTCAAATATCCTCGTTCAATCAAGGCTTCTTGTACTTCGGTCGATATAAAATTATCGGCCGAAATTAAGTACACAAGATTTTCCTTGAATCGAAAGGGATGCTCGTCATATGCCCGCAGGTGGTTAAAAGCTGGAGGCTCTTGCTCTTCCGGAATTGCCCACGGCGGTTTTTCACGGGGCGGCCTCGCTTTTGTTGTGACGTAGCGTTTTAGCTTGTCATTGTCGAGTGCTGCTTTCACTCCAGCTGTAGTTCTTTCGCCGTCAGACGACGCCTCGTTATCAGTGCTTGCGCTGCCTTTATTTATCGGCGCAGCTGCACTGGCATGAGATCGTGACGAGCCGAGCTGCATAGCGGCGTTGCCAGACTTTTCACTGCTTTGGTCTGCGCCGAGACTCTGCCGAGCGCTGTCGTGCGTCTCTGCCCGATCATGCAGCGGAGGGTCGATTCCAATCGACTCAGCTTCTGGCAAAAATTCCAAATTTGCCTGTGGAGTGACTTCTAAGTTTGGCTGCATTGGCCAATTTTCTGGAGCATGCGACTCTGCAAACGCTACCGGCTGGCTCAGTGCTGGCTTCTGCAGCTCAGGCGGAGAGATATGTTCCGCGCCTGCCGCCAGCTGATCGCCAATGTCGCTAGCTGCGAATTTATTATTGGCGCTCGAATGCGTAACAGTACGAGCAGCTTTATGTTTGAGACGCTTTTTTCGCCCAAATATTGGCGATTTATTTCGCTCATTCTCGCTTTCACTTGATGGGGATCGCTCACGCCCGGGTTTGACCGGTTTGGCGGTGTCCTTTGGGGCGCTTACGCGTAAGTACGGCGTAAAATGCTGTCCCGTCAAGTTTAAATGTATAGTGTCGGCAGCATTGACTACTAACACATGACAATAGACCCGCGAGTCCCCAGGGGGATCGTAGTGTACGCAAACGTTCACTTTAAACTCATGGGCAAAAATAAACACGCAGTCTATAGTGCCATAATCTGAGGAAGATTCTAAAATCTTTTCTGTTTCGGCCGGTTCACCGCATGATCTGAGCCAAGGGGAGGCCAACAGCTGATGTCTCAATTTCGTCGCTGAAATTTTGAGCTTCATGATTTTCATGAGGGAATAAAACAGGCAATTTCCCGGTGGGCTACTGGGAATATTTCCTGAGCGCCGTAATTTTTCGTGCGGCTCTGCGCAATATTTTTTGCGAATATATGTATGAACACAGGCATCGCCAGAGCTTGCAGACGAATTCTCGTCCGATGGCAATGGCTTGCGTTCGTAATTTAGAGGAATACCGGAGAAACTTTCGAAAGGGCCATCGATAGCGGGAGGGGAAAGCGTTCGTGCCTCAAGCGCTCTTTCCACGATTGGTTCCAGCAGCGACGCACCTGGGGGTGTCGGCTTTTGCCTGGAAGTCGTTTCTCCGAGGTTCAAGTTGCGATTTTGCGCATTGGAGCCATTTTTTCCGCTGAAAGCACTCGTGTTGCATGCATCAGCCATTTCATTTATGCTGACCATGCTTTGAGCAGCTTCTGGAGCCTCTAGAGCATCTTCTCTTATCAAGGGCGGCTCATGTGTGCGCGTGTGTCGTGGGATATTTTCGACGGCCAACGGTGCTCTTTTATTTAGCGACGCGGCGGTTGAATTTGTCTCCCAACAATCGATGCGCACCCCGCCTTTCCCTGCGAAATCTTTTCCTTCAATATTCACCCTTAGCTTTTTCTTGGCCTGGTTGCCAGACCACGGCCAGATCATTGCCGATTGGGGCTCTGACGCCTTGGCTGGCGAGCTCTCGACGCCTGGAATATATTGTTTTTCAGGCGGCGAGGCAGTTTCCGTAATAATCGGCATATGAGATTCGGGGGCCGTGGGCCGCAGGACTTTGCTCGGTGAAAACGGGTTCAAGGAGTCGTGCGGTTGCGAAATTTGATATTAAATATCTGCGGAGCGTCGATTGCGTTGGCGATTTTTCCCGACGGGGGGATCCGTATACTCTCCTGATCGCTACTCGAGTTGCTGGACTCGTAAATTTTCTGCGGGGCCGTGACTCGAGCATTTTTCGAGCCGCGAGTTCCGCGATCGGATGGCGCTACGTATTTTATGTACGGCCGTACTTCGGAGGGAATTATTGAATCACCCGATGAGCAAGAAACTGCCGAAATTACTGATGGCATGGATTCATCGGAATCTGAGGATTCTGCGAGCTCGGCAGACAGCTTAGGTGGTTCTGGAGCGGGAGGATTGGCTCGAAATTCGATTGATTCGCGCAGAATTGCCTCTATACGTGTGCGTTCCCCGGCGCATAATGCATAGTGGTTTTTATCTATGCGCTTCAAGAATGTGTTTGTTAAAATACAATCGAACCAGATCGCGTCGCGGTAATCCGGTGCGTACACGTGTTTTCGATTTTTCTTTTCCGTAAACCACTGAATTTTAACTTTTTCGTCTCCGTGATAAACGTCGTGAAGTGCGCGGCAGATAAAGTAGCCGTCGAACTCATTTCTTACCGCGAGAACCTCGTCGCGTTTATAAATCAGCGCGTTATCTTCCCTGGGCTTTTTACTTATGGCGCGATTTGATGAGTTTTCGGAACTCGAGGCCGATATTCGAAGCTTCTCTCCGGAGGCCTGACCTCGCTTTTTCGTAGCGCGCGCACGGAAGATTCTTCCTGGTGGAGCGCCTGCTTCTTCGTCCGGCGAGTCTAGCACCTGCTGATCGGCGAGCTCGTAAAGCTCGTGGCGCGGCAGGTCCGGATTTACCTCGCCCTCCGCTAGCACTGGATTGCGAGAGAGCGCGTCAGCGTTCGCGTTTTTGATTCGCGGGCGATATACGATGTCGAATTTGTAGCCCGTTAGCGCGGCCTTTAGCCTATTAAAGCGCAAATCCGGCTTTTTTGTCGTATGAAAATGTTTAAGAGCTTCGTGGTCGGTAACGATTGTGAACTTTCTTCCAAATAAATAACATTGAAATTGTTCTTTTGCAAAAACGACCGCGAGGGGCTCTTTGTCGTATGTTGGGTACCGCAATTCGCTGCCCTTCAGACACCGCGACGCGTACGCGCACGGCTGATCTGAGCCTATCTTGCCTTGGCTTAAAATTGCACCAAGTGCAAAGTCGCTTGCGTCTGTCGTTAGGATAAACGGCTGCGAAAGGTCCGGAGCCTTTAGGATTGGCTCTTCCGACATAAGCTTTCGAAGAGTTTCAAACGCATTTTTCTCGGCATCGCCCCATTCAAATTTTACTCCTTTTTGCAGAAGCCTGAATAATGGATAAGCGATTTTTGAAAAATCGGGGATAAATCGCCGATAATAGCTGAACAATCCAATTGCTTGTTTCAGCTTCTTTGCGTCTATTGGCGTCGGATAGTTGGCCATGGCGCGAACTTTCGCCGGGTCTGTCTTAATTAGACCGCCGCCAACTATATGACCGAGCACCTGTGCCTCCCTTTTCAAGAATTGGCACTTTCTTGGTTCGATAGTCATATTGGCCTCTAAGAGTCTTTTTAATACACGACGCAGGCGTTTATTGTGTTCGTCGAGAGTCTCGCCAAACACCATGAGGTCGTCGAGATAAATTTCGACCTCATCGCCTTGCAAACCCTTCATGGCCAGCGACATTGCACGTGTAAACGTGATTGTCGCTTCCTTTAGGCCCATAGCCATTCTGTTAAATTGCAGAAGCTGATTGCCATGGTTGCCGTCAAGGGCATAAAATGCCGTTAAGTGTGCCGAGTCGGGATGCATTTCAATTTGATGGTACCCCGACTTGAGGTCCATGACGGTTATATAGCTAGCCGACGCGAGATGCTCGAGGATATCGCTAGTAAATGGAAGCGGATGGCAGCTTCCCTCTGTTTCTTCGTTCAGGCCCCGAAAATCGGTGACTAGGCGGAACCGTTTGTTACCGTCGGCGTCCGGCTTTTTCGGAACAATCCAGAGGGAGGACGAGTAGTTTGTGTTGGAGGGCACGACGATGTTTTGCTCTCGCAACTTAGCTAACTCGCGTAGCATGTGCTCTTTGATAGCGGGTGGGAATCGAAAGCGGTGGTTCCGTATAGGCCTGTTTGATTTTAACACGATTTTGTGTTGCAGCAGGTGGGTCGCGGGTAGAGGTTCCCCGTCGAGCCCAAACACACCAGCGAATTCGTCAACGATTTCGCGAATAAGGTTTTTCTCTTCCTCGTTGCACCCTTCAAGATCCGCTAGCTTCATAATTTTTTCGACTCGATCGTGTCTTTTTTGAGCATCTTCTTGTAAGTCGCGATTCAGGTTGAAAACTTCGCGATATTTTTCTTGTTTTTCTGCGTCGAACATGCGTCGCAAATTAGCAGTGAACTTAGCAACATTTTCAGCAGAGCCGTCCTCGTCGGCTTGAAACAGCGGGTTTGCGATAATTTCGCATTCTTGCATCTCGACCATCGGGGCAGATATGGTGACTTCTGAGTCACTGACGTTGATGCAATCCGCGTAAACACGGCCGTTTACGTTATCGGAGATAAAATTGCCGTATAGCAAATCGGGATGTAGGTCATTTAGTGGGACCCATCCGACTTCAACGTCATTGTTAATTAACGGCGCACTAATAGTCATTTTGACTCGTGGGGGAATAGTGACTTGCTCGCCAGCGTCGAACGGAAGGTGCGTGTTACCGAGCTTGAGACTCTTGCTCAAAGCATCGACCCAGCCACCGTGAGAATCGATAATCCCAGCCAATCGATCGATCCCAGCCAATGATTCCGGAATTTTCTATCGGGAAATCATTTGATACGGCTTGGAGATAGCAGCGTAGTCCACCCAGTTGAACTTCCGCTTGGCCGAGCGTATAGGCTGTGCCCTCTGTCACTCCCTGAATTTTAATAATTTTTTGTACGTCGATAGGATAACCGGGGGCTAATTCCCCGATTTTTACAATCGAAATATCTGCTCCCGAGTCAGCGTAGAATTTGCCTATGCGCTTACGCAATTGCGGGCATTCTACGGACACAATCGGAGGCTGTCTACCCGTAGTGATAAACTTGATTTTTGCTGAATTAATTTGTTGCTTTGTTTCCAGCTGCTTATTTTTTCGACGCTCGCCGCTTGAGGAACGTGGCGAACGTGCGTCTAGTTTAAAGCAGCCGCTGGTTCGCTGCTTCTCGAGTTACGGCTGATACTTTCGTTCGAGCGATCACGTTTGCCTTTATAATTATAATTTTTTTGGGAATTCCATCGATGCTTTTTGTTGTAATTACGATTATCGCCATTATTGCGATTATCGTTATTGTTTCCAGAATTACAGTCGTCGCCGTGATTACGGTTACTATTACCGTTATTCTGGCCATTGCCATTATTGCGGTTATTACCATTATTATTGCCCGCACCGTTTTTGTTGTTTCGATTCCCGTTGTTATTCGGGAACGGATTTTTAAGTAAATGCTGAGATGCATGCCGAACTAAAATCTTGCAGCGATCGACAGCATGACCGTGCTGGTTGCAGTAGCTGCAATGCGCTATAGGGTTATCTTCAAGAGCTGGTTTGGGACTTTGCGAATTTTTCGCGCCGTCCTGCTCGCTATTGCCCGGCTGGGCTTCCTCTGCCGTTACTCTGCGCACTTGCAAGGTTTTTCCGAGTGTCGGCGTGGCATTATCAAAATTTCGGCCGCTTTGCTTGCCTTCGAATTCTATGGCTGCGGTTATAGCTGCATTCAGATCCCTCGGGAATCTGCAGCGCACTTGGTGATCGAGTGGGGCTTTCAATCCGAACAAAAATTGATCTAAAACGTCGGTACGCGCCTGACGTCTCCGAGCCCGCCTGTCTGAGTCAGATAAACCGGGGGCTGATTCGGTGATCGTCATGAAGCGGTTGAATAGCTTTTCAACGCGTAGGCCGTAGTCGCCTATCGAATCATGTGCGCCGTGCTTAATCGCGCGCAGTTCAGCAAAAACTTGATCGGCGATTCCGACATTCGCGTAGTGCAGCGTCAAGTCGTGAAGGAGCTTATCTACGGATGAATAATTGGCAATGCGCGCGCGATAATTTTCGGTCTTTTTGGTTTTTAACTTGCTAGCGATGTGCAAGAGCAAGAATTGTTCGTGGGCTGGGTGTGATTTTAGCACATCCAGTACTCCTTTCCGAAAAAGCCCGAGGTTATCCGGATCTCCGTTAAATTCCGGGATACATGCGACGGCTTGATGAAACGGCAATTTCGGCGAGCGTTCTTTTTTGCTGCTCGCTCGTGAGCTGTTATCACTATGTTTTACTGGCTCACTACGAGGTTTTGGAGGCCAATCCTCGTCATCGTCGTCATAGTCGTCGTCGTCGCCATCGTCCGACGGATCAGACTCCGGATCGTCATCCGGCGGGGAGCGATCGTCTCTATGAGGCGGCCTGCGACGTGTGGATTTTTTGTCGGGAGCCGGGCGTTTGCGATTGTCCGATTTATCAGTGCGCTTGCGCTTACTTTCACCGTCGGACGGATCCGAGTCTGGATCATCGTCCGAGGGGAAGCGATCGCCGCCTCTTGGTTGCTGTCGACTTGTCGGCCTTTTACTCGGGCTCGACTTTACACGCCTATCCGAGTTATCGAAATTTTTGTAATTATTATCGCCGTCGGATGGATCCGAGTCCGAGAGGTTGTCTTCGTTCGAAATTCGGCGCTGTATTAATTTTTCACGAGATGCAGCACGGTTCTGCCTGACAGAGCGGTCGACCGATTTATTTAACGGCGCGGTGGACCGAGTATGAGTATTTGACGATGTCTCGGTTTCTTTGCGAGTATCGCGACGAGTTTTAGCGCTTTTCACGGCTTCCTCTTCTGACTCAGCGTATAGGACCGCGAAGGATTCAGCTGCGGACACGTCTCCAATTTCTTTGTCGGCGAGAGTGTTTCTGCGCGCGTTATTGCTCGCGCTTTTCGACTTTTGACGCGGAGGCTTTGTATTTACCGAACTTTGATGCTGCGGACGCTGGCTCGCGGGCTCTCGGCACAGCGGCTCTCGGCGCGCTGGCTCTTGGCACCGCGAGTTTTGGCGCGCTGGTACCTGGACCGGTAGTCCTGAAGTCGCGAGATTGTACCATGCAGGATTTCCACCGTTCTCGTGTACGAGTTGCACGATAGCAGCGCGCATTTTCTCGTTTTGGGTATTTTGCACGCTAGTGGACATCTGGTGCTCCACCCTAGATGCATCGCTTACTTCTGTAGAAAGCTTTATCACCTCGGCCTTTAGCCTGGCGTTTTCAGCTTTCACCGCATTTATGCGCTTTTCTAGCGCCGCAAAATTTGCGTCGCAAAGGCTGCTTCCGACGCAGCTGCTGTTTGAGCCGTCGGCCGCGTTGCTTACTAAGTTCTCGGCGGGTGACCTTGGGCGCTCGATTTTTCCTCGCATTTTCGGCGGCTGTGTTACGGCTGTATCTAGCGCGTTGCCCTGTGCACTCGCGACGCGTACGCGCTCTGTGCGCTTTAAGCGAACTTTATTTTCATTGCCCCCATTTTTAAACGCTTTGGTCGTTTTGATAAAATATTTCGCCATTTCCGTCATCGGACCTTCTGCGGCGAATGCTTTGGCCGACCTGGGATTTATATCCCCTGGCCTTGGCGTAGGGGGGCGCGGTGCTGTGACGGTATGACCGGCAGCGGCTCTGACGCGCGATTCGGTGCGCAAATTCCAGCCGATTAGCTTTTCTTCGAGTCTTTTTAGATCTAAAGGATCGAGTGGCTTTGGTTTTGAAAAACTGAGCGCGCATGCTCCGTCTACTGAATTTACGGGGCTTGGCGCGGGTGGGCGGATGTGATCTACACTTTCGTCTTCGATCCGGCTTGGAAAGTGGTTAGCGCCCGACTGTCTGTAACTACCGGACAACGCGTTAGCCGGCAAGTAATCTTGACATTCTTTAGCACGGTTGTCATGATTTATTTCGTCCGCAGAATCTGAAGCTGAAAATTCGCGATTTGCTGTGCGAATAAAAGCTTTACGCACGATTCGCGGATTTTTCAAATACAGGTCCGTTTATTTACCCGATTTACCACCTTCGCGTCGATTTTTTCTGGGTCGCTGCACGTACCGCGGCTCCTCGATCGCGTTTTCAACCCGCGGTTTTTTGTTCTGAACAGGCCGGGAACCATTATATTAATTGACGGCTACAAATTTAGTTTAAAAACCGAATGTAACGCGAGGGTCCGTTCACTCCCGAAAGCCAAGGTGCTCGTAATAATAAAAAAACGGCGAGGAAAACTTACAGTAGTAGACTAAGTTGACGCATTATGGCTGCTCTGCGATGCCGCTGCTGAGCTGGAGGCAGCGAAGCTGCTCGCGCGTGTCGGCGGCTGGTCCGCGCCGACAACTGCACTGCCCGTGGAGGCTGCAACTGATGATTTTTGCTGGAGCCCGTCGGCGGCTGGTCCGCGTCGACGGCTGTAAAGCGGCTGTTCGTTGGCCCAGATGGGCTTTGAGGGCCGGGGGTCGACTTTGTGGGCCCAGGCGGGCTTGATGAAAATGCAAAGCACGTCGGCGTTTGCTCGATTACCGGCCGTCACACTTACTCCACAGTGACAGAGTGGGCTTTGCAGTGAGATCTTGACGGCCTTGATTTTTTTTTTTGAAAGCTCGGATATTAATCCTGAGCCTCGGCGACCACTTGTATGCTTATTCTGAGGCACACGTGTTGACGAGTCCTTTTACTGCAGGAAGCTTCTTGGCCCACGTAGCTAAGTCACAGAGTTGCGTCGTACTTGTCTTGGCTGCGAAGCACTGATTGCTGACAAGCTGACTTCTACGTAGATGCCAAAACTTAAGACAAAATTTGGCAATTCTTGGGCCAGAGACCTCTCCTTGTGTTGCTCCAAAAATTCTGCTACACAAGACCCGCTTGGGATGCCAGATGTTACGGATGGATGGATGGATGGTTGATTGGTTGGCGGGTGGGTCCTGCCTTGTGAGCAGGGCAAAAAGCCACAAGGTGGATTGCGAGGAAGTCCCTTTATTCGTGTTGGACAGAGCTCTGCTCAGTCTGGTGGTCGCCGGAGATCTGCCGCTCTGCCGCCGCTGCGACGAGGAGGTGGCGAGCGTCTCCACGTGCAGAAGTGCAAGTATTGCACCTCTGTGCGTGAGAACTGCAGGCAACGGCGTTCCCTGCTGACGACGCATCCGGCGTCGTCGGTAGCGGCCATCCGAGATGCCACTGAGAACCTAACGCTTCTCCGTGACAATTTTTAGGGGTTCTTTAAATGGCTGTATTTCCCTTAAAAATGGTCGTATAATGATTTTAAAAAAAGCATTTTAAAGCTTGATGTATCTAGTTTTAAGATCTTACAATGATACAATTTTTCAAGCATCACGTACCGCGCAATCCTAAGAAATACTAAAAAAAATTTTTTCTCAAAATTTTTTCGATTCTTTTTTATGGTCCACCAACTTGGGAAAAATTTTTCGAATTTAACCACCATATGTGTCGAATAAATTGTTTATTCGTCTTCAATTTGCTTTTTTTAAAACTTCGATTAGACCACTTCTCGCTGAGATATCGAGCTTTGAATGGAAAGATCTTTTTTCTCTTTATTCATCAATATCTCAGCAACCGCTTATTGTACAAGAAAATGAAGGAGGGTTTTGAAATCTTGAATAAACTTACCACAAAAATCAGCGATAGTTTTTTCAAAAAAAAATTTTTCTTTAGTCTTTACATTAATTTGAAAAAGCAAGAAAAAATGGCCTTTGGTGGCTTTTCGGATAATCAGGCGTTTAGTTGGAAATATCGCGTAAACCTGTAATGTTAAGTGTGCCTTTTACAGTTTAATATGCCCACAAAAATCTCACAAAGTTTCAATTTGATCCATCAAACCGTTTTTTTATTTCTTTCGATCGAATTTCAAAAAAAATTAAAGGATCACGACTTTGACGGTAAATGATCATAATCTTTACCAAAATGAAAAAAAAATGTTTTTTTCGGTCTTTGACTGCAGTTTTATGGATAGAGGTGTTCAAATTTATTGGAAAAAAAAACATTTAAAAAAATTTTTTTTTCAAAAATAAAAAAAAGAAAATTTTTGTTTGAAATTTTTTTTTCTCAACTTCACCAAATTTAAAAGAACAATATTATATCATTCTTAACATGATTCTGTTGTTGCATTCTACGATTTTTCTGATTTGTAAACTGAATTGACTCAAACATTTAACTCAATTTAAAATGAAGTTTATATACCCAATCGTATTTCGAACTCGATCTACACGTTTTTCAGAAATTGCTTATTGTTAATTTTCGTGAGTTCTTACAACGCTAAAAAAACAGTTTTTTTTTCAAAACTACTCCTTTTGCATCAAAAAAAAATTTAATAAATTTCCGTAAATCAAAACTTTATTTTGATTTCTTATCATGGTAAGACGGCATTTAACAGAGTGGGAGGTTGCTCGCTTAATCACTCTGCTTGAAGAGGGTTACAGTCAACGTGATGTTGCAATCGGATGGGTGTTAGTCAATCTGTCGTATCCCGAATGAATGCTCGATACCAGGAGATGAACCAATACACTCGTCGTCCTGGACAAGGTCGTCATCGTGTCATGACTGTTCGTGATGATCGGGCAATTGTCCGACAAGTTCGACGTGAGCCTTTCATCAATGCGAACATCGTGGCAAGAAATTTCCCAAATCGGGTACAACAGCAGCGACAGCGACAGCGACAAAGACAGCGACAGCGACAGCGACACCAATTCCGTATTATTTATTCCCGGACAGTCATTAACCGTCTTCGTGAAACTGGGTTAAATGCACGCCATCCTAATCGTGTACCACTGTTGACAGCAAGACATCGCCGAGCTCGTTTAGCGTATGCAAACGCACATCGAGCCTGGACATTAAGACAATGGGGAAGCGTTTTATTCACCGACGAATCCCGGTTCAACCTTCACGGGAGCGACCGACGTCCCCTTCTTTGGCGTCGTCGTGGAGAACGTTTTCGCCAGAACTTTGTCCGTCCGATTGTTGCCTACGACGGTGGATCAGTCATGGTCTGGGGCGGCGTTTCGCGAAATTGGAGAACACCTCTGCTGATTGTGCGTGAAAACTTAACAGCTAGACGCTATATCGACCAAATTTTGAGGCCAGTTGTACTGCGCAGACGGCAACGACAGAGGGCATTTATTCTAATGCAAGATAACGCACGTCCACATACGGCCAACATCACCAGACTCTTTTTTGAACGGCATGACATCTCTCTGCTTCGGCACCCACCAATGAGCCCAGATCTTAACCCCATCGAGCATGTTTGGGACATAATGGGTCGTCGTTTGCGCAGAGAGTATCCAAATTTGCAGAACTTGGCCGCATTAGAGCGTGCACTTCTGTGCAGTTGGAACACTATCCCGCAACCTCAGATTGCCCGCTGCATCAATATGGCTGAACGCTTGGCAGCCGTAATTGAGAACAGGGGTGCTAATACCCGTTATTAACAATACGGATGAACGGACAGACGAACAGACGTCAACATACACAGACACCCACACACTCTTTGGAGAATGAGTTTGGAGTCATTAAATACGGAGGAACTGACGAGCCTCTGGGTCTCATTTCTGCTAAAGAAACACACTAACACACATACAGACACACATACGCAGACACACACGCAAGAAGCGTAAATCCGACCGGGCAATCTCCACGTGGTGCGCTTTGGGTAATGCGAATGCCGGCGGTTGTTTTTGATTAAAATTTTCTGCAGTTAAGAAAAAAAAAATTTTTTTTTTTAAATGTTTTTTTTCTAATAAATTTGAACACTTTTATCCATAAAACTGCAGTCAAAGACCGAAAAAAACATTTTTTTTCATTTTGGTAATGATTATGATCATTTACTGTCAAAGTCGTGATCCTTTAATTTTTTTTGAAATTCGATCGAAAGAAACAAAAAAACGGTTTGATGGACATATTAAACTGTAAAAGGCACACTTAACATTACAGGTTTACGCGATATTTCCAACTAAACGCCTGATTATCCGAAAAGCCACCAAAGGCCATTTTTTCTTGCTTTTTCAAACTAATGTAAAGACTAAAGAAAAATTTTTTTTGAAAAAACTATTGCTGATTTTTGTGGTAAATTTATTCAAGATTTCAAAACCCTCCTTCATTTTCTTATACAGTAAGCGGTTGCTGAGATATTGATGATTAAAGAGAAAAAAGATCTTTCCCTTCGAAGCTCGATATCTCAGCGAGAAGTGGTCGAATCGAAGTTTTAAAAAAAGAAAATTGAAGATGAATAAACAATTTATTCGACACATATGGTGGTTAAATTCGAAAAATTTTTCCCAAGTTGGTGGACCATAAAAAAGAATCGAAAAAATTTTGAGAAAAAATTTTTTTTAGTATTTCTTAGGATTGCGCGGTACGTGATGCTTGAAAAATTGTATTATTGTAAGATCTTAAAACTAGATACATCAAGCTTTAAAATGCTTTTTTTAAAATCATGATACGACCATTTTTAAGGGAAATACAGCCATTTAAAGAACCCCTAAAAATTCATAATTTTTTTTTGATCCTTTAATTTTTTCCACTAGTGTATATGGGTATCACAGCTAACGCTCAAGGAACTTGCTTAGCCAACAGGATTACGCTTAGCCAACAGGAAGTGCTACTCACACACTCGAGAGCACAAGATTATTTACGTAGACGAATACAACATACTAGTCTATTACGAAAACTGCTACGAAACAAAAGTCACAGACCCCCTACGACTAATCTTACGAGAAAGACACCTACACGTATTGATTCAACTAAACGTTAAAATATCGACACGGTGCCAAGTATGTAAAACCACACTACTGCTCAGTAATGAAAGCCAAAACTGCATTACCTGGATTCAGTTATACACAAAAATCAAAGAACCATTACTGGAGGCAGAAGTAGCACATATCTCAGAGTAAAACAGAAAAAAATGGAGATAATTCGCAATACAATAAGTAAATTAAATATAAATTATAAGCACAAAAAGAATCATTAAAGGTACAATGGCCAAAGCGTTAGCCCTACTCATTATCTGCATCGCAATCAAGTTTACGACCAGCTAGCAGGGAGTACAATTCAAACCAGTCGCGGCGAACCCAGGTATTGCGTACAGCCGCATCAAAAATATGGTCACGTCAGTACAGTTCGAGGACCTCAATAAAGTTAAGCAATTAACAGCTGAGCAGCCAACATAATCAACATGCTTTGCATGATGCTGTTGATTATGTTGATTATGAAACGGATTCTCTAGCTAAACTAGCGACACCCATAATAAATACATACGAACCAGACTCATATAACTATAACAGTAAGGAATTCGCGAACACCGGCAGCTACGTACCCACTAACATAGGTAGAGTAACAACTATACTCGAACGCATGCGTCAGACAAACAATAAAATATTAATCGGACAAGACCAAAATACTTTTCTCATGTAAAACGAGTTGGCGATTTCGATTAGTAAACTCACCGATCTATATTACGAATTGCAAAAAATAATGATTACAGTAACAGATTTTAACGAAACGATTAAAGCAATCCGGTTCAATACCATAAAGACAGCCTTAAAGATAGTAAGGAATATGCTAGTAGAAATAAATTCTATACATCATCAAATCATTGAATTCTTAACCACCGAAAATTCTTTCTAGAAACTCCTTTAATGAAACAGGTACTGAACGACATTTGTACAAAATCAAAGGCAAAATTACCGATGGAATTAAAGAAGTTGTATGCAGCTACATTGTAAATATAGTAGAACCAAATATATTTACGTTTAATGAGGAAATTATAATTGAAATAATCGGACCGTTAGTCGATCGAAACTCATATAGAGTATACAAAATAATTGAATTTCCCGCGTTTCAAGTATCAAAGATAGAGGACAAAGTAGCCGCCTTCATAAAATCTCATCACAATTATATAGCCGTAAATGACAAAACATGTATTCACTCTTTTGTAAATCAAACCACGCTAAAATACTGTAAGGAGCTAGAAAATAACTACCTTTGTAAAAACGAGTTCGCTTTCACGGACAAGAAATCATGCGAATACTTATCATTTACCGAGCCAAGCGTGCAAGCCCTACAGGAGTGTAACATAGAATTAAGCTCAGAATCAGACGCCTTTATAATACCGACAACGGATCCTTACACGTGGCTAATTTCGGCCATAAATAACGAGGAGGTCATAGTCAAATATGATAACGATACCAGGAGTAATCGAACTACCTCCCAGATGTAGCATCGCGCCTAAAAACCGAATTTACAAGGGAGCCGAATCGGCGATCATAAGCGAATTCCCTGTAGTACCGGCACTGCAACTAACGGTCTATAAAATAGATTCCCTTAAGTTAGATTTTACGGGCGTATCTATATACGTCACACCGAAATGCCCATCGCGGCGAGTATCTGTTCTAGTTACTGAAAAAGGTAACGGGATAAGGAACAGCGTAGCGAAAATTAAGCGCGAAAATATTCCGCAAACTCTGTAGAAACGCGCTACGCGATAAAGGTTGAAAATCCTCTATAACAATCCCCACCTACTCAGCATCTCTCGGAACGTACACCCCTACTCCGTAACCCAAACGAGTTTCCCTCACTACCCATTCCATTGTTCCGAAGGATAAGCAAGGAGGCGTCTGGAAAACGCGCGGTCGTACATCACGGCATTTTCGACCAGACCGTCAAAGCCGCACGAACTCAAACCCGCAACAGCAACAAGAGCAGGATAGAAGTAACCGCCGCCAAAAATCATACTGCAGATTTCGTGAGCGCGCTCATCTGCGCCGCCGCGCCGCCAAAAGGAAGGCGATCGAGAAGGGGGAGCACCACGGCGTATGTCGGCATGCAAGTAGGGCAATAATTTTGGCGGAGATAATAGTCGCAAACAATCGCGACATTACCCAAGAGGCAGAGCGCTGGCGACGCAAGAGGGTGAAAGATCGGAGGCGTTTCAAGGAAAACTTACGTCGAGACAACGATCAACTCCAGCACCCGGCACTAGAGGAGCTGTGGAAGGAAAATACCAGCGGAGAAGAAGAGGAAGAAGAAGAAAGCGAGCCGCAGGGCGAGAGGTTACCTGCGGCGACAACCGAAGTCAACGCTAGAGAGATCTAACACGCCGTCCACAGTTATCTAGATTGGGAGGCGGTGAAGCATCAATGGGGCCCAACGTTCGGATGGCTGTTGGAAATGCAGCAGTACGGAGGGCGAGGGTTCGCCGATTCCGCAATCTACGGGGTCTACGAGCAATGCGGAGTAAACCTACCCGTTTGACGCGGGTGTCCCCTTTGCGCTCTCCTGTTCGTAAGGAACAGGGAGCGAAACATCTTCATTGATGCATTCGAATGCATCAACCGCAGGCACCAGCAGCAGCTGCATGATATGCGCTGCGAAGAATGCGGAGGCCCTAAACCTCGGATAAGGTTCGAGGCCCAGTAAAATGTATGCATTTATTTCAGCCAATGAAAATGTATGAGAATAATAAAGATACTACTGTGAAAAAACACCCACACACAAACAAGTCACAACAACAAATAGGTGCACGAGGCGAGTATGACAACCCGCCCGGGCGTATACACACACAAAAAAAAACAACAAAAAAAATCCAAAGGAAGAAAGTCTGATAGGTCATAAGTCCTAATCAGAGAAATAAAATTTAATGGACTGCTCACGTCCGGTCGGCCGATCGCAGGAAAGGACCAGAAAAACATCAAGGGCAAGGAAGTACGGTTTGGAATCAGCCGAGCAACAGCAGCTTTCTAATCGCCTAGCCGATCTACAAATGGGAAACAGGAGACCATAGCAGTTCAATAGATCACCATAGCACTTACACCGCACCGGCGGAGCTTCTCTTCAGGGGCCGCGTTTAACGTCCTACCACCTACCGCCATCACAGTACAACAGTCTAGATAAAGAAAAGCTCTACGCTGTATTACCACGTAACGACTACCTTACCGCCCCTACCAAATTCCCTATTTAAACCCCCTCCGTACTAGAATAATTTATGCATTCATGATTGTAGCGCACGTAACTCACAGGGTATAAATAGTAGTCCGCGCCGGGCTTCGGCCTCTTGTCCGGCAGCTAGCTTAACTGTAAACTTATTCACGTCAGTCTGTATCGTAATTACTTTCTTATTGTCACTTGTAATTGTCTTAAATAAACTGTATAAGAATAAAGATACTTAAATCTATTGCTCATTTAAATTCGCGCCTATTCCACTTCCTTGTCCGACTGCCGGATCCATCACTCTCTGCACATCACCAAGGACATCATTCTACAAGGTAACCTCGCTGCATCTATCTATATTTGCTTAACTCTACTAACGTTCACGTTTGCCTTTATTCTCATAGCAATCAAGATTACTTACGGTCTATACTCATTAATGCTTTAGAGTCGCGATGCCGCTTAAGTGATTATTCGCTTACCGAAACCGCGACGACGAGAATCGCTTCCTTACCGACAACTCGCACACATTGTAATTCGTGACGTTACAATATGAAAATACTTGTCTTCCTCTAGTATATTGTTTATTGACTAGGAAAGACGAGGAAACTTGTAGAGTTCTTCAAGGATTTAAAAAATTACGTAAAGATCTAAATCCGAAAAGAATTATAATGGATTTAGAATTAGCGGCACATAATGCTTTCGAAGCTGAATTTGAAGAAGTTGATGTATCTGTTTGTTATTTTCATATGAGGAAGGCAATGTACAGAGACATAGATGAACATGGATTAAAAACCTTATATGATGAAAATATCATTAATTTAAAAATCAAAAAATTAGCAGCCTTGGCCTTTGTGCCTGAGAAGGACGTTGTAAATATTTATGAGGATTTGATTTTTTAATTTATTTTGAAACATTTTTTATTGAAGTTGTTCTTGGATGTAGGCGACATGATCCCCGATTTGCAATTGGTAACTGGAATCAATGTAACAAAGTCTTAGAAATTTGCCAAGAACCAATAATAGTGTTGAAGGATGGAATCACGGAGTTCAATATATGTTTTCTAAGAAAAAACACACTGTGTTTGATATTTTAAAGGGTTTCAAAGACGATTATGCTACCGCCAAAAAAATAATTGCAGACTTACGAACTGCAGTAGATCCTGAGCCCCCACGCAAGAAGTATGCATCGTATAATGAGCGAATATCTAGAATTGTCAGTAAATATGGAACAGAGCTGTATGAAAATGATAATGTACAATATTTAAATGATATTGCGTCACTACTTTCAAAATAAGTACATTATGAAAGATATTCTGATATATTCTAAATAATTTCGGTAGAAAAAATTGTATTAATTACTTATTATTTATGTTCGCGCCGCTTATAGTTTCCGGTTATATAGGTGGGGAGCGCGTCGCGTGATACCTTACCAAATCGGAGAGACTCGATAGTGTTCGAGGCGAGTCGCTCTTAATTCGTTCAAGATGCTTGCGAGAGGTAGTCGCGCCTATAACATACCTTATATTAACAAATCAAGTTTACAATAAATCTTCCGACGTTAAGTTTATTTAAGTATAAGGTGAACTGGTCTCTCATTCTACTCCCCTGCCTTTTACCTGCGTCCTTCTTCAGTAACTCAGTAAAGGTGGTTACATAAAATTTGGTCCTTCAAGCCGGATTGTCACTTCTCAAGAACTTAGCCCAATCGTCCAACATTGGAAAGGAGGAAAGTTCAACGACCAGGAATTGGATTAAAAGAGAGACCAACGCAAGCTTCTAGAAGGTACCAAATAATACTCGCTCGCTTGTATATACGTCTGTTTACATCTATCGAATATAAACCGAGTTGCTACCTCTCGCGGCGCGATAATAATACACAGCCAAAGATCGTTAGATTTGAATTTCTCAAGTCACAAGTGATCCCGAACCGCTACTATGGATGAATTTTTACTCGACAAAAAACGCACCGAAACTCAGATCGCCGCGATTCTTGAAATGACACAAGCAGACGGTGCCGAGCACTACACAGTCGATAACATTGGTGCTCGGTTGGATCTACTGGAGGGTTATTGGCGAGCCTACGTCGAAAGGGATTTTGCACTTCAACGACAAGCTAGCTCTTTGGCGTCTCGTTCTTACTTTAAGAACAATACTTTCAACGCAACTCAAGACCAGTATCTACGGGCTAAGGCCTGGCTTCGTCAACGGGCTCGTACTCTGACGACCGTTGAGTCAAATCCGACGCGACCGAGCAACGAAGGACGCGAGGCCACGTCACACGCCCTGCCTACCCAAGCGTCGCTTGAAAAAATCAAACTACCACACTTTGCGGGCAACCAACGAGATTGGGAGGCCTTTAAAGAAAAGTTTACGTTCTTAATCGTCGCTACGGTTCGAGCCTTGTTAGATTCAGGCGCCGAAGAATCATTTATCTCCGATCATATTGCGCAACTGCTATCGCTACCCAACCGACCTGCACACGTAGCCGTCTCTGGAGTGGGAGGCACCATAACTGCTATGTCCAAGGTCCGAGTATTCGCCACACTTAAGTCCAAACACAATTATTCTTTCTCGCCTAAGTTCACAGCCCTCGTGTTACAGAAACTAACTGCTATTATTCCTAGCTCAGCTGCACCTAAGAGGGATCTTTCGCATCTGGAGGATGTTACGCTGGCAGACCCGATTTTGATATACCTGGCAGAATAGATTGTGTATTAAGCAGCGCCGTGTATGCAACAGTTCTGCGGTCCGGCATTCAGAGAGGTAATACTACGCAGCCTACCGCTATCAATACTGTTTTTGGATGGGTGCTGATGGGCCCCGTCGCCACCGACTGTCCGGAGAACGCGCAGCAAGTTTCCACGTATCCCACCACCGTGGATGAGCAGCTGTCGCGTGGCATCTCTTGATTTTGGGAAATAGAAGAAACCCCATCGAAAACGCATCTATCGTCCGATGAAGAGGCGTGTTACGATTTCTTTCGTAAGACGACCACGCGTAACTCCAAAGGACGATTTGTGGTAAGAATACCGTTTAAAACAACAGCTACTTTAGGCGATACAAAAGGTACTGCTGAAACGTGTTTTAAAGGGACCGAGCGCCGCTTTGTGAGACAACCCGTACTCATGGCAGAGTACGAGGAACTGGGGCATATGGAGGTGGTCGTTGACGAGCAAGGATCCGGAGATGCGATTATTTATCTGCCACACCATCCCGTGATCAAGTCAGCTGAGGAAAAATCAATAAGGGTGGTCTTCAATGCATCGAAGACAGACGAAGCAGGCCGCTCAGCCAACTCGTTTATGCACACGGGGCCGAAATTACAGGAGGATGTGCTGAGTATTATGATCCGATGGTCGTTTCTACCCATCGTTTTTACGTGCGACATCGTGAAAATATTTAGACAATTTTTGGTCGCCCCGGAAGATCGTGATTGCCAGAGAATCTTGTGACGTTCGTCAGTTCATCAGGCCATCTCAACGTATTGATTAACCATCGTAACATATGGCACTGCAAGTGCGCCGTTCTTAGCAAACGCATGCATTCTACAATTAGCCGACGAAGAGCAACACCGCTTTCCGCCTGCTGCCGAGGTTATTCGAAGAAATAGGTACGCTGACGATTTCTTCGTAGACGGGGACTCGGTGCGAGAAGCGCTAGATGTAAGATCGCAACTCGTGCAAATTCTCCAATCAGCCGGCATGACCGTGGGAAAGTGGGCAGCTAATCACAGCGAACTGCTTGAACCATTAAATCGTCAAGAAATACAGAAGAAAGGGATTGTTGTTCAAGAGCAAGAAAGTGTCTCGACTCTCGGTTTACAATGGTTAGCCGCGGAGGATGTCTTTTGCTTCCATGTGACGGAACCCGTTTTAGCAGCTCCGGTCACAAAAAGATCGATTTTATCCGATATAGCTAAGCTTTACGACCCGATAGGGTGGCTTGCCCCGGTCATCATAAAGGCGAAGATTCTCATGCAGAACCTCTGGCTTCATGGAGTCATCTGGGATGATCCAGTTGCAGTAGAGATCGACACGGCGTGGAACACTTTTCGCGAACAGCTGATCGAGTTACGAAGCCTCCTTTAAGTCTACGAGCTGGCAACTACATGAATTCAGTGACGCCTCTGAGCGAGCATATGCGGCGGCAGTTTACGTCGTCCTCGAGAACTGTCATGGTAGCACGGCACGGCTGATTACGGCTAAATCAAGAGTAGCGCCTATCAAAGTAATCAGCTTACCCAAGCTCGAGTTATGTGGCGCAGAATTACTAAGCAAATTAATCTGTTATATACTCCCAAAATTAGATCGTCAACCGTCAAGAATCTACTGTTGGAGCGATTCCAAAGTAGTTTTAGCCTGGCTCCACGCACATCCGTCACGCTGGAAATCTTTTGTCGTGAATCGCGTGAGCGAGATACTCACGTCTATACCTACTACCACTTGGAATTACGACAAGTCCGGAGACAACCCGGCTGATCTGGCTACGCGTGGAATTCTACCGATGCAGCGGCGAGAGGCCTCGCTGTGGTGGCACGGGCCGACTTAGTTGTCTCAGGAATCTTCTCAGTGGTCATTGATGTCAGCCCAGAACCTTATCGTTGAAGAAGAGATGAGAAATGCAACCTGCACCAATACTTATGTTGCTCAGACCGAGGAACTCTCCGAGTGGCTAGCGAAATTTTCATCCTTCGACAAACTCATAAGCATCTTGACCTATATACATCGGTGGCGCATGAATGCCACGCGGAAACCTGTTGATCGACGTCTGAGTTGGTTCTCAGCTGAAGAATTGCACCACGGACGTGTAATGCTGTGGAGGATAGTACAAGCCTCTGCTTTCTTTTCAGAAATTCGTGACCTTCGACAGCAAGCACCTTTGAGAAAGTCAAGCTCGCTTCGACGGCTATCACCATTTCTCGACGCTACCGAACGCTTTTTTGAATCACGATGAGAGACATCCTATTATTTTACCGGGACCTCATCACGTCGTGAAACTGCTCATTCGCCAAGCGCACTTAATCACCCTTCACGGAGGACCGACTCTGGTTCATAGTCACCTACTGAGGCAGTATTGGATAATGCGTGGTTGCAATGCTATACAGAGTCGTCCACGAGTGTGTACGCTGCACTCGTTTCAAGGCCATTACATTGAAGCAGCAGATGGGCCCTCTCCCTGCTATCCGTGTACAACCATCCCGTCCCTTTACGTTCACGGGGGTCAACTTCGCCGGACCTTTTTGGATACGTTGCTGCGCCGGAAGAGGACAGAAAGCCTTTAAAGGATATGCAGCTATTTTTGTCTGTATGGTGGTACGTGCTACGCATATCGAAGTGGTGTCCGATTTGACTTCATCGGCTTTCTTAGCCACTTTTCGCCGTTTCACGGATCGCCGAGGTTTGTGTCAAGTCGTATATAGCGATCACGGAACAAACTTTCAGGGAGCTCAGGCAGAGTTACGCCGTTTATTCGATCAAACTTCTGTCATGAATGAGGAGATAGCGGCAACGATCGCTAAAGACGGGATTCAATGGACTTATATCCCTCCACGCGCACCAAATTTCGGTGGTCTATGGGAGGCCAGTGTAAAATCCTTCAAGGGACATCTACGCAGAGTCATCGGAGAGGGTAAATTGACCTACGAGGAATTTTCCACCGTCACGACCATGATCGAGGCCTGCTTAAACTCACGTCCACTTAGTCTGTTGCAGTCTAGTGAGGAGGATGTTGCGCCAGTTACTCCAGGACACTTCTTAGTTGGAGCTCCGCTTACCGCACCTGCAGAGCCGTTTCAAGAAATACCTAAATCTCATACTGCAGCCTCATGGTGGCATCTTCTCGTTCTCATGAGGAACCATTTTTGGAAGCGATGGAGTCGCGAATGTTTAGCGCAACTGCAACAGCGCTCGAAGTGGCTCACTCCAAATCAAACCTTCAAGGAAAGATGTTGTACTATATAAGGACACATTGTTGCCGCCCACTAAGTGGCCTCTGGCGCGCATAAGTCGCTTATATAAAGGCAAGGATGGTCTGTGTCGAGTTGCACAGATTAAAACGGCATCGGGTGACTATAAGCGTCCTATTAATAAGCTAATTATATTACCAACCAACGAAGAAGCTGTAGCTCACCTCGCTACTACTATATCTGTACGTGCGTAATCAAATCTACGAATTGTTTATGGTGAATGCGCCCACGCTTATTGTATTTTAATTTATGCTGCATGATGTATTTATGAGTGATGAATGATTTCGATGTTATTGTACCGAGTGGTCATGTCTGATTGTGTACTGTATGATATTGATATGTAAATGCGTATTTTGTAAACTTTATGCGTATATTTTCACTTACTTCTAATGTGTGCCCTTTGCGCTACTTTTCTTATGTGTTTATTTCGTTCTTTTTGTATTAGAGAATGTATCAAATTTATTGCGACTCATAATTCTAAGATTATCTTTGAATGTAATTTCATTTATCATTTGTTTGTTATTCCGATTATATTTTGCGTATATTTCTCTTGATATGTTTAATTGGGCGCTGCGCTGATATATTCTTAATATTGTGTACCTATATTTTATCATTTACTTGTATAATTACTATCTTTTATATTTCGTCTTCCTAAATTATGTGCTCTTTCTTATGCCTATTTTCCCGAAAGGTATGTTTCGAAACGATTTTTTTACTCGTTTCGTGGGGGTCGATATGTTCACGCCGCTTATAGTTTCCGGTTATATAGGTGGGGAGCGCGTCGCGTGATACCTTACCAAATCGGAGAGACTCGATAGTGTTCGAGGCGAGTCGCTCTTAATTCGTTCGGACTTCGAGATCATTTATAGGAAAGGTGAATTGAATCACTTTCCTGATGCGCTGTCTCGAAGCGAGGATAACGGCGAAGATGCCGTGGCCGCTTTCGAAGAGATTACCGACCCAGAATATTTGATACTGCGAGAACAAGTTGAAAATTTTCCGGGAAAGTATCCAGGCTGGCGTATCGAAGACGGTGTGTTATATCGTTGGCGCAATGATCCATTGCTTGACCCGATTACACATCGAGAGGAGGCGTGGAGGTTGGTAGTGTCTGAGGAGCACAAAGAGAGAGTAATGAGAGATGCGCACTGCACACCCTCCTCGGGTCACTTGGGAATTGAGAAAACATATGACCGAGTGGCTCGAGAATATTACTGGCGAGGAGCGTACCATGATGTGTACCGCTTTGTGCAATCTTGCGAGGAATGCCAGAAATATAAAACGGTGCAGAGTGGCGCGAAAGGACTCATGGGAAGGCGTGTTGTCGAGAGGCCCTGGGCCATCGTAGCAGCTGATCTCATGGAGTTTCCGCCGAGTAAAAACAGGTTTAAATATCTTGTCGTGTTTCAAGATTTGTTTACACGATGGATAGAGGTAAAACCGTTGAGAAAGGCAGATGCTAAGTCAGTGGCCAGAGCATTCGAGGAGCTGATCATATTCAGGTGGGAGACCCCTGAATATTTTCTATCAGATAATGGCAAGGAGTTTGATAACCAACATCTCCGTAAGGTGTTGGAAATCTATGGTGTAAAACACATCACAACTCCGCCATATCATCCGCAGGCCAACCCAGTGGAGCGTACGAATCGAACGCTGAAGACGATGATAGCGACGTTCGTAAAGAACGATCATCGCAACTGGGATGTGTACCTGCATGAGTTTCACCACGCCATCAATACGGCCACACAAGCGTTTACTCGAGTTTCGCCGGCTTTTCTCAACTACGGGCGCCACCCCCGCCCTGTGTTGAGTTTACGCCGCGAAATCGAGGCGGACAAGCCGATTGAGAGGCGGGAGCCAGGGGAGTGGGAAGAGAGAATGAAGCGATTGGATGCGTTGAGGGATTTGGTGGCGAAATTTGCGAGCAAAGCCACGGAGAGGCAGGAGAAAGTGTATAATAAGGGGAGAAAGGACACGCGTTTCCAGATGGGAGATAGTGTTATGCGAAAAACCCATGTCCTATCTGATGCGGCGAGTAAGGTGTCGAGAAAGTTGGCTCCGCACTGGGAGGGCCCGTATGAGATAGTCGAGGTAAAATCCCCGATTGTTTACATACTGGGCTACGGTGACGGAAGGTCGCGGCGGTTGACCAAAGCTTACGTCAACGAACTTAAGCGCTGGATTCCGCCGCGAGGTGCGAGAGTAGAATAAAATTAATATAGGTTTTCTTTTTGTTCTAGGGAGGATGGAGCAGAGGAAGGAGGAGGGCGCGGCTAAACCGCCGTCGCCGAGCCAGCCACGAGGGAGTCGCACGCCACCGCGCGCGACATACGCGCAGATGACTGGCGGAGCATGGCCTCAGCCGGGTTCATCCCCTTTTACCTGCGTCCTTCTTCAGCAACTCACTAAAAGTGGTTACAATTTATCTAAAAATTAATCAACAATAAATATGATTGTTTCGTATTCAATTTCTTTGTTTATTAATATACATTTAAAAAAATGTTATCAAAAAAAAAAAAAATAAAAGATACAAAAAAGAAAAAAATTTTAATAATGTTAAAAACTTTTATTATTTTAAACAATATAATACAAGATTGAAAAAATAAAAAAAGCATAAATCACAAAAAGAATAATAGAAAGTCCAAAAAAAGAAATAAAAAGTAATTAAATTTTTTTTATTCCTCGTTTATTCAAATTTTTAATATTTGTTACAAGAAATATTATCAAATAACCACAGTTATTTAATATAAACAATATAATTATTTATTTTTTTAACTTAAAGAATTTAAGAAAAATGTATTTTTCTTAAAAAAGTCATAAAATAACAGCAAATAAAAAAAATATAAATACACTAAGTTGTTTAATTCATTTTATTTTTTTAACATTTTACGGAAAGAAAGGAAAAACGAAATTAACAGAAATTAATTGAATTTCGATACAAAATCTTCAAAAAAGAAATAAATGAAAATTCATAGATCATCAATAACATATTTAATTTTCACTTTTATATGGAGACCATGGTCGACACGTCCTCGTCGTGTCTCCAGGTAATGCTGAGCTCGACCGTAGAGACAAATTTAAATTTTGTTTAGGTATTTTTTAGAAATAAAAAGGTTTTCGGTGAAATGTCCATTTGGTGAAATATCCTTTTCGGTGATATGTCCATTGGGTGAAGTGTCCATTCGGTGAAGTGTCCTTTCGGTGAAGTGTCTTTCGGTGATGTGTCTTTAGCTGACCATTAAACGGTGACCTTTAAACAGTAATTGGAAGCAGCAGGAGAGAAAGCCGCAAAAACTACCGCAGTGCTGGCGCTGCTGATGCCAAATATGGGTGGTCCCACACAGAATCGCAGAACGCGACTGGCAAGCGTTAGTACATGAATCATGTTGAACGGAGCTCCGATATGGGTAGATGCTATGTTGGTGAAGGCATATGGACGAAAGCTCCCCTCAGTGCACCGGCGAAATGCACTTAGGGTCGCGTCTGCTTACCGTACGATATTGGATGAGGCGGTCTGTGATATTGCAGGTCTCCTGCCAATAGACCTATTAGCAAGGAAGAGAAAATCAATCGAATAAGATAAAAGACGAGACAGCGGCAAACCCAAGATAGAAATTTGGGATGCCGCTAGGAAAGTAACAAGGAACAGGAAAGTAACAAGGAAAGGGACAGTGGACACACTGCCTCATACCAAGTGTAGAAGACTGGACAAAAAGAAAACATGGGGGAGTAAACTTCTACCTAACACAGTTTCTGAGTGGACATGGATGCTACCGGGCGTATCTGCACCGATTTAAATTGAAGGATTGCCCGGATTGCCTGGCGTGCTTGAATGCAATCGAGGACGCCGAGCATGTATTCAGTGAATGCCCACTCTATGAACAGAAACGAGAAGAACTGGAGTGCTGCCTACAGACCAGAGTAACGCCTGAGTCTATTATGGTAGCTATGATGACTTCGGCCGACGGATGGAGTGCAATAAATAATTTTGCTGCAGATATCCTTAAGAAGGTCCGAAAGGACGAAGAAAATAGAAGAAGAAGACGTGAGAAGCTGCAAGAAACAGACAACTGGACGATGCGGTAAAAAGTAGACGAACGGCTGTTCAAGTGACAGAAACATAGAAAAACGTGATGGCCACCACATCAACAGACGAGGGCGGTAGCCCAAACTTCCCCCGCGAAGCAATACTCAAACGGTGTTACCGCGGGGATGACTTATTGGAGAAAGAGCCAGGTCCAACTTACTTAGGGTCGGAATGGAGGATGGAGAGGATTCTGTTGCCGTTGAAATTCCAAAGCTAACGGTAGCGAAGGGTTTAGTGGGTGAGAGTCCTACACAGGTGGTATCAATCGGTGCCATATTGTTCATAATGGATTTGCCCTTATCCTCTCACTCTATAAAGAAAAAAAAACCCACGCACACACACACACACACACACACACACACATATATATATATATATATATATATATATATATATATATATATATATATTGTAACTGGCGGCAAGACGCGCACGTCGGCGCGGGTAGCTGAAGCGCGGGAAGACCAATAGAGCACTCGCAATTAGAGGGAAATTCGAGTGAGTTATCTTTTGTCCGCACTCGCGAATAGTAGAGATTACGCGCGCCAAAAGTTCTACGTGTTCAGCAGCAGCAACAGCAGCATCGAGAGTAGCCACAGCAGCATCGATAGCAGCAACAGCAACCAGGAGAGGCAGCAACAGCAGCAACTGCAGCACAGCAGCAACCGCAGCAACCACTGATCCTGATAGATTACCGCAACAGCAATACGGCAAGGTTGAGCAGGAGACTCCCTTGCCAGAGATCGACGTGGATCAACGCGATAAAAGAAAGTAGGAGTTAATTTCTATTTAGTCCCAGTCGTTAATTCGGTCGTCGATTTTGCTGCCTTCTCCCGACGCGAATACGCGCAACACGGACGACGGATTTCTTACTGAATACGCCTTTTTAGTAGAATCGGTAGTGTGTTCATTTGATTGTCGTCCCGATCCCTCTTCCTATTCAAACCACCGAATACCGCCGCCTCTGCAGGACTACACAGGAGTGTAGTGCACACTGAGCACCGGAGCATCGTCGCAGGTAGGCGACCACACAAGCAAGTTTAGCATCTTGCAAAAGCAAAGTGCAGGAGAACTTTGCATTTGTACGGGGCACATAGGCAGTTAGCCGCCTAGAAACCACCCCGTTACAAAATATATATATATTTTTTATTTATTATATATATATATATACTAGGGTAACCCCCTGCTCGCTCCGCTCACCAACCCCCACGTTAATTTTTGAATGAATATTCATAAAAAATTATAGTATTTTATTTATTTCTGCACTGTTTAATATACAATTTGTAACATTATTTGTTATTATTTAACAGACCATGCGAAACTTTATTTTTATTAAAAAATATTACAATCTGAGGAAAGGTCTTGTAAAGATTTTAGTTTACCTGAACCAGATAGTTTTATCAATAATAATGATGAAATATCTTCAGAAGATGTGATGAATAGTGCTAATATTTATAAATGTATGTTCAATAAATTAAATAAAGAGCAACATTCTATTTTTACAGAAATTATGAGTAATGAATCTAAAATGTTTTTTACTGATGGTCCTGGAGGTTCGGGAAAAACTTTTTGATATAAAACAATGATACATTATTATATTTCGCAAAATAAGAAAGTTTTATCAATGGCTTGGACTGGTATTGCTTCTATTCTATTACCTAAAGGAATGACAAGTCATAGGACTTTTAGATTACCTTTAGATCTTAGTAGTATAGAAAGTGCATTCTTAGAATTAGAATCAGATAAAAAAAAATTAAGAGAAGTCGATTTAATAATTTGGGATGAAGCATCCATGATTCCTAAAAAAGCTTTAGAAATAATAGACCGCACATTACAAGATGTTTGTTATAATAATTTACCGTTTGGAGGAAAATTAATAGTTTTGGATGGTGATTTTAGGCAAATTCTCCCAGTAATAAAACATGGTTACAGAAATTCAATAGTTGAAGAAACAATTAAATATTTTAAATTATGGATACTTTTCAAAATATTGAAACTTAAAAAAAATATTCGATCTAATGATATTGCATTTTCATCATTATTATTAGATTTAGGAGAAGGTAAACTTAATCCATTTGAGATTCCTACAAATTGGAAGACTAACAATGTTTGTGATCAAATTTATAGTAATATAAATCAAAACATTTCCATTAATAGCGTTATCTTAGCTCCTCATAATGAGGATATTAAAATAATTAACGATAAAGTTTTTAAATTGTTATATGGAGATTCAAAAACATATTACAGTGTAGATTTTGCAACACAAAATATACATCTTAATTATCCAATTGAAATGTTAAATGATATTAGAAAGGGTCTCCCACCACACAAATTAAATTTAAAAATTAATGCAATAGTAATGTTAATTCGAAATTTAAGTATCACAGACGGTCTATGTAATGGTACACGTTTAAAAATAATAAAATTATACGAGTATAACATCGAGGCAGAAATCATTACAGGAGAAAATATTGTTACCAAAGTTTTTATTCCACGAATAACACTTACTACTAACGAGTCTTCTTCATTTCCATTTATTCTTCATAGAAAACAATTTCCAATCACATTAGCTTTTGCTATAACGATTAACAAATCACAAGGTCAAAGTTTTGATTCTTTAGGGATTTTCCTTAGACGACCATTATTTTCTCACGGTCAGTTGTACGTAGCTTTATCGAGATGCAAAAATCCTGATAAGATATTTATTCAAAGTGAATTAACAGATTCATCAAACATTGAAAATATTGTATGGCGTGAGATTTTCGAAGGTTAAGTCTATAATAGTCATTTCTCCTTATTTTTTTATTGACCAATTATTTCCCTTTTTAAATTTACTCTTTTTAACCACTATCAAATTTATTATATTTTAAATTTTTTGTAAAGACTTTAGATACACAATACAAAAACAGAAAACAGGCAAACAAATAATCATTTAATATGGTAAGTTAATTTCATATTATTATAGGACATGATGCAATAATATTTAATTAACTCGTGAAAATTATATGATTTTTTGTTCACTTTTATTTAAAAAAAGTTTAAACTTTTATCCTGTTAAAAAATTATGTTTTTTAACAGGTTTATTATAAAAGTATATGAATACACAATTGTTTTTAAATAAATTAATATCAATAAAGTTAATTAATACATTTAAAACTTTTTTTAAGTAAAAGTGTTTCTATTGGATGGAGGATGGTATGAGGTGGAGTCTTAGGGGAGGAGGTGGTATCTAAGACTCCCGTGGTTATATGGCTCTAGGCGATGATTCCACGGCTTTTTTTAATTTATTGTGTATAAATTTTATTTGTAAAAATGGATGATTATTAAATTTCCTAATGTATATTACCTTTAGATCAAAATCCATTTTTGACAATAACCATAATTTTATATAATTTTATCATGTCTTAAAATTATATGAAATTATTGGTGATTTTTATACAATAAAATAACAAAAGCAAAACAAAAATCAACGCGCTTGAAGCACATTGTATAACTTTAATACAATGTACTTCTGACAGTACTTTTAAGGTGGTGTGGAAAACTGTCATTCTTAAATTTAAGTACTAAGTAGTATGCATTACCCAGAACTCCTCGATTTAAATCAAGCAACATTTTTTAATATATAAGTCATAAAATATCACACATCAGAGATTTTAATTATTTTTCTCTATGAAGAGAGTATAGAAAGAGTGTGGAGAGAGTATAGAGGGAATGTGGAGGAAGTGTGGAGGGGTATATAGAGAGAGTGTGGAGGGGCATGTGGAGGGAGTGTGGAGGGGCATGTGGAGGGAGTGTGGAGGGAGTGTGGAGGGAGTGTGGAGGGGGTGGAGGGGAGTGGAGGGGATGTGGAGGGGCAAATCATAAAAAAATAACGTAAATTTTGAAATGATTTTACGATATTTTGTGGAGGGAATGTGGAGGGAGTGTGGAGGGAATGTGGAGGGGCATGTGGAGGGAGTGTGGAGGGGGGTGGAGGGGGTGGAGGGGGGTGGAGGGGGGGGGGATTTTGAGGCTCAAAATAACGTAAATTTTGAAACGATTTAACGTTATTTTGTGGAGGGGGGTGGAGGGAGTGTTGAGGGAGTGTGGAGGGGGGTGGAGGAAGTGGAGGGGGTGGAGGGGTTTTTAAAAAAAAATCACGCTTACAACTATATAATATAGGAAGATATATATATATATTAATAATTTTAACAATAGGGTCTTACGTAGAATGACTTAAAAATGATATTGCTAACTCAGAATGAAAGTAGATAATAGCACAACCAACCATAAGAGAAAAGATAGACGGAGGAAGCACATATCTACACTCTCATGAAAGGGTGGCTATTACAATAGAGGAGCAGAAAAGACTCGTGAAGCGTTACATCCTCGGATATAAAACGCACATCGTAGCATTCTCATAAAACGAGGGACAATAAGGAAACAGCTGCTCATACTCCCGACATCCCATCCCCACGTCGATTGGCTAGCTCATCAATAAGCACATACATGATCCTTCCAAGCCCCAATTCCTATGAATACCCGTGGAGAGCAGGGAGGTGGTACCTTCTGATTTTGGATTTCATAGAGGTAGGGCGAAGCTCTGCGTGATCGTGAAATTAGTATTTTTCTCAATCGGGATTGAAACCTTAAATAGTTCGCCTTGACTCTAACTTAGTTTTTCTGTAGTCACAAGCAACGTTTAGTAGAACAACTACTCATAAATTCCGTTATTATGAATGTACAACTTCCTTGAATAAAAGTTCTATTCCAAATACATTGATCACTGTAACAGTACGTATATGTATATGTGTGGGCGCGCGTTAAATATGTATGTACGAAGATATTTGGATTAATATAGTAATTAGGTGTGTAATGGAATCGAGGATTTCATCACAACATGTATTACAAAAACTGTACTGTCCACCAAGGACTAAATGTGCTTTTTGATCTCGTATGGTTGAAGTACTCGTCCGCGTCTCATAATCTCTCTTGCCTTCTACTCCTTGTTCTATAGACTGTACACTCAGTTTAAAAAAGCCTACTGTACGACCTTGCAGCACGATATAATATTGTAGATTCTAGATACTATACTGTTATGTCCTAGTTTTGGTGGTATCACCCACAAGGTATTTCCATTAATGACCATTGAACATGTAAATTATGTTATTTTAAAATCTTTATCATCTTTTTTTACATAAAAAGTTAAGTGAAAATTTAAGAATGACAACGTGATTTTGCTACGTATTTACCAGAGTCAAACTATTTAGTATGCGCTTTACTACTTTGTTTTACTGTGTGGGGAAACCACGTGCTTATTTGCAAATGGGTAGAAATAAGAGAACATAATATATATTGCTATGCATATCACTACTTACCATAATAATTTTACGGACACCTATGAAGAAAAGGAAAAAAGGTTATTATTTTATAAATGTCTCTTTATAGATTTTTTTTATTAAATAAAAACTTATAATATAATGATATATTTTATTTATAATATATTAGAACCATCAGCCAGCGTATAATTGGTTTTATCAATCCTAAATTTTTACATTATATACATATATTTATTTGAAGATTTTATTTTGTTGTTTTGTAATTATGATCGTTGTTCGTGTATTAGGATTTAAGAAATTTTATCAACATTAACAACGTTTTGTATACTATAAATTAAACAGGACAGGTTATCAATTCATACTCAAACATTAAAGATACGGCTACAAATACAAAGTATAATAAAAACATGGTAAAACCTAAACCTTTATTCATACGCCATTTAAAGAAGGCTATACTAAGTATTACAAAAAGTAACATACAAAACAGAATAGCGATGCTGCAGACCATACCAACAGAATTAACCTCAACTGGAGTTCCGTAAATCAATCCGTATAAAAGCCATGGTACTGGAAGCCTAGAAAATAAAATATTTATTTTGAATAGACGCATTCGATACAGTTATCATTGAGTACAAAAATAATTATCCATCTAGAAAAGAACATACGTACTTAAATACTATATATATGGGTGATTCACTGTAAGATC
Organism: Muscidifurax raptorellus; assembly: GCA_020010945.3. NCBI lineage: Eukaryota > Metazoa > Arthropoda > Insecta > Hymenoptera > Pteromalidae > Muscidifurax > Muscidifurax raptorellus. Next base: position 339,618 of record JAHUUD020000081.1, read on the forward strand.
AGCTAGCAATATACTTTTGTTAACCAAAACTATTTTTTATATGTTCTATATACTGTTTTAGTAGACCTTAATTTTTCAGAATTTTTAATAAATTTATAAGAAAGTTATAAATAATTAAAAATTATTAGTTTTCTGGACATGTTAATTAATTTATAGCCCTTCAGGGAAGCATTTTTCACTATAGACATAAATATATAAATTTTTTTGGTAAATTTTCAGAATTTTCCATTAAAAATATTTTTAAAGTTAGATATACATATATATTCTATGCCAGATAAACTTTAAAACTAGGATTTCGGAAGGTTCAATCACGAGTTAAAATCTTATGGAAGTAACTTGGAAATAGAGAAAACTTTGCGAAGTATTTATAGATTATATCACCTTGGTTTGCCTGAATAAATCCATTAAATTTTTTTCATCTTATAAAAATATTAAAAAATAAAAGAATTCCTGTAATTTGCCCATATTATCCTTAGATTTTGAGTTGAAAATCGATGATAATATCGCTTTTTTAAAAATGACTTGTAGCCCAAAATCGAAGCATAATATGGAAAAATTATAAAAAAAACTTTAATTTTATAATTTAATTTTTTTTTTTATGTGCTAGGAAAAAATTCTTCTTTGAAGAGCTACACATTAATTAATTTGTACAGAAAACTCAAAAATGAGCAAAAATATTTTTTTAGATCATTGGTAAATAGTAATTAAAAAATCTGAAAAATTTAGATGTATTGGAAACAGTATATAGAACATATAAAAAATAGTTTTGGTTGACAAAAATATTATGCCGGTTGATCTTATCAAGAATTACCTTTATATATTTTATATAGTTGTATTGACTTAAGAGAACGATTTACCCCCTTCCTTATAGTCCCTCCTCAGCTCTTTCTCATTCCCCTCCTCATACCACTCCCCTTTTTCTTTAATATAATTGAATGTTTAAAATTAACTAAGTGGTTATGTGTAAAGTTATAATATATGCTTTTTCTATATTCAGCAAACTCTAAAAATAGTTATAAGCGCTGCAAGAGAAGCTGCAGAAATTTTATGGTATGATTCTGTAGAAGATTGTGCGGAAAGTATGCTGAAAATATACGAAAATATACATGTCCAACTGCAGCTGTAGATTTATTTCGTTGATTGTTGGACAATTTCCCAACCATTAAGTTATATATAATGCACTTATGTGTGTTTTTTCTCACGGTGTAATTGTGATAGGATAATAACTAGCAATAATTAAGACAGAATAGTTTTAGTATATATGCGTATATTTCACAACAAATAACACGACTCCGTGAACGATGTTAACGGTTCAGCCTCCAGAACAAAACTGACCCCGACATGGCAGGCCCTCAGCCTCTCCATGCCGCTGTTGCTGCCGAAATCAGGAAAAAAATACCCTGCTCTTCCTACTATTCCGCACTTCAATCGCCAGATGACGAAGTGCATGTACGCACGCAGCTCTCGGAGAGCATAAATAGAAAAACTCATACATTTCGAAAACCCCGTCAAATCGGGACCAGCGTTAATCCGTGCACCGTCAGAAAGAGGGTCCTCGCCGACCCAAGTTTATGACCATGCACGCCAGCTCGCATTTCACCGCCCACTCGCTCACTCACTCCCAAGTTGAGAACGTGATGACGTCTCTCCGGATGAAAACAAATAATGTATCAAACATAGATTGTTTCAGCAAGCAGCCGGATACCGAAACGAGTGAGAACGAGAGTTGAGGTAAGAGAGAGGGAGAGAAATAATTTTATTTTGCTGAACATTTTGTTGTACAAAAAACATTAAAAGAAAAATACAAATTAAAGCATACATAAATACTTATTGCTAACTAGAGATAGGATGTAATAGATGGATGGATAGAGGGAATGAATGAATGATGATGAAGATTTGATGGTTTGGCGATAGGGTGAGTGAAAATGTATTGAATTATGAAGTAGTGTAGTTGTAGGTGATTATGTAGTGTTTAAGTGTTTTCAATACTGAGGAAGTGTAGCTTTGCTTGACACTTGAAGGATGATAGTGTTTTGATGTCGCGAATATGAGCGGGCAATGTATTCCAAAGGTATGAGGCGCTTATATGGAATGAATTCCTCAGCGTCTCTGTGACGAAAGTGGGGATGTCCAGAGGGGTCACCTCACCCCTCACGGGGTGGAGTGCGACGTGGAAGTCAAGAAAGGCCATGATATAAGATCGAGTAGCGGTGTTAAAAAGTTTCCTAAGGAAACAGGCCATAAAGTACTTCCTACGTCCAGTGGTGGTGAGCCATTGCAACTCGCGCCTGTAGGGGGTGATGTGCTCGTCCCTCCTTACACCATAGATGTAACGAATACCCATGTTTACCAGTCTCTGTAGCTTGATGTCCAGTTCTTGCGACAGGTCACAGTAAACTAATGAGCCGTAGTCGATGATGGGAAACAGTATGGCTTGCACAAGATGTTTTCCCAGCTCGAAACCAGTGCTCTTTCTAAAGAAGTACAATCTATACATGAGCGAGTGTGCACGCTTACACAATTGTGGAACGTGTTCTTTCCAGGTGAGTTTAGAATCGAGCACCAGTCCCAGACTGCGAACAGACGACTGATATTCAACACTGGCTTCTCCAATGTTAATGTAAGTAATAGCCATAGAAGGTAGTGCATTGATATAATAGGAGGAGCCCAGGACGATCGCCTGCGTTTTGAGAACGTTTAGTTTGGGATGATTCTGCGCAGCCCAGCCCATGGTTCTCTCGGCATTAGCACTCATCCTTTCGGAACAGGAATCAAGCTCCTCAAGGTGGCATTAGCTGTAAATTTGCAGGTCGTCCGCATAAATGAGATGAGATACGTCTATGTCAAGGTAGAGGCTGATGTCATTGATGCACAGTGAGAATAACAGTGGGCCTAATACAGACCCCTGTGGTACTCCCATGTTTAGTGGTTGAAAGTTGGAGAGTTCATTACTGTCACCAATGACAGCCTGAGTTCTCCCAGTAAGGTAGGAAACGAAGCAGCGGATGTCCTGAGTTTGGACATCGACAGGACTTACCTATGGAGACACTGCTCTTGAGGAAACAGTACGATTCCTCAAGAGCAAGATCCCTAAAAAGGCGTCCAAGCCAAAGCCAATACCACCGGCCGTCCCGAAATCCGCTCCCTCAGACGTGGGACCAGCCCAATCCGTTCCTGGACCAGCGGCCGTCCCTAAGACGCTCTCAACGGTAACAGCACCATCCTCAACCGTCTCTCGACTAACGGCCGTTCAGAACACCAGGGCCATCACAGCGTCAACAACAGCCACTGGGACTCGGCCGAAGCTGTCGAACGCCCAGCTAAACCCTGACCGGGTGGACCGGGCTCGGGAGCTGAAAAGACGGGCGAAAAATCGACTGTCGGCCTTCACGGAAGCAGGGCACCAATGTCCCAACTGTGGTATGCGAGGTATAACACGACTGGATGAGTGCCCCAACTACGAGGTCCACGGGATGGACCTGGCTTACGGAGAGAGGCACAGGAAGAAATCGGCCTAGACAGCCGACAGGCCAACGACCGAAGTGACATCCGAACTCCCTGTGCCATACTCGACCTTCAGTCCACCCAGTGGAGAACAAAATGTTTTTTTTTCTTTCCTCACATAGGCAAAAGACTGCCGTGTAGGCCGGTCACCGTGTAATTTTTTTTATTTTTTTATTGCTATTAAAAAGAGAGATGAGAAAGTCCTCCCAGAAATGATTTTTTTTCTTCTCGTCCTTTTTCTACCTCCTTATAATAAAGTTCAGATTTGATCATTTACGATATATACCTTTGAAAATAACTCAGTAGCCAAAGTAATAACAGAGATAGAAGTTTTGATTCAATAATATATATTACTTTATTCTTTAAGAAAATTTTATGTGATTTGTTTTGCAATTTACGTAAACTTATTGACAAAGTATAACCCAGCTCGAAAACTACAAAATTTAAAATGAAATTCATTAAAATTAATATAATCATCAATTAATTGAAAATAAAAATTGGCGGTTTGGCGAGCGGAGCTAGCTCCCCTAGTTTATACATCCCTATATTAAATGTTATGACGAGGAACGTTGTTAACTCGTCATAACCTTCTCAGCATACAATCATTATATTATTTAACCCATTAGCGCCGAGGTGATCAGAATTTTTACTAACTTTTCAATGTGTTTATTTATTATGTTATCGGACCAAAAAAATAATGCAATAACTCTATTCCTACGCGAAATCTGATGTTCTTTCAGAATCTATGCTCAAAATTTCGATTAGAAACCGACAAAAAAAAATGGCCAAATTAAACGTAAAAAAAAAGTTCGAAAAAAAATTTTTTGCATTTTTTTTACAATGATAACGCAAAGGTATCAACTTTTTACTATGATCAAAGGTGATTGTGGTACTCAAACATTAAGAGAAATTTTTTTTTTCAGAAAAATTCATTAACGCATTTTTTTTAAATGACGGCGAGAATAAAAAATGTTATAAAAATCTGAATCTTTTGTTTTCTTAAAAACTACAAACTTTAAAAAAAATTTCTAAGAACAAAAATGTCTTAAAATTAGTCAAATAAACTCTCTAATTTTTTCAGAAATTTTGGAGACAATGTTTGATTTTTGAAAATTTAAAAAAATTTATTTTTTTATAAATACTTGAAAAATTTTTGAAAAAATTTGAGAGAATTCCTTGATTACTTTCTTGCTGATTCTGTGCATATGCATTATTTCTTTCTACTCTTAGCATTACCCAGAGACAACGGCGTGGACGTGGTCGAACTTTGTCTCCTTTGGGGTGCTTTTTTCGTGAGTCCCCTTGCTTCTCACGTTTCGGGGTGTTTTTTTCGTGAGTCCTCTTACCTCTCACTTTAACATTTCTTTTATCAGTGCTTTTTTGCCCAACAATTATTGCATACATATAAATTTCATTCTTTACAATAGATCCTTGTTCTTATTGGACATTTTTCAATTGAATACCTTCTCAATAGGCCGCTACTAGATCGTTTATGAAATGTTTTACTTGTTTAACCATTTTGAATATAATATTTAGCAATCGAAATAGTTAACTCTTTTATTCCAACTTGTTTCTTTCCATCACGTGTAGCATTAAAAATCACGTGGGTATTTGTAATAGATGCCTTTATAAATCTTATAAAAACGAACTATGTCTCTTTTTTTGGTACGTGTACTTGGAAGTATATTATTGCTATTGCAGTGTCCATCATGCATGTCAACACCGCCCATAAATTTCTTGTACAAATGAAAAGCTTGCGGAAAAGATATATCAATTTTGGATGGAAAACTATATCTTCTCGAAGTTGATAGTGGACTTACGGCCGCAGCTATTGAAAAAGAAACTATTGAAACAGGCTTTAAATCCATAATAGTGATGAAATTTATGCCACTATTTTGATCATGTTTTACAATATAAATACCTAATGGAGCTTTCTTTTTAAGTATATTATTTTCTTTGGCTCGATTGTCTCTTATAATGCCACTGCATTTGAAACGTAATTTTTGCAAGTATAAAATCAAATCCGTATTTGTAAAAAAATGATTAAAGTACAAATGAAATGCAGGAATTTTATTATAATTTATTATCCGAAAAAAGGTTGTAATAAATGCAACACTACACGAGTAGCTAAAGCACATTTTGCTAATTTGTTTCTGGTTTGGGAATTTTTACCGCAATATAGATCTAAATTCAGTACATAGCCGTCTGAAGTACATAAATCCCAAAATTTCGAACCAAACCTTATTGGTTTCCATCGAATAAATTGCTTTAATACAGTTCATGCATAAATCTTGGCCATCATTTCATCAATAGATATAGAAGTTTACCATATTCCGAACATTAGGAGATTTTTTTGGAAAAGTTTCAACATCGTACGAACTCGCCACCCTCTATCGTTTGGATCCTTGTCTTTTTAGCTTTTGAATATTTTATTTTAGACTTAATTTCTTCAAACTAATCACGAGTCATTGCAGAAGAAACAATTTCACTAGATAAGAATGGATCAGATGACCAATAATCTCTCTGAGACTTTCTTTTATTGAATGAACTGAAAATAACTATACCAATAAAAGTGTCAAGATCTTGTAATTTCAGATTACAATTATTCTCTTTAGAAGCATCAATTATATATTGTTTTATTTCGGCAGAAAAAGGTTTCAAACAATTGGAAAGGCTCACACGCCTCTATATTCTTTTTTGCAGCTTCAGATAATAATATTGTTTCTTCACAAGTATTTGGATATGACTTCTCGCCATCAATCCAAATGAATACGTGATTTTTTTCAAGTTTGTCTAAGTTTTCAGAATAAGTAGCACAAGCTTTTTTATAAGTAATATTTGGTATTGTGAATTCATGTTCAGAATCTGATTCAGATATCGAATCACAATCGGAATCAGAATCATCGGAGCCTGAATTGTCTGCATTTGGAAATAATATGTGTTAGGTGATTATTAGTCACCTAGCAATATTAATTAAATCTTTGCGTGAGTTGATCTCGTGCACGCAACTATACAGTTACGGGAGAGACTCCACTCCTCGAATCTCTCCTGGCTGTCAGCTTAACTTTTCTTTTGAATGAAACGCGGATTTGTCTATAATGAACTTTCTTACCTTTTATGCTTTCTTATCTCTCGATGATCAACCCCAAAATCTAGTTCTCTATTTCTTCCTGGTTCCAGCAAGATCCAATGTATATATGGTAGGTTGAATCAATTAAAATACACTTAAATATCGTTGAAGAAGTTTCTGGCTTTACTTGGCCTTATTTTATTACTAATTAGACTCTGTACTTATAATATCAATATATATGTGTATCCGTAAACTTAAAAATGAGAACGATAAAATATAACAACTGATTTTTGAACAAGAATAAAACAAAGAATAAAACAAAAGGAGAAACTACTGAAAAATTGTCGTCCGCTCGGCAGCTTGGCTCAAGTCGGAGTGCCTGAGGTAGCGTGGCTTGGGGACGATTCGGAAGTATATCCGAATATTCCACGCGTCTCCAAGCTCCACTTCCCCATGTTGACGTCAGTGCGTCTGCACTCGTCGTACTCATTAGGCCTTACGGGACCTGTTAATGGTGCAAGAATTCAAAACTGCAGCGTGGCTTCGCACGTGCGGTCTTGCGCAGTGGAGGGGAAATTGTTTAGGTCAGCGAGATTCTTGGCTACCTGATACTTTTGTGGCCTTGAGTCTCGCTGTACCTTTTATGTGTAGAACTTTCTCGATTTTATATTCGAAATAATTGTTCGAACATAAATATCGCAAAGTTGTCACATAGCAATATGTTTTCGTCGGAATCATATCCGAATAATCTGATTCATACCCTGCATGCGATGAAGCAGAAGATTTTGAACGTTTTCGTGACATAACAAATGGATTGAAAAAGTGAACACCAATATTTTTATTATATGCTTTACTTAGAATTCATCCCAGCCGGAAAAGCTATCATCTTCAAACAAGTTAAGCGCGAGTTCTTATGTACTTTTGCGATGCAATCTTGTTGCGTGAAAGCACTACTTATGCCGTCGACAGCTATCCGCGACTCGCGAACTACATGCTTGAACATGTGAAATTTAAACATAAGTTTTGTAGTGGTAGATAGAAAAAAAATTTTATGTATGACGTGACATGTAGATGACGGTACAATTCACCTTATGACTCGAAGGTCTGCTCAGTATTCAATATATCGAAAAGAACAATTCAAGAAAAAGTTTTTTCTCTAAACTTATAGACTTTACGAAAACAAAATTAGGAACAAAAAGGTCTTAGAATTAGTCAAGAAACACTCTTCAAATTTTTCAAAAATTTTTTAGGTATTTTTGAAAAACTGATTTTTTAAAATTTTTTAAATAAAAATTGTCTAAAAAATTCTGAAAAAATTTGAGAGCGTTATTTGACTAATTTTAAGACATTTTCTTAGAAATTTTTTTTAAAGTTCATAGTTTTTAAGAAAACAAAAGATTAAGAATTTTATAACATTTTGTTATTTTAGCCGCAATTTAAAAAAAAATTCCTCTTAATGTTCGAGTGCCATCATCACCTCTGATCATAGTAAAAAGTTGATACCTTTGCGTTAATATTGTGCAAAAATATTCAAAAAAAAATTTTTTAGAAGGTTTTTACGTTTTTTACGTTTAAATCGGCCATATTTTGTTTCTCGGTGTCTAATCGAAATTTTGAGCTCAGATTCTGAAAGAGCATCTAATAATAATTTTGCGTAGGTATAGAATTATTGCATTCTTTTTGGTACGATAACATAATAAATAAACACGTTGAAAAATTAGTAAAAATTCCAGTTACATATTACAGGTGAGTAGCGGCAGAGCAGCAAGAGGGAGTACACCGTGACGATGAGTGGGGAGAGAGAGAGAGCGACAGCTTCGCGCGTGACACTTAGAACTCGCGCGACAGATTCGTGAATTGTCGATTCACGTGTGTATGTGACCGGTGTGCTTTGCCACGGGATCACTGCTACCTTTGAGGCCTCTTCGTGCGACATCGCTTGAAATCCGCCCAACCTGCGACTACGCCGACTCGCCTGCGAAGGAGAAGTCCTGGGCACGCGCATTCCCGAGAACGAGCGAGAACTACCCACCGTAAGTGTCAGCTCTCTGATGCTCTCTCTCTCTCTCTCTCTCTCTCTCTCTCTCTCTCTCTCTCTCTCTCTCTCTCTCTCTCTCTCTCTCTCTCTCTCTCACTAGCTCTCTCCCAATCTCTGGCTACGTCGGTCACCTGCGCCTGGAATACCCGCGCGTGTGCCCGTGTACCCTATCTTGAGTGCAGACAATATATTCGTTTCTTTTCTAAATGTAACGGTTGAGTTCGGAGTCATTTCTGCGGACCGCAGAAATGACTTCCCCTCTCCTTTAAACTATGTTCCCTGCCACCTCCGCGGGCTCGCGTATCTCTTCACGATACTCATGCATGTAAGCTGCAGCTAGCCATATTCGGCCTTGGCCTGTTCACTGCGAGCCTCGAGAATACCCCGAGGAAACGAGACCTTGTTTCGATTATTTCAAGGTGATTCCCATGACAGCCGTCGCATTGCACGCAGCTAACGTCTCCGCGATAGCTGCTGAAAGCATTACCCCGTTATAATGTTTGTTTTAAAATTTTGTGAGTTTTAACCCCCCTTAGTCCCCGACCAACTAACGTAAAATTGTTTGAATAAACACGTTATTTTAAAAGTCTATAGCTCCTCTAGCCTCTTCAATGCCCCCTTTCTCGGCCCCCATATCCAGCTATCAGCCCACCCTCAAAAAAACGTAAAATTTTTTAAAAAATTACGTTTAACTTCTAGCCTTTCCCACCTCTTAGCCCCCCTGAGCTCTCCTTCAATTTATATCTATTATTTCCAAAACATCTATGAGGTATTTACAAAGGCGCGTTTTTTAAATGTGATATCCTCAGTAGGCCTAATCCATATTTTGAAAATATATTTCAAAATCTTAATTCTTTAAATGATTAAAATTTTAATGACTATTTATTTCGAACGCTAAATAATTTAATGTAATGATTTTTTTATTTATACATTTTGTCTCATAACAATTTAAATATGTTCGCATATATTTTATTCGTAAATTTTTAATACTTAAAGCGACCATAATTCAAATTTCCAAGCTAATTCAAGTATATAAATTCTTACTTTGATAATATGAAGTCATTTAAAATAAATTATTTCAAAACTATATACTAATTTAAAAATAATATAAAACATAATAAATATAAATAATGCAGAGTTAAAGGTATTTAATAATATATTTCTTTATTAACACTTATATACTAGAAGATAAAAATGTTATGCTAACTTAAAATTTAAATAATATTCAACTTTTCTTCATCACGCTATTTTAATTAAATAAAGTTATATTAAAATTTATTGAATATAGTTAAGTATATTTAACCGAAATCTTGCATATACCGGCGCAGTTCCCCTGGTAGAAATGATAATGGTTTTATCGCCTATTTAACCAACAACGCTGATCAACATGTAATACAAGTTTATATACAGCTCCTTATAGCTAATTTGCTTAAATTTAGGTTCCTAGTTAAGCGTGTACAATTGTGGGATTAGATTAAATATCGAGATTAAATCATCGAGCAGCATTAACATTGCTGCAAGAAAAAGAAAAATACAGGGTAAGTTTTTAATTTATTCTAATTGTATCTTTTTTTATAAACAATGATTTATTTTTCTTTTTTCTTTTTTTTGCAGATGATAATACGAAGGAGGTGAAGAAAATGACTCCCGACAAATCATCATCATCACAATCAGATGCGTCTTCTACTTCTGCAGAGCCAGGCCCGTCTTCTGCGTCGACGACTATACGTAAGTTCTTAAAAAAGAAAAGTTGTAAAAACAAATAGTATAATATTAATTTCATTCTTTTATTTGACATTATAGAAACTTCTTGCTCTCGTGCGGATAACAAGCCTAGAAGATCTTATCCGCTCAGTTTGGGTAAATTGGGCGCGGTCTCTACTAGCAGCTCAGCTGTTCAACAACCAGCATCAGCTAGAGACCTGCAGGTGCTCGACAGGGAATATCAACCTAGCCCCAACCCGATTATAGAAGAAATTGTTTGTAGCAACTAATGTTACTTAAATAAGATTTTTATCAATTTTTATTTTTTAAATAATATTTTGTATTTTAAATAATAAATGTATATTTATTCTATAATAAGTATCTATATATCTATGTATAATTTTTTTATTTTAAGTATCTTATATCTATGTATAATTTTTTTATTTTAAGTAAATAAATAAATAAAATAAAAGAATAAAAACTGCTGCCAATTCATTGGCACATCGCTTCCTTCTAACAAATCTATTGTTCCTTGTTCGTATGTATCGTTTAAGTATATTAATTTAATAATGCATTTCTTTTTCTCCGGATCTTCTTGATAAAATGAATTGCAATTTATATCACAAATATACCTCATAACGTCAAAAAACCATAAATTTTGTCAATAGATTCTGAGTTTTCGTTAGCGAGTTATAAGGTTTAACAAAAATAATAATTTTCAGTTATACAGGGTATGGTGAGACACAAAGAATTTGTATTTTAATATCTTTTTGACTAATCGTTTTCATAAGCTGTAAAAAGAACTTAGCCGAGGTAATCAAAAGATTTATCTTTTCCCAAAATTTCAAGTGCAATAAGGCCTTTCTTCGCCCGTAATCGAGACTCAAAAAAAACTCATTTTTATCAGTTTTCGATTTATTACTAAAAAAAATAAGTAGTCAAATAACTTGAAATTTTAATGGAATATAGTTTGACACGTAAGCCATCAACCTATTTTTTTTCGTGAGGTTACGATGTTTAGTTTCAGCGATATGAATTTTTAAAAAAGAAATCACCTTTTTCATTTTATCTGCTGAATGGAGTGGTCAATCCTGAGGACTAAACGGGAAAAAATAGGTCATTTTATTATCTTTTAAATGCATTTTAGCTGAACTGTTTGTAACAATGGAACTATTGAAAAAAAAGGAAAATAACGTTTTTCAAAAATCGAAAAAAGGCCATAAAAAAAAGTAATTGAAAAAATTAAAAAATAAATGTTTTTCCCGAATTCAGAAACCAAAAATAGATATGCATGTCAAATTTGATTGATATTGACTGAGTAGTTTCAGAAATATCACGGTATACATACACACACATCGGTTGGTTCAAAGGAATCCCTTCCTAAGAAAATCTCTCCCCCCTTCCTATAAACGTGCTGTTGATCTTTACTATTGGTCAAGATTTCTATTTTTCCACCTCTTCTCACGTTAACTTTTCCTTTAAAAGAGAAAAGCTATCCCGGAAGAGCAGAATTCAACAATTACGGTTGAAAAGGCATAGCCTTAAGTGACGTGAATTTTGTGAAGTGCTAGTTCGCTGAAAGAAAGAGTAAATATGGTTTCGATCAATTTTTTTTAACGACTTGTTCAAATATTTCGTGATACTTTGCAGAGTATTCATGAAATGAGCAATAATGATAAACATTATTGGTTGGATATGTGTAATTCCACAATAAACAAATTAAGCGAAAAAATTACCAAGTCTAACCTCACAAGAGGAGAAAAACAAAAATGTCAGACTTGTATGACACATCTCTCATGTGTTCAAGTTGAATTTGAAAATCATCTGCAGCAAGGAGGCAGTCGACAATCTATTGTTCCTTGTTCGTATGTATCGTTTAAGTATATTAATTTAATAATGCATTCCTTTTTCTCCGGATACTCTTGATAAAATGAATTGCAATATATCAATCCAACTATTATGCTCGTTACTGAAACCTAACTATTTAACATACACGCGTTTATCACTTTTCTTTAAAACTTTTTCTACTAAATAAATTCCTGGATGCTTAGTTTTTTGAATTTCCGAGTTATTGTAAAAATTTCAGTAGACCAGTTCCGTGTATAACCTTTTTCAAACACGTTTTTTATTTTACTTATACGCACTTTGTCTCCGACTTTGAATTTTGGTTTTTTCACAGTCCACTTTTCATTTGGAAAACGTCTCTTGTTCTCTCTCTTACTTGTCTGCGTAACATTTTTAGGCTCAATCCTTATAGTCCGATGTTTTCTTGAATTGTAAGCTTTGACCAACTCAGACAAGATATCCAACCACTTATAGCTTACCTATTTACTGAACTCTATCCACATTACATTATTTAATGTTCTATTAAATCGTTCGCATATACTTGCATGAAGATTACTATGTGAAGAGTATATGTTTATCTTGTACTTGTTCATGAGTTTCTGAAAGTTTGAATTGTAAAACTCTTTTCTTTGGTCTGTTTGTAGATTCGACAGTACTCTGCCTTGTTTTAATATTGATTCCATAGCTGCAGTAACATCATTGCCACTCTTTTACTTGACTGGGACAGCCCATACATACTTTGAAAATATATCTATGACAGTGAGTAAGTAGTGAAAACCTTTATTCTCTTTAGAGTAAGGAATCATTTCTATAAGATCTGTTTGCCAAGTCTCATCTATGCCACGTGTCACAGACGCAGAGTCTGCAACGCGATCGCAGCGATATGATAAGAGTCGAGCAGCGGAGTCGTACTGCGATGCATAGCGCCTGCTTGCATCGTAGATGTTAGCTCCGTGGTTAGAGCACAGGCCTCAGGCTCTCGGGTCCGCGAGTTCGACTCCCGTCGTCTACTCTTTTCGCTCCTCGCCCTTTTTATCCGTAACACACGAATGTCATATTTTCTTCGCTTGTACCTGCGACGTGCAGGTTTGTGGAGATCTTCAACCACTCTTTGACGTTCCATCTTTGACTTCTATATGTCTATTTAATTCTTTAACTATGTATTCTATACTGGCCAAATTACGTTGAGATACATCATAAAGATATTTTACTTTTTCTCTACTTCTGATTGAACTTTTTTAACGTACTCCTTATATGCTTCTATAACTTCACTAATGCCAACAAGTTTAGAAGATAAATAATCTACTTCAGTCTGCAAGATAACTTTTAATGAATGTAAGGTGATTACATCGTTCGGATTAAGTGGCTGTCCTACATTGCAAAGCCGTTTATTTTCTAAGTCAAAATCGCCTTCTGATGTGATATTGAAACCAACACCTGGAGGACCGCGATTCACTTGCGAGCCCTCAAGCTTTCTTTCTAACAGTTCGAAACTCATGTTACTACTGATACAATAAAAAATGTGTGTATGTTAATATATATGCCCAGCTTCACGTAATTCTTCAATAATCGATTGGAGTTCGTTGGTATGATTATTATTTCCAGCATTACGTTCCGCAATCAATAATCGGAGTCGCTCGACAAGCTCGTTTGGATCATCCCAGTAGACGAGATCTATAGAAGAATTTTTCTTAGCTATTTTATATTTTGGCAATAGTGCTCCTCCGATGGTTTTATTTGTTTTTTTACGAGGAGTGCTACGAAACATTGGAGCTAAAACGTTTTTATATTTATTACTCCTTGATATGCGTATGGATTCATCTTTGCTATGCTTTTTCTCATGAGCCTTTGTTGCTTCCAGGATCATACGATAATTTTTACGATCTGCTGAACTTAATCCATCTGTTTTAGGATAAGTTTTATTTCCAACTTTTAGTTCTTTATCAAAAAATACAATTTTTGAATCGCCAATCATATAAACTCTATTAACTTTCCGCACACCGTATATATTATCGATTTTGCTGCGGCTTTTATATAGTAGTGACAACAAGTCTTAAGATAAATCCCTTCTTTCATGGGCAGATTTAAATGATGAATTGGTTAATGTATCTTTTATTGTATCAAATTCGTCATCATCATCAAAATCATCATTATATATGGCACTTGCATTATTATGAAGATCGTTTAGTATATTGGATTGATTAAACCTTAATCATATTTTTCTTTCAATGTTTTGTTCATGCTTGTATCCAAAATTTTCTTAGAAGGATGCAAGCTTTCACTGTTCAAAGCAGCGAGTTTCTCGAGTGGTGTGATGACTGGTCTCAATTTATCACCGACGACTTTTTCAAAATCATCTTTCTCCTTTTTTAATAAAGTATATATTTTTTTAATGGCCTCACGAGCCCGCAAGAGCTCGCTGAGAATATTCTTCTCTTTCTTGAAGTCGGACATGCTTACGAGATGATGACTATAATTGTACTGTAAGTTGGAGACTCATAATTCCTTTTTTATTGCAAAACAGTCAAAACCTTTTCTGTATCTGCCCTCATTCATCGCTCTATCTTTGTCAATAACAATAAATCCATACTTATCATTCTTTCAAAATTTTGAACAAAGATTTCGAAATTCATTTAAAGTTAAATCGGTATTCACATGATCTTCATAGATATGTTTAAGATTCACATCGCCTTGACGATAAATTACTAACAAATTAACATTATCCCTAATGAGATGTTTTCCTATATGAGCATACGATTGACACAGATAGAAACTATCTACACATTTATGTCTTTCCATACAGAAAAATGCTCTTGCGTTATTCTGCTTTTCACATGCCACAGCATCAAAAATAATAATTGAATTCGGTAGAGCTTCATATCATCATCATCCTACAATCGGATCCCAGCCATTTTTGAGAAATTGTTACTTTGGCTGATTCAAGGATTTAGAGTATACATACAAATTTTCAAATCTAAGACCATTTGAATGTGTAGCTAGAGCCAATAAACTTTTTGTTTTCCCACAGTTGGATGGTCCATAGAATACTGCTCGTATACTATCCGGCAGTAATTCACCGTGTCGCTTCTCTCCCTTTTCTTTTCCAAAATCGAAATTCGCTACGGGAAGTTTGACGTTCTGCTTGGTAAAATCCATGTTCACGTGTCAGAGTCATAAAATCACTTATTTTATACTTTGATCATCAGTGTGGTTCAACACTCGAAGAGAGATGATCGTTCACAAATCCAAGAAATAACAGAAAGGTTATGGATTGTTTGATAAAGTAATCAATAACTTGCCTGTTGAAATGCATCTTCCAGGATATCAATACTGTGGACCCGGAACCAAATTAAATAAGCGTTTGAAAAGAGATGATCCTGGAATTAATCAGCTTGATCAGGCATGCAAAGAACACGACATTGATTACTCTGACAAAAATGGAGATCGTAAAGCAGCTGATAAGAGCCTTGCTGATAAAGCTTGGCAACGTGTTAGAACCAAGGATGCCAGTATTGCTGAAAAAGCTTATGCTTTTGCTGTTACTAATGCTATGAAATTAAAAGGAAAAACTGGAATGGGACTGAAATTCAGTAAGTTAGTGAATGTAGCTAAAAAATCAATGATAGCCAGTAAATGTTGTCGCAAGGTTATTTAATCGGTCTTGAAGGGTGCACGTCAAGCTTTTAAGAGTGTAGGCGGAAAGAAAAAAAGTTATCATTCCATGTGTTCTACCGCTTTCATAAAAAATCAGTGGAGTTCTTCCTTTTCTCATCCCATTGTTTGCAGGACATAGTGCGACCGGTGCTGTAGCAGGATTTGAGGTATAGGTTTGGGGTTTGGGGTTTTTGGGTTTGGGGTGTATGGGTGCTAACTGCTAACTGCTAACACTGCATACCAGTGCTTTAACGATACTGGTTCATCAGGCGTCTACAAAATTTGAAATGAAATAGTAGATAAATAAACCGTACGCAATCCATACATAACGTAAAAAGGAGCATATTGAACATTACGAACGTTACGTTGCTTCTGATAGTATTACTCTGCTATATACTTTTATAATCTACGCAAATGATGCGTGTGTATATATATATATATATATATATATTAAGGTGGCGCTTATTTCTCAAAGTGCTTGAATACCGGCTCCCGTTTCGGGAATCACTTGTATTTACCCAAAAACGATCAATTTAGCAATAAAATGTGATTTTGCAAGTGTTTAACCCGTTTCACTTTTCAAAAAACATGATTTTTTCCCTGCTACGTATTTAATGCTGTAGCATTCAAGGATAGTCAAACTTCAATTTCCAATATGTAAGATATGATTTCGATGTATTTTTTCACGTAGAATACGATGGCGCTGTTAGAAATACAACTTTCTTGCCGTTAAAAATTGAATTGAATACATAAAATGATGCTCGCGACACTTTGCGCTGGTCTACTCTCACTAACGTCAAATTCGATATATTTTCTTTTATTTCGAATTCAAGGGCAACCAAGTTTATTTCCAAACATACAATACATGTTTTTGATGTATTTTTTCGCTTAGGATACGATGGCGCTATTAACTTTATCATAAAACATAACCTTAAAGCAGTAGGGTCCTAAAAACACTGAAATACACCAAAAAAACACAATTTTATGCGTCTAACGTTTTTAGCTTATCTTTTATGATAAAAACAATAGTGCCATCGTATTCTACGTGAAAAAATACATCGAAAACATATCTTATATATTGGAAATTGACGTTTGACTATTCTTGAATGCTACAGGATTAAATACGTAGGAGCGAAAAAATCATGTTTTTTGAAAAGTGAAACGACTTAAACACTTGCTAAATCACATTTTATTGCTGAATTCATCGTTTTTGGATAAATGCAAGTGATTCATTTGCATAGATTATAAAAGTAAATAGCAGAGTAATACTATCAGAAGCAACGTAACATTCTAGTAACAAATATTAAATCTTTAATATGCTTTTTTTTAAGTTATGTATGGATTGCGTACGGTTTATTTATCTACTATTTCATTTCAAATTGTGTAGACGCCTGATGGACCAGTATCGTTAAAGCACTGGTATGCAGTGTTAGTAGTGGAGAATCCAAAAAATTTCAATCTAAAAATAAATTATCATTTGAGGGAAGAGCACATTAAACCTGAATATTATCAAAAAATGAATGTGGCTCAGGCTTTTCAGGTAAATATAACAATTGAACTAATAAGTGAGACAAAACATGCGCTGTCGCAAACGTAATATAGTTCGGCGAGTAATTAATGTGAAAAAGAACCCGTTAGTAACAATGTTTTTGCAGTTTTTTGAAGCTCCTGACGCAATGGAGTTGTTAAAAAATGAACACCCTGACTTAAAGGATTGTGATGGCTCAGTTAAATTTAGCCGAATAGTCAAATCATTGATTACGGCTATGAATAGCCGTACACCCATAAGTAACTTAAACGCATAATGGTTCATATGTGAATAAGATGTACATTAATAAATAATCTATTTTTATATGACGATATTATTCTTTACAGACAATAAAATCTTTTTTGCAATTTTTACACGAATGGGAAAATGAAGCCAAAAATGTTGCTAATACATTCGAATTTATCACCAATTGGACACGCTATGGTCTTAAAATTACATTGCATGGTGCTCTGGAAATATACAAATTTCTCGTACATGAATGTGGTTTTAAGTACTTGATGACATCGAGATTAAACCAAGACAACTTAGAGGTATGTACAATATTTCGGTCATAAATATAAATATAATATAATATTATAATTCCGAGATCTCTTGGAGCTTTGAAAGCTCGATACCGAAATAATTGTCAAATCAACGAATGTTTTTTGTTTCATATCTTTAATTATTAGCAACGTTCATTATTACTTAGCAAATACATTTTTCTAGCGATTTTTCGGAATGATGCGGCATTGTTGTGGGTCAAATGATCACCCTGACTGCGCCCTTTTTATACAGATGTATAAGCTCATCTTCACATATTCCTTGATAAAGCCACCCAAGGGCTCCAATATTTCTGGAGAGGAAATCGTTGATGTCTTGTCAAGTATCAAAGACATAAAAGATGATGACGACAGGCGAAAGCAGTGGGATGCACAAATCGATACGATTCTCGATAAAGGATTGCACTCCGATATGCTTTGTGAAGCTGCAGAAATCCTCGAAGAACATGATTGTTTTAAATGCTCTACCTCCGATTACGTTTTGGCGTATGTCGCAGGCTTCGTGACGCGTAACGGAACTCGTTTTGCTAAAACACAATCAG
Source organism: Muscidifurax raptorellus (assembly GCA_020010945.3). Lineage (NCBI taxonomy): Eukaryota > Metazoa > Arthropoda > Insecta > Hymenoptera > Pteromalidae > Muscidifurax > Muscidifurax raptorellus. The sequence goes on from JAHUUD020000081.1 coordinate 358,063, forward strand.
GAAAAAATGAAGCGTTTGCCAAGACTGCATAGCGACGCTTAAATTGTCTGTAGAGGATAGTGAAACGGTATCGGAGGTATATAAGCTTATTCGAATGCGTACTAAAGGTTATTTGTGTGAACCTTGTGCGGAATTATTTGAATTAAGTTTATTGGAAAGGGCTACGCAGAAGGTCATAAATTCAGGGTAAATAAATGCAACGTCCTATTTCAAATAACGGCAGAATGTGAAAAACTTGCACCATTTCCGTTAGTCGGATGCGAGCAGCACAAGGCCAAACTAACGCATCGAATCATATCTTTTTATTTAACTACAAGAATGTTTTTTATAACAAAACAAGTTAATAAAAATGATTCCATAGACAAAGAAAAAACTAGAGAAAAGGAAGTTGTCAAAACTTTCTTATGCTCCAGATCATAAAAACGATTTTGATGTTCAGCATTGCGAATCTGTAAAAAAATAAAACAAATGTTACGTCGAATAAAAGAAAAAAGGCGATTTCTGCAAGTGGAGATAAACCAAAGTAAAAAGTAAAATATACCAGAAACAATAAAAAAAAAAATGCTAAAATGTTATTTGTTTTATTACTGCGCCGATGCTATATTATTTTACGTTAATCTAAAATTTAATGTAATAATTCCTAAAATAAGAAAATTAATACAGCTTACAATACTGATTTCGGCACAAAAAAAAAATTCCGGGGCGGGAATCGAACCCTGAACCAAAAGATTGGTAGACAGCAACTCACGCCACTAGACGCATTTGTTTATGGCTTAGGTATAGCGTAAAGGGTTATCTGAAGCTTATCCTGTATGCTGCTTATTGTGAGAATTGTATATTTGAATATGAGTGTAAATGTTACGTTTATATACAGAGGAAATTCCGCTTACCTTCCATCTTTGCAATTGAATTTATTTTAATCCATCTACGTAAATTATTACCTATCGTGTAAGCGAATTATATCATGATAAGCGTCATAAATTAATAGATAAAGGAACAATAAACAAGTTCTTAAACATTTTATTTATTTCTTGAAAATGCCAAATATTATATAACTATAATAAATATTTCGCACCTTCCTCTGCTATAGGATTGATGCTATACTTTACTCTACGAAAATTGTTGTTTTAAAACTTATTTTAATGTTTCAATGAGCATATTATACATATTAGTAATATAAATAAATTATTATTTACAAAAAATCTATAATAAAAAATTCTCTACGCGGGATTTGAAACCCCGAATAGCAATTGGGTCTCCTTCTCTCTTACTCCCTGGTTTACACCGTGATCGCTACTATAGCAATGACAGCGTTGGTTCAGCTTCTTTCTTTTTATAAGCTTACTGACTAGCTTATACATCAGCTAAACTGGTTGGAGATTATTATTATTATATAAATAAAACACTAGAATTATTTAGTGTTATTATTATTATTCATTATTAAATTTGACAAATATCATATATTTTTCATTTACTGTTATCTTTTTAAAAAAGATTGGAACATTCGTTCCAATGACAGTTTGTACTCTAGGAAGAAAGGACAGATAGGTGCGTAGCAGTTTACAGTGACTTTCTCTTTGAAGATAATTTTTGTTTTGGGTACTAAAAATAAAAACAACGTCACATGTACATTAGTTGAGAATATTTATTAAAATCTTTATTCAGTATTATTATAATCAGTAATAATCAGAAATAAGGTTTCGATGACCTTTATTAAGCCGATATAGATAGCGCTCGTTATTTACATGTATAGGACATCTATGATTGTCTGTGTACATTGGTACATCGAATCTATTATCTATTGTGAATTGAATACAAACTACATCCTTACAAGCTATCCAAAGCAATAAATCCACGGCCTTAGCATTATTTACAAAAATACATACATCCTCATACATTACGGTTTCAAGTTTTCGTGGGCAATATCGGAATCGCAAAACATATAATTACATAAAACGCACTAGTCACACTCATCCATATACTTAACCTGTGCGCTAAACTTTATGTCGCAAACGTTAGCATACATTTTTAATTTTTCTAAATATTTCCCATAATGAGAACTTTTCTGAAACTTAAGCCTAAGTAAGTTATTAATACACTGTCTCCAAGCTTTTAAATTGTTAACTCTTTTTAAATTGTGAGTAAAAGTGACAAATCGGTAGATTACATGTATCGGGTCTTCGGACCGCAAATCTAAAAAAACAGAAATGCACAAAAATACGTTAAACAAATATATTGGTATCATTATTTACAGTGTTAAATATTTCTAAAAAAATGGACAATATATTTTTGAACAAAAATTTTAAATGTTTATGATTTTTTTTAAATAAAACTATTTACAAATCCATACAATTACAAGTAAAAAGAATTATGTTACATTATTTTTCAACTCTTCTTAAATCCATAAGGTCTAGATGTACAAATATTATCTGCTCGCCTTTTTATACTATTTAATTTACAAGTTTTTGACTCACTACAAGTGACAACGTCATGCATTGCAGTGCGTCCGATAGAGTTGAAATTATGCACTATCCTATTATCTTTATTTAAAACTAAAGATTTTATTTTTTCATAATTTATTATATTAGTTGTTGAATAATTTAAACTAATACCTTTGATTTTACAAACTTCGTGTTTAGAACCGTCAGGTTTTTTGACGACATATGAATAAAATTTTGGTCCCGCTGTGACAAACAAAGGATTCTATATAGCTATTTACACCATAACATACTAATTTGTTAGTCATATCGCCTCCAGGTGTATTCCTATTTAAATACATACAATAGTCTGCATCATAATACAGAACTCGTTCATCCAGTTTCTCTAAATAATTATATAATTTTAACCGGACCTGTGCTGTGGTGCATGCAGCTATACTAACATTCGTTACAGCGGAGGGTGTATAGCTATCGTCTTTATAAGACCACTCAATATAACACTTCTCCTGTTAACAGGTAATACATTTTATAATTCTCTATCAGACAATTGCAAAATTTCTATCAACAGATTTTTATCATTTATCACCTTACCCATATTTTCCCGCTGACCGAATTTACCCGAAAAAGAATTTAGACAAACTTTAGCTAAAAATTTTAACCCGGGATTTTTTTGCTATCTTTGTCTAACTTCACACCCTCTTTGCGTTCATAATGTAAAATATAAGCATCATGTGCTTGATTGTCTTTACAATTACTTGGGTAACCAGAAGCTTGATCCTTCAATTTTAAAAAAGTGTTAATGTAATCAACAAATAACCCAGGCGCGTTTTTCTCGGGGTTATATGATAATGAAGTTACCGCTTTTTTCAATTTTTCAGTTACCCAAGTTCCTGTTATTTCACGATCATTCACAAGCTCGTGCTTACAATCACCCTGTTCGAGGTTTTCGCAGCATGTCCTACAAAAGGGAACATTAAACGCTTATGCATTCTCACAGGTAGTACAGGTAAAAACAAATAACGAGGAGGCAGGATTCGATATTTTACTAAACCTTCGACATCTTTCAAGCAATTATCTACACCAGTTAATCGCTGACAATTGTCGCCGACAAAAATTTCGGGGTGTCCTATCGGAAAATTACCTGTTTTGCAAATAAAAGTGTAAAGAGAGCAAATATCTACACGTTCTATTGTCTCGTCTACCCTAACTTCTGCTAAATTCACGGTATTTTCAGTCCTACCACCATAAAACGACTCGCGTGGATTTAACGTGTCTGACCACAACATAGGGTTGTTATCGATAGATATTTTAATTTCGGGTGAAAAACTATTTTCTAACTTTTTAAACTCACAACCCAAATTTCATTTGATTTATACCCAGCCTGAAGAATACGTTGTGAAGTCTCTAATGTAGCTTTATATTTCTTTTCATGGGTCGTGTCGACTATTATTTTTAATCGATTACCACCTGTAAAACAAGAAGTGCAACTGTGATAAAAACAGCCGTGATATTGGACAACGTGATGATCTCCATTATCAATAATTTTCATTTTGAAAATTAAATCAGGTATAGGCCCTATATAATCAAAATTTTATTTTTTATTAAATAAATGCGGATACGTGCCTTTAATAAGATTATCTGAGAAACCAAAAACTTTCGATAAGTCAGATAATTTCATGTGAAAATAATTTAAACTGTCTATAAATTTAATCGTTTTTCCTACCGTCATAAGCATGATACTAGTACCGTTCATTATGACATTAGGAGTAACTTTGGTATTTTCGACAAAATATTTTAACAAAAATTGAGCATCAAAACTCTTGCTATTGTGAGCTATACAAACTATTTCTTTAATATTTTTAGGTCTTATAGATTCGGAATTCATAATATAAAGAATAACATTTTTTATTGCGTTACCACCTTTAAAGACGGCAGTTACACCACCGTCGCAAAATTCACAATGTTGATTCATATTTGAGTCAATACATACATCACAACATAGTTGCGCAACAGCTAGATTGACCTCATGTTTAAATGATGGTTTGTTTAAACCTTCATACTCTAGCTCTTGGATCGTTTCGAAATCGTAAAAAAGAAAACTTGCTCTGGTTTTTGGAAAGTTATGTTATCTTCTATCGCATCCGTTTTTTTTTCGTTACGTTTCACAACTGGCATGTAACAAAGGTGATTATAGGGACGAACATAGGAGCAAGTGGGACAATTTTTTGGTTTTGGCATTTGTGCCATTTGCCGCTGTCCTCGGACGGATATATCCCGGATATTGGTTTGTTGGGATGATTCTTTTAGTCCCTCCGTAAGTCATCTATTTTAAGTCGATCTTAATTTTCTCTTGTTTTGGGGGCTAATTGGGATTGTCCCGATGAAGTGCGTAGCTGCTTTGTGCCATGTCACCGAGAGACCTGGATGTCTCCGTAATCTCTCGAGCGCTGCGCTGTATGTTGCCAGGAGCGTGGCGCTCCTCCGACTTTCATGTGTTGGCAAAATGAAGGGATAAGTTTATTTTGTAAGGTTTTCTTCATATATATACTTTTCTGGCTTAGAAAATAATTTCCTTGTATTTTTTGTTGTTGTAGGTCTGGATTCCTATTCCTATCCAAGGGGTGGCAGTATAAAAGTCTTTTTTTGTTTATAATTATTAATTTTATTGTTGTTTTTACGGCGCGTTTTTCTATTTCTATAATGATCATAAAAATTGTATCAATAAATTATGTAATTTTATTAAAAAGAAATGTGTCTGTTCTCTCCATCCCCCTTTTTTTGCACGTTTAGTTATTCTTATAAAATATATACTCCGTTATTTTCCCTTTGTGATTATATACATATGTGTTTTCTTGTTTTTATACTTGTTCAGGTTCTATATATGAAACTCTAAGTCTATTAGCATTAACAGTTTTAATTTTCTTATTTTTCATTCTAATTTTTACATTTCGCTGATTGTTAAATACATCTACAACAGTCTATGGTCCTTCATATTGATCGGCTAGTTTATACTGCTTTCCCCCTTTTAACAACCAAACTGTATTCCCTATTTTAAATTCCTTTGGATTCATTTTTTATCATAATAATATTTTGATCGAATTTTTGACTCGATTAATTTTTCCCGTGCAATTCTCTGAAGTTCATTTAATCTTTTACTAAGACTAATCACATAATCGTTATATGTGGGGATCAGATCTTCGGGCTCAAGTGGCTCGTTTGAAGGAACACGTGCTAGTCGTCCAAAAACTAACTCATATGGTGTAAACTGATGCCCCTCATGTGGCACCGTGTTGTAACAAAATGTAGCTAATTCCAAACATTCGTCCCAAGTTTCGTTATCTAAGGCCGTTTTAATATATTCGGTTAGCGAATGATGTGATCTTTCTAAAGAACCGTTAGATTGCGGATGATAAGCAGTAGTTTTTACTTGTTTGATGCGAAATTTCTTGGCCACTCTTCTCATTAAACTTGACATAAAATTACTACCTTGGTCTGTGAGGATTGTAAGAGCTGCTCCAAAAATACAAATAAAAAGTTTTATTAACGCGTCTGCTACTGACTCTGCTGTGGAATCTTTTATAGGCATTGCTAAGCAATATTTCGAAAAATAACATTGAATTGTTAGTATATTATTATAACCGTTTTTAGATTCAGGAAAGGGTCCAACTATATCGAGACTAATATTTTCCATCGGTGATTGAGGTGTGTCAGTGTTTGCATAGGTTGTTTGGTCTTGACTCGAACTCATTTTTTTAATTGACATATGAGACATTTACGTATAAAATTTTGTACGTCTTCTTTAATGTTTTCACAGTAATACCCTTATTTAAACCGTTTATAAGTTTTAGTTACTGCTTTATGACCTCCTATAGCTGTATTATGTAACTCTTCCATAATTCGAACTCTATCTTTTTCAGCAATATACTTTATTAAACTCAAACAAATTATGACTTTAACTGATACTCCCTTTAATATTTGTCTTAATTTAACCAATATATCGTCCCATAATACGTTTTCAATATCTTTGCTCTTAGCCATGCTAATAGAGCGTATATTCTCTTTTATGATGAGTGATTTCAAAACTTTAAACGCGACAATCATATTATTTAGAATTTTAGTAGTACTTAAGAATTGTGTTCCTCTTGTAACAATGGCAAAGTGTAATTTATTACTTCGATTCGTGATTTTAATTTCTCCTGCTTCTAAACCAGAGAATCTAGGCAATTCGTTGCGCGTATATAGCTGTCGAGCCCCTTTGTCACATGGCGTACTAAGTTATAAAATATATATAATTATCTTTTCGCATAAATAATTATTCTTTACATTCAACAAATAATTTTCCAAACCTTCTTTCTCTATTTATAATAGGCTCAACATTGTTTTAACTCCGTTGACTCTACGGGTATTTCTAATTGATTATTATGCAAATTTGTTACATCATTGTTCCGAAAAGTGAGTTTTCGAAAGTGATCATTTGTCCATTAACTTCAATATAATTTTCAAAATAATTAATTGTTGCTTCGTTTTTACGAAAGAAATCATTACCTAATATGCCGGCATCCGCTATGGGAAAATCATCGTCAACTAAATGAAAGTCTGTTAACACATTGTTAAAATCTACCGTCACCTTGCCAAGAGTTGAAATATATTGCATCGTTATGCCTTTTAATCTTATAATTTCGTCTGTTTTTATGTTAGTATAGCGCGATACCTCCGATTTACGCACTAAACTAACAGAAGCTCCGGTGTCAAGCATAAATTCTAATGTCTTATTAAACTCTCCGATGTCTACTCTTATGATGGGCACTGTGCTTGCGCGACTCAAATTTATTGTTTCGGTACGGATGTGGGAGTATTTCACTCGTTGGAATCGTTCGGGCGCGTGTCAGATGTCATCTCTCTCCGCGCGCCCTCCTGAGAAAGAGGCTCGGCTTTTGCCTGCGCGACGTTACCCGAGCGCATGTCTCGCTGCAGCTTAAAACAGGCATTACGCGTATGCCCTTGGATACCGCAAGAATAAGACGTCGGTCTAAATGTATTTTGATTGTTAGTATTATTATGATTTGGATTATTTGAAGATCTTAAATTTTCACTATTATTATATCGCGGATTTTCCGTAATCCTTCGATTGAAATTATTATTATTGTGATTATTATTTTGTTGATTCGGAAAGAATCCGTTGCGCTGCCTATTTTCGGCATTCCATCCTCCGAAATTGGTATTATTAGGTCGTATTTCGTTTCGAAAATTTTGATTGTTACGCGGAGGGGGTCCTCGGTCTCGTTGGTGGTCACGTTAGTCGATTTGACGCTGTAGATGCTGTAGAGCGACCTGTCGGCAGTTAAGTGTCACGTGCCCGACTTTTCCACAAAAACCACACTTTATTGAACTTTGGTCAAAATCGACTAAATGCACTTTTCGCGTGTCTCTACTTTTAAATTTTGCGTCCGGCAACTCTTCGTCGTCGATCGCGCAACCCGCATATTCGCGTTCTATCTCAATTGCCTGTTCTCGAGCCTCTTTTAACGTGGTAGGCGTACCCATGCGCCCTCGGATTTCCCAGCGTAGTCCCCTTTTAAAAAATTTGATGCAATCTTTTTCGAGGTCACCTTTAAATGTTTGTTTATTACTTATTCGGCCCTCCTGCTGAGCTGCGGTTGTAATTTCTTTTTCGCTTTCCCGAATTCTATTTAGAAATACAATCAATGATTCATTACTTTTCTGTTTCATTTTTGCTAGGTCGCCATACCAATCGTGATATGTTTTTGCTGAACCGTAAATATTTTCAAAAAATTCCATAACTTCGTTTACCGATGCAAAAGTCTGCCCGCGGGTGCTATTTAGTGCATCTCCATATAGGCGCATTCGGATAAATTTGGCTAATTCTCCTTCGAGTGTACTGGGCAGCAATTCTTTAGCTTCTCTGCACCGAGAAAAAGTGATAGCGATACATTTTGTCCATTAAATCGCGGAATCAAATCCAATACGTTGGATATGGACATTCCGCGAACTTAATTCTTGTTTCTGCCATATTGATTGGTTTATTTATAATTGATGTATCGCGCGATGATTCGATTTTAGGCACGTTTAGGCTTCTATCAAAGGAGAGATAGAGTTCGCTTTTCTCGTCGGTCGAATTGCTGTCACTTGACGATATTTCTATTTTTATATCCTGTGGATAGGATATCGCTGCTCCCGCTGCGAAGGTACTGAGTCTATTTCTCACGAGTTTGATCGCTTGGAAAAACCCATATCCTTGATTGTTTAAAGTTTTATTAATTTCGGTCACGTTATCCTTGTTTTCAAAAAATGCGTCTAATACTTCCGGTTTTATTTCAATACTTAATTGTTGTTTAATTTTCTCGATCGCTGGTTTATAAATAGGTGTTTCGTCGCGTACTTCTAAGTTCTCAAAAATAGTCGTTAAATTTTCTTTGGAAAGAGATCTATGTACTATAGGTGTACCAGTGTCGATGTGATATAAAAAATGTTCCCTTTTTTATCGCGATTTAGATTGAAGATAGGGGGTTTGAGTGTTATTTTCTGAGGTGGTTTTTTGATTGCAATAGGAAAATCGTTATCACTGTTATTTTTAAAGAGATCTTGGTTAGTACATGGACGATATTTATAGAATTCAATTTTATTTTTTGGAAGTTCTTGTTTCCTATCTAAGTCAAGGTTGAATTTTTGGGATGATTTGTTAACTTCTTTAGTTAAGCGACTTACTTCGTTAATTAATTTTGTTACTTCAGGACGATCTTTTTCAATTGCAGTTTTTAATTCACACTCTTTGTCTTTTAGTTGTGTTAAAAGCGAATCGTTAGTTTCAAACGAAAAATCTGTTTTTCGATTTGTATTCACATACTCATCACGCGACATGGTAGGGAATTGATGACAAGTGACTTTGTTTCCGCGTTTCCCGGCCGCTATGCACCATTTTTAAATAATAAATATATGAATGTGTTACGTCCAGATTAAAAATTTTTAATTACAAAATCTAACGCATTAAAACAATTACATGAATTTGTATCTGAATTGATAATCGAACTTAACGATACGTGAAAGTTATAATAATTTAAATGATTAAAAGAGTGAAGGATAGGAAGTCCCTTTTGGTTACCGTGGACGCGGTCATCGCCTACCGGGGAAGGGAGCCGGATACGAAGTCACTTTAAACTATACACTGTTTCTTTTAAATCGACACACGTTTATTTTTATGAAAAGAGAAAAGTACCTTAATGTGGAAGTGTGCGTGGCTGTTAGTATATATGTGTGAGGAGGTTCTTGAGTGTCTGCAACTGCCAATCCTGGGCGCCTTCCAGCCTAAGCTCGGTGGTTCAGTTTACAGCGGTGGCTAGATGCACTTAGGTGTGACGGCTCGTCCCTTTGGTGTGCGTAGTGTAGATGGCAGGGAATCCACTGTCTCGGTTTCTCCTTCTTTCCAGCAGCGATGATATTCGGGAAAAGCCGATGGATGCACTTTCTTGATGCTGAGGGGTCGACTACGCGACTAAGTCCGGTATACTCTCTTTTTAAATGTACGAATAGCGAGTTATGCGTGATACTTGTTTTAAGAATGGTCTGGCGACGAGCAGAGTAAAGTTCTACGAGAGATTTCGGATATTGCTGAGCGATGATTGCCTTTTGCTCCCGGGCTTTATATACTTGCATATCCCCTTGTTTTTCTCGGGCTAGCGTTTTCCATATAAGGTCGCTTCACTATTTTGTATTTCCTTCTCTCAATATTAAGAGAATCGTGGCAGGTCAAGTCATAAACATCATAGTTTATGACTACCACTTATGAATTTGTCTCTTTTAGAACTCTCCCGCGGTCTCTCTTTTTACTGGAGATCATACAGGTATTTCCTATAAAATTCCAGATCGACGAATATTGCATCTCTGTTTCTCTGTGCTCTCTAATTTTTCTCTTATTTGTGATCGTTTTTTTGCGATGATTTGTCGCCTGATTGTATTGCGTAAGGTCACGGTGGAAAGAGCTCCCCTCGTTTTTGGACTTCTTAATTTATGGCTTTCCGTTGAAAAATATGATCTCGCGGTTCTTATGAAGTTATTATTGAATCTAATATGTTCATTAGCGTTTTTATAGCATGTTTTATTTATTGCTTGGTTCATCGGAATATAATCCATTTGTGTGAAGATGCCGCTGACACGTGTATGTATATATATCTCCCGATTTTCAGATCCATTTCTTGGGTACCGCGATGACGCGCTAGTGAGTAAGTGTGTGTGTGTGTGTAGATGTGATATATATAGCAATCGTAGTGTTTTGGGTGCAATGAAATTGGTGATTCCATTACACTGTTCACGACAAAACGAATCTCTCAAGAGCGTTCCTGTCGATGTACGTCTAGAATTTGAAGCTAAAAAAGATTTTCCAGCTAACTTTTCAGCTTACTGCTTGATCTTACACGATCGCATCGTTCAGTACAATCCTATTAGTGGGGATATCAAGAAGCTTGTCTAATCAGTATAAAAAAAAATATTCAGTGTAAGATGGAGTATGCAGTAGACATGACTGGTTTCAAGCAAACGGAAGGAGAATATATTTTAAAGGAGTTAGCAATCATCCCTCTCAAAGAAAGCAGTGATCCTATTATTCCTCTATTCAAAACCCCCTTTTCATGGACAAGACTGTCTGATAAAATGAAAGGCGAAAATAATTGGCTCAAACGTAATTACCATGAGATACCTTGGAAAACGGATGGGTTTGACTACTCACAGATAGGAAACATACTTCGTGATGCTTTACATGATGCTAGCAAAATTTTTGTCTTGGGTAAATTAAACCAGAAATGGTTGCAAAGATTCCAATTTCCTGTTTACAACATTCAACAATGTGGCTATCCATCAAAACCATCTTTTAAGTGCGTTACAGTATGCACAAACCATAATCTTATCTACAAGACCACATGTGCACTTCATACTGTTAAACATAAAATTATTCCGACAATTGCAAAAAATATATTAAAAAAGAAAAAAAGAAAAATAGAAAAAAGTAAAAAATACTATAGGCATCCCCGTTCTCTTTTCGGTTTCTGGCTCACTTCAAAAGGGGTGAGCCAGAACCCGTACGGATTCTGGCTCACATTGAGAGAGGAGGGGGTGAGCCAGAATCCGCATGAGCCAGTATGCCTATAGCCTATCTACTCCTGGGCAAATCTCTCCCCTCTCCCCAAGCTAATAAAGAATTCTGATTAGACAAGGAAGTTGAATAAATAAAAGTTCAATCAATCTAACATTTATTTTGTTCTTAGTAACTATTGGAAATGGGTTAAATAATTTTAATACACAACTCAGAATATTTTATCTTTAAACGTTGAATTTATTTCTGAGTAGCATAAGGAAAGATGCACGTCTACACTTTACTAGAGTCAGTCGTGGACTAAAGGTCCGGAGCAATCGACTAGTTATTGGCAGTGCAAGAATATAGTCTGTGAGCCGTCTACTTAAACCTAAAACAATCGGGACGGTGGTGGTGCGTGTCGTGGTCGCGTTTTCACCCGCCGCACCGCTGGCAGATCCTCCACATCGATTACGCGCGGTCTAGGGCGTCGCGTTAGGGGAGTTGGAGTATAGCCCTGCGTTGATTGCGTTCCGCCGGGACTATACTCCAGTGTCCCTGCGGGGAGGTCCCGTTCGAGGGCCGCAAGAATCTCGTCGAGCGTATCGAGATCGGTATTCATGATTACTAATTTCCATATTTTCGGTCGGCTATTTATATTCCACGACACTTTGTATGTGTGAATCCGTGTATATTCTAGAATTGCGTAGTATCGATCTCGAAAATTCTGTGGAAATCCTAGTCTACGAAAAAAAATTCTCTGGTCCTAGACCCTATAGAGAAAAAAAAATTCGCGCGTCTCCATTTTGTTTTGGTTTCCTTCGGTTGCAATCGGACGAGATCGGCGACTTTCGGATTCTTGCGGATCGTGTTACAATCAATTGCGCTCGCGGCTGTTCCATTCCCGTCCCCTGTGCGGTTTCCTTGGACCTGTTCCGGCGCAGGGTCGTTCCGCGGACGGATATGGACCTTAGGGTGCATCTATAATACTTTCGTGCACGCTTACAATTTCTTTCGGTTGCTAACGGGTCTATTAGTTATTTTGGATTGCTATACCTTCGTCGGCGCTGTCCCCTAGTCCTTCGTCCGTTATCCTCCATAGGCGTCTTCGTGTGTTGGTTCTTCTTCTCCTGTTCCTCTGTTTTCTGGACTCCTCGTCTTCCAAGGCGATGAAGCGGCGGAACCGGAGGGCGGCAAGGATGTTCATGCCTATTATGTAGTCCTGAAGCTGATCCCGGATGACTGCCCAAGGATATGTGATCTCGATGCCCTTGATTTCCACTGTAAGTTCTATCGTGCTAGTGGTTTTGGTGGTGTCGTCACTATTAAAGTGTATCTGGAGATCAGCCTCCCCAGCTATTGTCGGTGCCCCCCGGTTCGCGCTGAAGTCTGCCGCTCGTTGGCTTACACTGCAGATTCTCCTCCCGGTGTCGACGCTGGCGTAGAGTGGCAGGCCGTGGACGATGATCTTCACCGGGAGTTCTCGGGGCTGCCAGAGATCCTCTGCTAGGGGATATAGCTCCATCTCGGATCTTTAAAAGTTGTAGACTGGTCGTCGGTAGCGCTTATCTCGGTATTTATACTGTCGGCCTCGTGGAACGGTTTGAGGTCCTTCACATGTATGTGCTTGATCCAGCGCCCTCTGTTGTCTTGTAAATCGAAAATGACTGGCGAAGTCTTCCGTTATACCACTAGGGGGCCGGTATATTTTGGCTCTAGCTTTGCGTTGCGGTCGTCTTTCTTACTTGATAGTGTTACTACCTTTCTGGCCACTTCGTCGCCAATTGCTGATTTCCAATCCCGTCGGCGCAGGTTGTAGTGCTTCTGCTGTTTCCCGAACTGTTGGGCTATTTGCGTTTTGGCGAGTTCTATGGCGTCCTTGATGTTCCGTAACCATGCGGCTAGCGGCGTTACGGACTTGTTTTTAGCTCTCTGGTGCAAACTTCCTGATATTCGGAATTCTCTTCCGGTGTTCAGGTATGCTGAGGTGTACCCGGTGGCGATACTACTGGCGGTGTTGTAGGCAAATTCTAGTTCGTGGAGATTCTCGTCCCACTTTTTGTGATGTTTGCCTACGTACTGCGATATCATGGTCTTTACAACCCTGTTTGTGCGTTCGACAGGATTACACTGAGGGCTGTAAGGTAGGGTTCTGCGGTGCTCTACCCCGTTTTCCTTTAGGAAAGTTTCGAATTCTTTCCCGACGAATTGCTGGCCATTGTCACTTACAATGGTGTATGGGCAGCCGTGCCTCAGGAATATTTTTTCCTTTACTAGGCTGCTCATGGCGTTCCCGTCGGCTTTTCGTAGTGCTGCTAGTTCGATCCACTTAGTGAATCGATCCTGCATTACTAGCAGCTAGATATTCCCTTTTGTTGATCGAGGTTGAGGTCCCACCAGGTCAATTGACACCATTTCCCACGGCTGCTCTACGTTGGTGGCATGCATTTGGCCTGGTTTGGCTTGCTGTTGCGCCTTATAGGCTTGGCAATTCTGTCAGTTTCTGACGTAGCGCGCAGCCTCTTGTAAGATTCCCGGCCAGTAATAGTGTCTGGCTAGTCTTCGTAGAGTTTTGGCCACTCCGAGATGTCCTGCGGTAGTGTCGTCGTGCGCTTCTTCTAGGACGGCGGCTCTCTGGTCCGTTGGTGCGCAGATTTTCCAGTCGTCTGCCGTATCGTTATCATTGAAGTCCAATGTATGGAGGATATGTCGGTATAAAATGCCCTCCTTTATGGTATACTCTGGATTTGTTGCTGGGTTCTCCTGGACTTCTTTGAGCTTCCTGCTGTACCAGGTGCATTTGGTTTTGGTGTCTATTTTGCATACCTGTAGCGGTTGTCTTCATAGCGCATCTGCGACGGTGTTCTCGGTTCCTTTGCGATATTTGACCTCATAGTCCCACTGGGACATTTCGATTGCCCATCTGGCTAGCCGTCCAGAAGGGTTATCAATCTTCTCCAACCACTTGAGAGATTGGTGATCAGTAACCACCTTAAAGTGGTAGCCCTCTAGGTAGTCCCTGAATTTCCAAATCCCCCACTTAATGGCCAGACACTCCTTTTCCGTTGCTGAATAATTTTTTTTCGGCTTTATTTAGCGAACGGCTGGCATACGCCACGACGCTTTCTTTCCCGTCCGTCTCCTGGGTCAGCACGGCGCCTAGTCCTTCGTTGCTAGCGTCAGTCTGTACGGTGAACATTTTTGAGAAATTCGGGCACGCTAAAACTGGAGCCTGGACTAAATCTTGTTTGAGCTGCTCGAAGGCTTGTTGCTGTGGTTCGTTTTATTCCCATGCCACTTTCTTCTGTAGCAGCCTATTTAGCGGGGCGGTTTTCTTTGCAACGTTTGGAATGAAACGACGGTACCAGGATATGAGTCCTGAGAATCGGGGGAGCTCCTTTAGGTCTGTCGGTGCTAGAAGTTTTGTGATGGCTGCTACTTTCTCCGGGTCCGTGTGTAGTCCCTCTTCGTCGACTACGTGTCCTAGGTACTTTAGACGTCGCCGGCAGAAATGACTTTTCTCCCAATTTGGTTTTAACTTTGCCTCACGGAGGCATTGCAGTACATTTTGTATCAGTTGCAGATGGTGCTGGAAGTCTTGTGAGACGATGACGATGTCGTCTAAGTAGCAGAAGACGTTTGGTTCTAGATCTGACTATAGTTGTGAGGTACTTTGCACCTCGTAGTTTGTTTAACGTGGCGTGTACTTGCGGTAGCGGATATGCATCCCTGACGCTGATTTTATTCAGTCGACGGAAGTCGATACAAAAACGGTATCTGCCATCTTTCTTCTTTGCGATGACGATAGGGGAGCTGTATGAGCTGTTGGAAGGTTCGATTACCCCCTCCGCGACCATCTCGTTCACTGCTTCGTCGATAATCTTTTGCATCATGGGATTTCGTGGGCGGTAGCCTGACCTTATCGGCGTGAGGTCGATCAGCCTGATTTTATACTCTGTGAGATGGGTGGGCCCCTTTATTTCATTAAACGTCGTTTGTTGTTCCTGTATCAGAGTGTCGACTTGGCGTTGCTGTTCGTTGGTGAGTCCTTTGATTCCGATGCTCTCAACTTTTACCGGTGCTTCGTTTGCCGGTGAGTGTCGTAGCTCTCGATTTGCCACGAATATTCGGGTACCTAGGCTGGATGAAGCGTCCATTCCCAGTAGCATGTCATGACCTAGACCGTCCATGACGATATACTTGGCACGGAACGTCATGCCGAGAGTTGAAGCAGATCCTTGGACGTAGCTGGTTAGTGTGGTGACCGATCCGTCGGCCATAGTGGCTAGTACTTCTTGTTTCCTTCTCTTCCAGCCCTAGGATGGCGGTGCTTTCGGTTACAAATGAACTCACTGCCCCTGGGTCGACTAGAGCCCTTACGATGTGCGTACCAATGCGTACGTTAATGAAGTATCTTGGGTCTAGGGCCGGGCTCCTGCTACCTTCGAGTCGGCCCTTTCGGCGTTCCCCGCCTGCTCTGAGAAACCGTGGCAATCTCGTGTCAGTATGTTGTCCTTACCACATACTGAGCAAAATTTCCGTGAAGTGTTACGGCAGTTTACTCTCGAGTGTCCTCGCTGTTTGCACCTCCAGCAGCAGTCGTTGCGGTTGTTCTGAATGTGCTTCATTGTTTTTCTCTTGTTTTTCCTGTTTCCTTACTTCGCCGCTATTTCTTCGTACTCCTCGATATGTTGTATTAACTGAGTAACTTCCTTTACCTCCTCCCGGCGGACTTGTAGTTGGAGGTCAGGCCTGATGTTGTAGTAGAGGTTGTCGAGCTGCTCTTCTACGCTGTATCCTCCCCTACGTCTCATCAGCGTGGTTAACGCGGTGCAGTAGGCACGAATACTCTCGTTAGGTTTCTGCGTTCTCTCGGCTACCTGTCTGGTGAGGTTTCTCCGCTCTCCGCTTGACAGGTAGCAGTTTCTCAGTCGGTCTTCGAATTCTTCCCAGGTTCGGCAATCGCTTGCGTAGTTGCGGCGCCATTGCAGTGCGTCTCCCCGTAGAAGTTCTGGTGCTCCCTGTAGTAGCTGGTGGCCGGTGAACCCGTATGCCGCCTGGAGTTCTCGGACTCTTTCCAGGAAGGTATATACATCTCTTCCCTCGAAGTGGCAGTTCCATTTTCTCATTTGATCCAGGACATTGTTCGCTCCAGGGGCTGTTTCTGATAGTGTAGCTGGTGGTTCTGGGTCTCGTGGTGTTGAAGAGCCCTCCGGAGGGTTGTTCCGGTTAGTTTCCTCGAGTATTCTTCTAATGGTCTCGTTTCTCTCTGTCTCGAGATCAAACTTCAGGTCTCTCTCCTCGTCGTATGTGGCTGGGTTTTCTGCTTTGTCGGCGAACTCCTCTGGATGGTCCCTGACGTATCGTACAAGTCGTTGTCGTACCTCCACTAGGGTCCCGTCGGTGTTACTGTGATGACGTCGCAGTACTTCCACGACTTGTGCCTTATTCAGGCGACTCCCACCCACACCCCAAACCCAAAAGTTACACATCCTTGTAAACAAAACTCAAACTCGCACATCATAACCCCATACACTTCATGCCCTCACATGCTAAACTGTTACACCCGGATCCCACAAAACCATACCCCACGCATGCTATCCTGCACACACCAAATCTGCTATAAATGTATTTACCTTACTTTTTGCGCTACTCAGAAACAACGCCGTGGACGTAGTAAGGATTGTTTCCTTTGTGGTGCTTGATTAAAGTGAGTCCCCTCGCCTCTCACTAATGTAAATAAATTTATATTTAACCTCGAAGCAAGTGCTCGAAATTACGACCATTTGCTTCAAGGCACATAATCAAACGCCTTTGAAAATGGCGAACGGTGCTCTGCAAAGTTTGTCTCGGAATGACAGCGCATGCTCGACGAATCCTGTCCTGCATATCTGCTCTTGTAGTGGGTTGTTGTTCAAAAACAGCATTTTTCAAATACCCCCATAAATAAAAATCTGGTGATGTAAGATCGGGTGAGCAACCAGGCCAGTTAACCGGACCTCCTCGACCAATCGATCTGTTACCATATTGCTCATTTAAAAAAGCCATTACAATTCGCGCGAAATGTGGTGGTGCGCCGTCCTGCTGGAGCCACATTCTTCGACGCGTTTCTAAATCAACATCTTCCATCATTCCAGGTAGTTCATCTCTTATTAGCGTCAAATAGGTATGTTGATTTATATTTTCTTCAAAAAAACAAGGGCCAATCAAATATCCATTGATAATCCCGCACCATACCATAATACTTCAACGTCTTTGATGGTTTACAGTTCTGACCCAATGAAGATTGACATCAGATCAATAATGGCAATTATGCCTATTCAGTTCCCCATCACTTCGAAAATTTGCCTCATCAGAAAAAAGAAGAAAGTTAAAAAAGTCTGATTCATTTTCTATCATTTGTAAAGCCCACTGACAAAATACAATACGCTGTTGGAAATGCTCAAACTGTAGCTCTTGAACCAAAGTACGAGTAATGTGATACGCGTATGTTGAAGCACATTCAGAATTCTTAAAGTATTTCTTGGAATACCAATTTCCCTTTCGATTCGACGAGCGCTAATGTGTGGGTCAAGATGAATTATTGCAACGATAGTTACAACGCGATTATCTTCTTCGTCATACTCATGGCGCCTGCGTTGGCGAACCAGGTGTCCACCACGAGCTCTTTGAGTTAAACGTCTGATAGCTCTATCATCAGGGTGTCCTCTATTGGGATAGCGTTCAGCATAAAGTCTTGCCGCACCACGATAATATTTTGGCTTTCACCTAAAACCAAAATCATATCAACGATCTTGTTGGGCGGATAGCCAGCCATTTCTGAGCCAGCTATTAATTACTATTAAATTTAAATAGTAAAAAGGTATCAAAAATATTAATAAACATAAGGCTCGCCCCTATACGGTCGTGCCTAAAAAGGAAAAACGTTTGAAAATTACGGTAACTTTATTTAGCTAACTGTAATTGCATTAACCCATTAAGGCCCATGCCTAAACCAGCCGAGTAACAATAAAACTAACTATTGGATCACCTCTTTTTCGAAAAAAAAGTGCCCGTGTTTTTTTGTTTTTCGAAATTTATTGTTTAACAATAATTGTTTGAACAAATAAAATTTAATTTGCAAAATTGACCAACTAATAACGTTAATTGATTCTGCAGGAAAAAACAAGAAGAAATCGTACAGTACGGTTTTTTGTTTGGAGGCTTATTTTTTTTATAATGTAGTTATATAAAAAATTAGTTTCAGTTTTGCTTGTTATCTTTTTTACTATCTAGATTTTTTAGATATTTTTAAATATTTTACTGATTTTTATGGTCATTTCCGTGTAGTTTGCATACGTTTACATGGCACTTTTGGCACAAACGAGATGTTCTCGTTTTACAGTCACTTTTATAGCATTTTTGCAGTATACCATCAATTACACAGGACAACATGATTTTGGACCCAGAAATCAGACTATAATTTTCCGCAGGTTTTCGGTACGCTGAACACGAATCTGGCCACAGAATTGCTCCATCACCTCTGGTTTTCGAGATATCCTAACCTAAAAATGCGAAAATAGCGATTTTGGCCTATATTTGAGGTTATGTGGCGCCGCCAATTTTTATTAAATCAACACATTGTATAGACAATCTAAAAGAACTAGCATAGCCCTTCAAAATGCACTTGAGTTTGTTCCGATAGCTATTTTCTTCTTCGAGATATTCAAATTTGAAAGTTAATTTTGATTTTATAAGAGATTTCATGAAAGACTATGAGATATCCGCTTGGTACCATATAGGTGAATACTTTTTTTTTACCTATGATGGAACAATTCTGTGGCCAGATTCATGTTCAGCGCACCGAAAACCTTCGGAAAATTATAGTCTGGTTTCTGGGTCTGATATTTTTTTAGATTTTGTTGCCCTGTGTTATTATATGGCTTTCAGCTGGTGAATCTTCGACAGTATCAAATGATTGTGATGTATTCTCTGTATATCGCCGTTTCAAAGTTCGTCTTGATGAGAAACTCTGTATGTAATACTCAGCCCTATTGAAAAATCTCACGTGAGATCTCACATGAGATCTCATGCCAAAATCTCATCTGACCAATTCTTTGCTTATCATAGGTTGTAAGCCCTTCTTAATTGATTAATAACATTTTTTGAAAAATTTGAACTTAGAAAATTTTTGGGAAATTCGGACTTAGAAAATTTTTTGAAGTCTATATTTTTTTCTAAGTCCGAATTTCCCAAAAATTTTCTAAGTTCAAATTTTTCAAAAAATGTTATTAATCAATTAAGAAGGGCTTACAACCTATGATAAGCAAAGAATTGGTCAGATGAGATTTTGGCATGAGATCTCACGTGAGATTTTTCAATAGGGAGACACTTCTACCACAGTAAAATATTTAAAAATATCTAAAAAATCTAGATAGTAAAAGATAACAAGCAAAACTGAAACTAATTTTTTATATAACTACATTATAAAAAAAAACTAAGCCTCCAATCAAAAAACCGTACTGTACACTTTCTTCTTGTTTTCTTCCTGTAGAATCGATTGGCGTTATTAGTTTGTCAATTGTGCAACTTAAATTTTTATTTGCTTAAACAATTTTTGTTAAACAATGAATTTTGAAAAGCAAAAAAACACGGGTACTTTTTTTTTTCAAAAAAATTAAAATCTGAAACAAAAAATTCAATATTAGATTTTAATTTTAAAATATAATTGAAAAAGAGTCTTTGTCTATAAAAGTACTTACAATAAACATTAAATATCTAAATTTTTATTATATTTCAACTTGAAATGCCTCCCAGGCAAAGCAGACTAGTTTCGATGACTTTTTTCACTGTCCGTAACATTCAAAGTGTACGCATAGTTGGATTGGGCTAAAATTTTATGGAGATACTCTTTATACGTGTACTTTCAGTATAAGCGGAGGAATTTTTATTTGAGCTAGTAGAAGTAAATTTTTGTTTAAATAATTGCAATATTACATCTATTTTGCAATAATTTTATTACTTTTATTGGTGTTGAATCAATTCTACTCGCTCAATTCAAAATCCCACCGCTCATACTGAAAGTACTCCTCTAACAAGTATCTCCACAAAATTTGAGCCCAATCCAACCATGCGTTCCCTTGTAATCCTACGGACAGTGAGCTAAAATTCAGAAAAACAATATTATGAGATATTTAACAATTAAGATTTCAATTATATTAGCTATAATTAATACTTATCTAATATGTTCAGGATCTTATCTACTCTTTCCAATGCATTAGACAAGCGTATTCTCCAGTTGGCACCAATATTCCACGGTTGGCTTGTGTTGAACTGCTCTTTTGTTGTTGCATAAGCTGAAATCAGAAAAAAACACAAGAATTAGAAATTTAAGTACACTGCACTTATCACACTTAACTCAGTTAATCATACTTATCTTTTTTTTGTCACATAGACAAAGCATTGTAGTCATTTATTGAGTCTGCTACACATCCATAACCTCACCTGTCACTTTTGACAGAGACGGTTCATGCCAAGATTTATTATTGCTCTGCAAAGAATAAAATAAAAAATTCACATTTCAGAGGGAATAAATATAATTTAGGGGCTAAATTATATTTATTTATTTTATTAAATAAATTAAATGATAAATACAAATTAGTGGCAATAAAAATATAATCATTAGTTAAAATCAAGATTTATAATAAATACATTTATAATAAATCCCTAAGTGGTTTCCTGCTGCATATGATTCCTCTGAGATTCCTTCTCGTATTCTTCTTCTGATGGTCCGGGCCTCTACGGTACTGCTTAATGTTTTTCTTTCTGCATGAAAGAGTCTGGCATCATCACTCGTATTGGTCCAATCCACTGCTGCACATCCTGGACTGATGTCAAACTTCCTCATAATGTTCAGAAATCCTGTGCGTCCATCATTGAAACAGGTCACAGCTATATAAACACCAATCTTGAGAACCAGTATGCCACTGAAAGTTGTCTTGGATACTAACTTCCACACAGAGTTGTTAAAACTTTCATTGGAGTTTTGCGTATAACCTCCAGGGCACCTTTCTAAAAGTTCTGTCTTTGTTAAATCCTCATAAATTGGTCGAACTTGTTCCATCACAATAGACGGAATGATGTTCTTGTGACTGAACGTAGTTCCTGTAGCTCTTGATTTTTGCCATTGGCACCAACTCCTTGACTCTGTTGGGCAAAAATCATGTTGTGGCTTCTCATCAGTTGGTTGGATGTGAAAGAAAGTTGCCCAGATTTCTCTATACATTCCTTCAACGGAATCTGGATACTTTCTTATGGCCTTGCCATAATTGCCATAATTAGAGGAGAGCTTGTCAATTACTTGTGCGGTTAATCTGCCTCTGCCTCCGATTGCTTTTCCATCAGCAAGCTTCTTTCCATAGAGAGATTTCTTGAGGTTTCTTAAACGCGTACCCATCCTCTTCTGCACATGACCAATACACTCTCTCTTCTCAACCACAAATTCATCACCATATGGCTTTTTATCACTCACTGATTTAAACACTTTTGAGTCATCATCGCCAATGTAGTGATGGTATTTAACACCGTAAAGTACTTCTGACCGTTCAAAAATTTCATATATTCCATCCACTTCCATTTTTCCTGCACTACCTTGGTGGTTGACAGTGCAAGATGCTTCATGCTCTTCGTACCACTCCAGATAATCTTCTGATTCCTTCTTGCCTTCCCACTTAGAACACTGTTTGCAATAACTATTTTTTATTGAAACATCTAAAACCTTGCCAGTCCTATTTCCTATGAGGCTAGCAAATCCTTGTAGCGATGAAAAACCTTTCTTCCTCCACGACCCATCACCAGAAACATCCAATCCATCACTGTTTGGTGGTGTAGCGTCTGTCTCTTCAAGTACTGGTTTTTTCATAGAATCTTCTGCAACCTCCTGGCAAATTGTGCTCAACTGCTTGTTGATTTCGTCAAAAACAGATTGAGCAACTGACCCGAAGCCTTGTACACCAGATGGCTTTAATAAGTCCATGATACCAGAAAAAGTTGAAAGACCAGCGTATCCATGGCCAAGTACGCGAGCAGCTAGAACAGATCTTCGGTTTACTGCCCATGCATTTCCTCTTGGTCCAACTTTTTCACTTGAATTGATTGAAGTAATCTGCTTACACTTTACACACACACACAATATCAACTTTGAACCCGAAGCCTTGTACACCAGACTCACTAAATGTTACTTTACCGTTGCACTTAATGCATGCTAAAATGCCCTGAAGTGCAGGGAATAGAATATTGATGTCAATAATTCTATTTCTTGTATCACTAATAGAGTCTTTGACCACTGTTGCACTTTTAAGTTTTTTTGCACTGGTAGAGGATCTTGGTCTTTTTGATTGATTTTCATTCTTCGTCAATAATTCTCTTGGCCTCTTCTTAGGTCTCCCTCGAGAATACTTACTGTCAGAATGAGTACTTTGAAGTCTTCCCTTCTTATCCCTCGAAGACATTTTGCACAAATTTTGCTGCACTACACACACACACACACACACAAACACAAATTGTCAAGAAAAAAAAATAAAATACACAAATGAATTTTAAAAACGGATTAGTTTAAAATTGCCACCTTTTAAACAAACAAATATCGTACAATTTAAAATTTTTTTAGCAATATCAGTATGTAAATATCAGCTATATTTATATACCAATAATGAGCATGTAAATATCAGCTGTGTTTATCTACACATAATAAGCTGTGTGAACATAGTCGAATTTGAGCTACGTGAAGATAGTTCGGAAACTCTTTCGATCTCACCTGCAAGCGAACTCCAATATCCACCGATAAAGTAGTGGCGCGTCGAGCGTCAAGTTTCGAATCAATTCCTATTCCATTCAAACGTATTATGACCGTCATAACACGTTTACATAAAATTGTCAGTGTTTGAACATTCATAATATGTTTTAAAATCGAATAAAATTATATATAAACAACTGTGTTAAAAATTATTATAAACAATAACATATATCTATATAATGGTAAAAATTGCTACTTTTTATATTATTTAACAAAATCTATTTTACACTTGGTCTTAAAGAAGAAAAAATATAACAGAAATATAAAATCAAGAAAAACCAGATTTTATTGAAATTCAGTAAAAAGGTGGTATACAAATTTTGCTTAAAAATTACCAACAAATTTCTTTTTGAAAAATTTGACTTCAGAATCGTATTCTACGGAAAATTTCCTATAAAAATAAGAAATTAAAAAAATTCAATTTCTTGAAGACTCAAAGGTGGTTTGTTGGTGGTTTGTAACATTAAAGGTATTTAATTCAATAAAGCATTATTTCTTATTTTGATTGCAAATAAAACTAAAACTTCCTTTATTTTTTGTTTTATGTAAATAATATGAATTAGTAACGTTCAAATTTCAGAAATACTAATTTTGATAATGTAATCATTAAAAACCCATTTACGAAGAAAATAAATTCCGTCAATGGATCTTTGAATTAAATCTTAAATGCTCACCGATTTTAAGATATTCCACCCATTTTAAATATTAAGTTTTTTTTTAATGTTCGATTCTAAAAAAAATAGCTACTATGTTTTTTTTACAAAACAGAAATGTTGTGTCCTTATTTTTTAGGAAGTTATAAGTTTTTTGTAAAAATAACAATTTATTTACATTAGTGAGAGGCAAGGGGACTCACTTTAATCAAGTACCCCAAAGGAAACAATCCTTACTACGTCCACGGCGTTGTTTCTGAGTAGCGCAAAAAGTAAGGTAATACATTTATAACAGATTTGGGGTGTGCAGGATAGCATGCGTGGGGTATGGTTTTGTGGGATCGGGGTCTAACAGTTTAGCATGTGAGGGCATGAAGTGTATAGGGTTAGGATGTGCGAGTTTGAGTTTTGTTTAAGCCTGTGGTTCATGGGAAAACTGATTTTAAACGGGCTTTTCGGAGTTTGACCTTGAAATACCCTTAAAAAAAATTTTTCAATATGATTTTGAACGTAAAATTTGCCGCTCTTTCCGAATCCGGGATCAAAACTAGGTATTCCTATATGAAAAAACCACTTTGACCTTGAAATAACCTTGAAGGTCAAGATCATGCTCAACAACGTTGGCGCCATTGTATGACCCCCTATGTCTCCTACAACTTTTGTCTAAACCGTTTTTCTCTATCTGACTTAGGTTTCGAGAAATCCGGGTGCGGCGATTAAAATGGGTCACCCTGTATATATATATATATACATATATTTGTTAATGATATTATAAATATAACTTTAGTAAACATATTAAGAATGATATACAATAATTAAATTTATCTTGACGTTATTAACATGAAAATATTTTACCCTGATGTAAAAAGCCTCTCTAATAAAAAACCGCTGCCAATTCATTGGCACATAGGTTCCTCCAACTTTTATATTTCCAATAGCTAAAATATATCTAAATATATACTATGTGAATGCTATTTTATTTATATATTTTTAATATTAATCATTTTGTTAAAAGCGCAATTTTCTTATCAATGATAATTTAAAAAAAAATTTTTTTTATTGCTATGATATTTTTTTAAATGTTTAAAAATTTATCCTCCGAGATATGAATATTTAAAAAAAAAACTTTTTTCATCCTAATTAATTAAAGGGAACTGTACTATAGGACGATACTTTCTATCATTATTTATTACATCAATAATAGTATTTACGCAAATAGTATTAAAATGAGTGAATAAACTGAGCTGCTATACAGCCACACAACACTAGTCACCCTAAGAGTCGTAAAAAATAAATCTAAACAAATTCTTAAAGAGCCACTTATCAATGACGTCAGTGAGTTCATAGAAAGAATTATCAAATTTATCTTATTTACTATAGTATTATGTATGAATATTTTGTAAGACATACATTTACTAAAATTTCAAGTTAACAATAATGAATATAATAAGCGTGCGTAGAGGGACGATCAATCTGGGGAATCTACCGGGAAACAGACGACAATTGTCAGATCTTTTATAATTGCCAAATTGATTAAATATTTGATATCATTTAAAAAATGCAAAAATTTGTTTCCAGAAATAAATAAATGGCAATAACTGTCAAATCCAAACAAAATTTTTCCCGAATTAAGAAACAAAAAACATTTATGCATGTCAAATTTCATTACAATCGGTTACGCAGTTCCACAATTATGACGGTATACGTAAACATACATATACCCAGGTACACACACAACCATTCGCAAGAACATTTTATAAAACATTTTGTAAAAGCGTATGATTCAAACTGTGAACATCTTGTTAAGTTATATTTTGGTCAGGATATATAAATTTCAACTCGTGAGATGTTCAAATAAAAAGAACTTTATTTAAAAGTAAATGAGATTGTCCTGATATAATAAACTTAAGAATAATTTATTAGTTCTGAGTCGCAGCTAGCTGCCTAATCCGACACGGTGCGTCCAATCACTCCTCGCGCTCAAGGGAGTCTCTCCATTTCCCGCTCCCTTTACCTCTCGCTACCTTTGCTACTCTCGCGACATCTATCGATTCTCCCAGTACTAACTTGTACTTTATGATTCCTAACAATCGGCCATCCGAAACACTCTTTTGTCCTCAAAAGTTTAAACATAATCTTGTAAATACTTTGGTGATCGCTTGTCACGCTTTGATTTTCTACATACCTTCTTGCTCGCTTCAACAACCTGTTCTTTTACAATTTCTTGCGTCTTTTCTCTATTTTGATTGATTACAACATTTTCTTCTTTCGAATTTGCGCTTTCATCGTCGCTCCCGCTATTTGAATTTTCTGGGCTGTCTGATTTGTGACCCGTCCAAATCTTCAGCTGCGATACGTGAGCCGTAGTTTGATATCCTCTATCACCAGATTCATTTAATTTTTTTACTTGATAAGTGTCGTTCAGACCATTTGAAATAATTATTAAAGGCTCTCCGTATTTCAGTTGAAGCTTTGTCGACTGTCCTGTACAAGTAGGATTTCTTTTTATGAACACAATATCCCCAATTTTGAATTTTACATTAGTGTATCTGTTTCTGTCATATCTCTCTTTATAAAGTTCTTGCTCCTTTTCAATTCGCTCTCTAATTTTCGCTTGAACATTAATAGGATTTTCATAAGTTTCGCAATTTTTAGTGATTTCTCGCAATCGTCCTTCTTCCCATCTAGGTAAATAACCCAATAAAGCTTCGTAAGGTGCTTTTCCAGTAACCGTACTAACAGTAGAGTTTAAGTCTCTCTCAATTTTAGGAATTTCTTTATCCCAATCGGTTTCGCTCTTATCTAATACAGATATTTTCATTGCTGGAATCAAAGTTTGATTTAGCCTTTCTATTAACCCATTTGCTTGGGGATGTCGACTACTATTTAACGTATGATTAATACCATGTTTTAAACAAAACTCTTGAAATAAATGCGCTGTGAAACTTGTTCCACGATCTGATACAATGCGATCTGGTGCTCCGAAAAGATCTACAAACTCTTTTAGTTTCTTTACCGTCGCTTTTGCCGTTACATCTTTTATAGCTACAATGTGTACGTATTTAGTTAAATTATCGATTAGTCCGAATACATATTTGTTTTGTGTCGGTGTAGTAGGAAAAGGTCCCACATGATTTACATGAATGACGCCAAAAGGTCTCGAAGCAGGTGGTATTGGATGCAGTTCACCCACACCAGGTCCTGTTTTTCGCTTAGCTAAAATACACTCAATACAATTTTTAATATGCATATGCACATATCTTCGCAATCCGGGAAAATAATAATACTGCTCAATGCGTGATGCAGTTTTCTCAACTCCGAAATTACTTCCTAAATTATGGAACTTAATAACTAAAGATTTTCGCATCGCTTTTGGCACAACAAAAAACTCCTTTTCTTTACCGTCGACCTTAACCTTTTTGTACAATAAACCGTCATGCAAAACGAAATTTTCTCTTATTCGTTGACTCTCTTTGTCACGTGCTTTTTCATTTTGCTCCAAAATTTTTATTAACGATACAGTGTTTATATTTAATATACATTCGTGTAACTCGTGTTTTGCACTGTTTTCGACAGGCGCCCTCGACAACGCATCTACATGCTGCATTTGCTCTCCACTTTTATGCTTAACCTCCAGATCAAATTCTGAAATCTCACTCATCCACCTAGCTATTTGTGCGTTTTTAGTTTTCCAAGCGTTTAAATGAATCAAACTCTGACAATCTGTTACAACTGTAAATTTCAATCCAATAAGAAATGCTCTCAATCTGTTTAACGCCCAAGCAATAGCCATCAATTCAAGTCTACTTGAGTGATATTTTGATTCTGTCTCTGTGGTCGATCTACTTATAGCATAAACCATACGCAAAGGTTCATTTGCATTATCGCTTTGCAACAGCATCGCACCTAATCCTAGCGCCGATGCATCTGTGTGCAACTCAGTTCGCTCCGCTATTGGATTATAAAGTTTCAGTACTGGTTTTGATACCAATCGTGTTTTTATTTGTTGAAAACTACGCTCTTGCTCTGGTCCCCATTCAAATACTTCTTCTTTCTTTAACAGCCTGCTTAATGGCCTTATAATTTCAGAGAACCCCTCTACAAACCTACGAAAGAATCCAGCCAGTCCAAGAAATCGCCGCACACCATGCTTACTTATAGGTTTAGGAAATTAATCTATAGCAGTAATTTTTCGATCTCCTGGTCTCAATTCTCCTTCCCCTATAGTGTAACCCAAATACAATACAGACTTCATACCAAATTGACACTTTTTCAAATTTAAAGTTAGTTTCGCCTCGCGTAACAATATTAATACAAACTCCAAATTTTCCATTAACTTTTTCCAATTTTCGGCATAAACAATTGTGTCATCAAAGAAATTAAAAATAATTTTCTTTTTCCGTGCTCTTCCCAAAGCTTTATCCATTAATTTCGCAAAATATCGTGGCGCGTTAACTAGCCCAAAAACTGCTCTTTCAAATTGCCCTGTTTGCGTCTCAGTAGTAAAGGCCGTTTTCGCTTTCGCTCGTTCTGTAAGAGGCATTTGTAAATAACCTGAAGCTAAATCTAAGACAGCAAAAACTCGAGCCCCATTCAAATCCGCCAACATATCATCAAAGTTTGGAATCGGAAAACTCATTTTCTTTGTTATTTTATTCACCTTGCGCAAATCTAAAATCATTCTATAAGTGTCATCTTTCTTACGGATTACGAACGCTGGACTCGTAAAATCCGAATCAGTTTCAACAACAAATCCCGCTCGCTTGTACTCATTTACAATATTATCAAGTTCGTAACTCTCCTTCTGACTTAATTTATACGGTTTACATTGAACGACTTTTCCTTCCTCCGTTTCTATATCCATTTCAATTAAATCAGTTTTTCCCAATTCGTCTAAATTTTTCGCAATACATTGTCTATATTTATTTGATAAATTGAGTATCTCGCCTCTTTCTTTCTCAGAAACAGTCTCTCCAATAATGTCTTCCTCTGGTTTAACAGGTTCATACCTTCTTTCACTTATATTTGCAAAATCTATTGACAAAATTTTGTCTCCAAACGTATCGTTCATCTTAACTTTTTCGGAACAATTTCCAATATTTTCTACCATCATAGGCATTTTCAGATTTTCCATAGCTACATTAATAAAATTTATTTCACCGGGTTTTAAAATTCTCTCCTCAAGACTACGTGCTGCTATACATTTATTCTCCTCAAAACTACTTAATTCCATGTCCGCGAAAATTAAATCATGTCTCACGCGAGTATATTTAATGTCCTCAGCTTCCGTAAACGGTCTTCCCAGAATAACATCAAAACCCTGTACCGTATCTGGAACTACTCGCAACGTTAACATTCGTGGTTTCAAATTCTCTAATTTAATCATTTGATTTACGACTCCGGGAGAAATTACTTCATTATTTCCAAATCCTACCAATTTCGACTTTACATACTCAATATTACAACCCGTATTTAAAGCCGAAGTCGCTTTGATGGTACATACCGAAGCACCCATATCAATCTGAGCCTTTAATTTCGTATCACTTACAACGATATCACGAATAAACTTTTGTCCGCTCTCACACGGTTTTTCAATATTTATCAATTTAACCTCTTCAATACTAACTTTTGACCCCTCATTCGGTTTTACATTCTCTTTAAACCGACATCGCGACGCTACATGTCCCGACTGTTTACAAAGGAAACTAGTAAATTCTCGCTTAGGTTTCTCACAATTCCGCGAAATATGCCCTACCTCGCTACAGTTGAAACACTTTACCGGTTGTCCACGCTTCGCCGAACTGTCACTGCCACCTGTTGACGCCGATGTGCTGC
Organism: Muscidifurax raptorellus; assembly: GCA_020010945.3. NCBI lineage: Eukaryota > Metazoa > Arthropoda > Insecta > Hymenoptera > Pteromalidae > Muscidifurax > Muscidifurax raptorellus. The sequence goes on from JAHUUD020000081.1 coordinate 387,904, forward strand.
CCGATGAACCACCTTCGATCGCCCTCATGCCAGCCGCTGTTGTCGCTCCGCCGTTGACTCCAATTCCCGATGTTCTCGCTGCTTTCGCGCTGTTGCGGTTGTCTCGTTGCTCCAAAGCTCGTTCTCGCCTCCCGCACTGAATACTCTCAAACTTCACAAGATCTTGTAGCATAGCATCAGTGGATGTGTATTCACGTCCAAGTAAATATTGCGCCAACTCCTTTGACCAAAGTCCCGCTGCCATCTCATCGCGTATTTCGTCGTTCCTGAAATTCAAACCGTCACAAAGCCACAGTTTTTCCAAGAAATAATCTTGTAGATTTTCATTTCGTTGTTGCGTTCGAGCCATCATAATCTTCAATTTTTCACTCCTCATTCGCGTGTACGTGAATGTTCCTTCAAAAGCCGTCTTGAATGCATCGAACGTTTTTATGGTTTCTCCTTTTGTCAGAATCCATTTCCAGGCACCACCGCGTAAACGTGATTTTGCTACACTTAACGTAATCGCATCAGTCCAACTATACAAAGTTTTTGTGTTCGATAATTCTCGGATCCATGCACGTGTTTGCTCCGCGCCTTCGTTTCCATGAAATTCTCGTACTGCGTTTTGGCCATTTCCAAACAAATATCCTTGTCCTTGGCTAGGTGTTGTTAACTGCCTCTGCATTACCTCCGATAGCGTTGAAATCGCGATAGCTAAGCTATCCGTCGGTTGCGTCCTTGTGCCATTCCCAGAATCCGTCTCTGAAGTACTTTGGCTTGCTCCTAACTGCGCCGTCAAATTCTCAATTTGGCGGTTGAGTTCTCTCTTTTCCTCTTCACGACGTCTCTTCTGTCGCTCGATCTCAGCTAAGGCTTTTTCTAAATCCGACATGTTGCCATTCAAAATTTCTTCGAACTTTGATTCTTTCACAAACCTCTCAAACTCGTCTTCTTCTTCAGACATGCACTTTTTCTTTTTCACATCAAAACACTTCGTCGTTATCCCGCTTCTGATTTTGTTAAGTTATATTTTGGTCAGGATATATAAATTTCAACTCGTGAGATGTTCAAATAAAAAGAACTTTATTTAAAAGTAAATGAGATTGTCCTGATATAATAAACTTAAGAATAATTTATTAGTTCTGAGTCGCAGCTAGCTGCCTAATCCGACACGGTGCGTCCAATCACTCCTCGCGCTCAAGGGAGTCTCTCCATTTCCCGCTCCCTTTACCTCTCGCTACCTTTGCTACTCTCGCGACATCTATCGATTCTCCCAGTACTAACTTGTACTTTATGATTCCTAACAATCTCAAAACATGTTTCTATGAAATGTTAATATAACTGAATTTTACTATTACAAAACTTTCCCTTGGAGGAATGAAAAGTTATTACATTTTAATGGTAATGTATAATAACATTCAAAATATTAATTATCTGTTAAATTACTATTTATCTGTTATATGCAGTTTATTTAATTCTTCTATTTTATCATACTTCTTAAAGTACTTTTTGCGATCTGTTATACCATATTTTTACTTTGATTTGTGCAATACCTTTCGTAATTATATTATTTATAAATTATGCGTTACTTTCTATATTACATTTAGCGATACTTGTTTTGTGTAAAATATAACATAAATCTTTTTTCAAAATTAAATTCAATAAGGATCAAATGGGGCAGGATAAGCCAGGTTTCATTAAAAAATTTAACTGACTGATAATACTTACGACGAGAGAGACGTTTTCGTTTATCATGTGATATTTTTATTTATTTAATTATTATGGCTTGAAAAGGTCCCCCATCAGGGACGAAACGTTGCCTGTCATTTTTCAATATGTAGAGTTGAATTTTTTAATGAAACTGAGTTATCCTCCCACATTTGATCCTTATTGAATTTAATTTTGTTAAAATATGGAGAGGAATAATAATATTCATAAATCTTTTTTGCGCTATTGATTAGTATCGATAGTATAAAGACTTAACATTTTTGAATGTACGAATCACAAAAAGTTGACACAGGATAGTCCTATATTAATATCATGACCTCGTTAGTAAATGTACGGTTAATAAATGTCAAAAAAAGGTGATTTTATTAATATCAAACGTACATAGGAAATGCCAAACGTTGAAACATGTTATTCGCAGTAATGTATACCCGAATTAAATTCAAACTATAATTTTTTTTCAATTCCCTCTTTGAAGTGAAACATGTCACATAATTTTTCATTTTTGAGAATGTGAATTGACCATTGCTGTGCACCTACGAGTCAATAGAAATTTGCAAACCATTACTCTTTATAATTCCATAATATAATAATATAAACTATCAAGAAGGAAGAGGTCATAAATATTCGAAATATATTAGAAATGTTAATATTCTCACCATCATACATTATTTTCATGTATTTTGATGCGCTGAAAATTATATATGTAGAAAGTACAACTGTAAAGATAAAGGGTGTAACCCACCCACCTGCGTTTCTCTTGCCGTAACAATATCTTTTTAATTATCGGTTTCATCAACTGAAATAAGAACTTAAGCGACGAGTTCGAAAGATCGATTTTTCCCAAAATTTCAACTCAATTAAAGCCGTACTACTCCCGTAAACGTAAAACATAGAAATCCCATTTTTTAGAGTTTTCGATTTTTAGCTAAAAATCTCGTCACCAAAGTAGTTCAAAGTTTTTAAAACAAGTAGATATTATCATTTTTTTAATAATCTATTTTCTCATTACAATTTAAAGAAACGGTCAATCTAAACAGGGAAGAGTAGACAATTTTATGCTCATTCAGGAAGACTAATTCAGAATTTATTGTATAAATTATATCATGAAAAAAGAAAAGCAAAAATATTTTTTCAAAAGGCGAAAAATGAATATAATCATACATTTTTCTTCCGAATTCAGAATCAGAAAACATGCATTTTAAATTTTATTACTATCGGCCAAAAACACACAAAGCATACATAGCCATACATACGAACATTTTCTAAAAATACCTAAATCAAACATCGCAAAACACGTTTCTATGAACTTTTAGCAAAACCGACAATTTTATTATTACAAAGCTCTCTCTCTCTCTCTAGAGAGAAGCAATTATTTTAAATTATAGAGAAAATTATTTTCGTAAAGAAAGAACTATTTCAAGGGTATTATCATGTTTGTGTTAGAGTAATACATAAGGTTGAAAGAAGCTACGTCCCAAAGAATTAGCAGCGATTTTTTGGTAGTTCAAGATGATTAGGTAGTGGAACAAAAATAAATTAACATAAAATAAGTTAACATGTAAAATGTGTTCATTTTACATGTTAACAATATATAATAATGAATTTAGGTAATGATAATATATTTTCTTTAACTTACCCTACGGTCACATCAAAAATATTACTACCAACTGAACTCGAAACAGCCATATCTCCAAAACCTTTTCTTGCTACAATAACGCTTGTTATAAGATCCGGTATACTCGTTCCAGCAGCAAGAAATGTTAATCCCATTACCTCTGGAGGAATTTGTACTGTATCTCCAGCTACATTAGCCCACCACACCATTAAATATGAATATGCTGCTATCCAAAGTATAGATCCAATAAAAGTAATAACAAAAAATTTTTTTCCTATAAAATAAATAAATCATAATTTGAAACTTATATTTCTTCAACATACAAAATGTTATTAATCAATATTTAGATAATTGTACAATAGAGGTAGAAATATACAAATTCAATAGTTTAAATACCTAAACTACTGAAATTTGTAATACTAATACACAGAAATATATCTCTGTAAAAATCGTCACACAATATATCTCGTGATGTGAAATAATGTTACGTGACATATCATATGACATATCACATAATATATAATACAATTACGTGGAACGGTCGATTCTCTTCTCGGTCCTGTTTGATATTCGTTTTTAAAATAAATATTTTTATATTATATTTTTTTGAAAGACTTGATTTAAATTAAAGAGACAAGTAACAAGAATTTCTTGATTTTTATCTTATTTATGACACAAGATTCGCCAAGATGTCAGCACGTAACGGAGGTTCTGCGTCTTGAAACAGTTTTTCACGCTCTATTTTTTTAAAAATATTAATATTGAAATATTGAGTTACGTATTTGTAGTACGTAATAATCATAAAGACGTAGACCTGACCTACATTACGTCGCAAAATACGCTGAGTAACGAGGCGAAAGCTATCATTGCTCAGCTTAAATCAGTATTCAAAAGTGAAATTAAATCGGAAATGCTGAATCCAATACGCAACAACACAACAACTTTGACTGAATAGTCCCTCCTTTCAAAAGATACCTCACACCGAAAATCAAAGGCATTTTACATAAAGACAATAACTCTCTCATCAATAGCACTACCAATAAACTCAATAAATATTAATTTTAGGTTTATTTAGGTAAAGATACGATCAATACAGATGACGATTTACAAAATAGACTGTAACGACTGTGAAGCGAAATACGTAGGCATGACAACTGCGACGGGGTATCCGTCGAGAATATATACTTAAATTGGCCTCACTCTCGTCTATACCTGTACCGTATATAAGTAAGCAAAAAAACTTATTGTGGTGGTGTTTACAGAGAGAGTTTGCGGCCATGGAGAGACTGCTGCCTGTCGACAAGCAGAGCAAACGACGAGCGGGAGACGTTGCTTCAACGAGCGCAGTCAGAGACGTGGCAGAATAGCCCGCTTGACTGAAACTCTCCTGGCACCGGAAGAAGGGAGCCTCGTCGGCACGTGGTCGCGACCCGCGGATAGCGCAATGAGAGCACAGAAGTGGGGGAAGGAGACGAGGCCAACACGGCTGCGCACCGAGGATAGCGGTCTGCGCGCTATAGATATAGCTGTATGAGAGTGAGAGTGAGAGAGAGAGAATGAGATAAAAAAAAGAATGTAAATTATTGTGGCCGGGTGGAGGCACTCCACGCAACATTCGCTAAGGCCGCATCCACAACAGTGGTGAGTAGCCATGTTTTTGTGTGGACCTATTGATGTAAAATAATATTTATAATAATATAATAAGTAGAACGTATATATGTACAGGCCCTTGCGGCCAGTGGCGGGCATGACGCTCGTTCACTACCGTTTTGGAGCCCAAGCTACCAGCAGAGCTTATTTTTCCATCGGAATATTTATTTTCTTTTGAGAATTGTTAGAGTTGCGAGTGTGTTTTCGCGGACGATTATCAGAGCACGAGACATCATCCGAACAAGAGGAAGGAAGTTCCAATACATAGTGATCAATGTAGAGAAATGTACTATTTTTGTATAAGTCGTTCGCAGAGTCGTGGTCGGTAACTTCAGTGCGCGTTCTAGTGAAAGACGCGGAAATATTGGAGGCCAGTCACTTTCTTTATTTGAGACAATAAATATTAAAAGTTAATTTAGACATGTGTGATTCTCTGTAAAAAAACAACCTAGAATTATCTCCTTGATTTCCCATTGCGACGTACCTCCTTGCGAGATATAAGTCTCAACGCTGAGTGCCGTGCGGAGTAGCGGGAATAGCCTGGCGCCTTATAAATTCGGCTTTCTCGCCATTGATTAGTTTTAACGTGGAATTGCAGCAGAGGATTGGCGGTCTTGAGACTAAAAATCCACCACGTTACACAACAAAACATTTAAAATTCCGTAAAAAAGAATACCTTCGATCAATTATTAATAAAGACGAGAGATGACCTTTCGCCTCACACCACATATCAACACTGGCCATGATTTCAATATTAAAGAAATACACATATATAATAAGATTAATAACACATAAACTCTTTGTTTCACAGAAAGGCTATACATACACCTCCACAGCCACACAATTAATAGAGCACAAGATACTAAATTTTTGATGAACCTTTACAAAAAATCAATAGACACAATAAAAAAAATAGCATTTACATCAACAACAATAATAATAACGGCAAACATAGCGGAGATAAAGACAAGAACACGCTGTCAGTCCCGGGGTTGCATGACGGGTGAGGAGGTGACTATCAACTCCTACAGTATCATTTAAATTCAGTATCAGGGTCCCTTCGTCGTTCGGCCACACAATACCTCGGCCAACTACATACATATAATATATATCATATAATATCTTGACGGGTGCTCTTCTCCTGCACGTGGGTTCACCTTGATTTTTGCACCTTTAAATTATTAGTAAATTATATTCCGCGGTTTTTAAAAATCCTTATATATATTTTTTACCTTCTTTGCTAATTTAGCATCAACTTTTGCAACTATGTTTTGATGATGTACTTGTACAGATATTAATGAAAAACATAGAATTTTATACGTTTTTCTAAACTATTAACGAAGATATCTTGTGTTCTTGCCGATAAATTTTATATGTATTTTTTAATAAAGAGGCCTAGAAAAAAGAGGATTAAGCCTCCGAAACGTCGGCTAAGTAAATAGAACTCTACTCGTGGCGATTATTCTATTCCATTATATTTAAAAAAAATTGATAGTATTAGAATCATTATTTTGAAGTATTAATGTCACTCGACATACTGCTAGAGCTGCCCAGTTTTTTCAACTTCTATGTCATATCGCTCTTGAATACAAACAAAAAAGTGCCAAACCGAGACTTACCAGTAAAATACACTATCAAAGAATTTAAGAAAGCGTGCTGCGTAATAGATATTTGTTTAGCATTTCATTCCATTTTACGAAGAAACGCGATAGTTATAAGACACCTTTGCTATAGCCTAATGTAAAGGCATACGACGTTATAAGAAGAAATTTCTCCAAGCACTAATAAATGATCATCATCGTTATAAATGAGAGGAAATTCACCTGTGCCAAAACCAAACTCTGACTTTTGTAGTCGCAATGGCTGATAAGCTGCACTTCCCAGGCACTCACTCAAAATTACTGATCACTAATCACTAATAATATTATTCGACTTTCGTCGAACTTCGATTACCATAAAAAGTCGCCATAATGAAATAATTTTTTGCAGTATTCAATTTTAAATACATAAAATTACTTTAGTAGACTATATTACAATTAATATACGTTTTTAAATGCTATAAATATTTCTAACTAATATTGTAGTCATTTCAACAAAGCAAATATTATGTGAATTATTAGTTTATAGTTTTTCTAAACTTACTTCTGTTTATCTGAACTTCACGAAACCGTGCGATGAACGAATACACTATATTTATTCCAGGAAGTCACTCAGATTTACAGGCAATCTTTTATAATTAAGACAAATTGCGACGACTAACGTTACGCGATTTTCATTGGAATATTGTGATCTATTAGACGGTACCTGAGTGACATTTATATACAGAGCAATAATTTTTAACGTAATATTGTTAAACATAGGCTATCGCTAGGTATATATAGATGAACTACGAATAAGTCAATACATTTCGATGTATCACCCACTTGACATTGGACACTATATATATTTATATATATATAAATCAGTGTCTATATGAGTATATGAGATATAAAATACTCATGAATATAATTAGTTAAAACAGGAACGTAAACGTTACATCACTGGGATTAAAGTTACAATTATCACTCTCGTAAAAATAATAAAAGCATTAATTTAAGAACTTAGGATTATCGCCATTGAAAATATAAAATAGCGCCAAACCAAGACTGTTTTTCATTGGAATAGCGTGGCCTGTTAGACGGCACCTATATAAGGTTACATAAATATTTCATCTAGCAGCAACTTAAATTCCAATGTATCACGAACTTTGACACTATAGAACAAACGATACATTTATGGAATTCCGGTAACATACACTGTGCACTAGGAATAAAACACTGGTGAATATAATTTGAGTAAAGGCCCGTTATACTAGAAGTCAAAATTATTCGTTTATTAGTTTATAGTTTTTGTAAGCATACTTCTGCTTAACTGAAGTTCACGAAACCGTGCGGCATATCGGGGAACTCGTCTTACATGCTGTCTATTTCGTAATCTTAGGACATCGGCTGCTGCGCCTTCTTGTATATGCAATAGATGACCTGCATGAAATTAGTAAGAATAAATAAAGCTATTTTATAGAACCCGTTAAAAAAATTAAACATATTTAATGTTTCTCGTTATTTGATATAAATATGTACAAATCGATAGATAAATGACTTAGATATTATAATACAGCCACGCAAAAAAAACTTGTTTCAACTTCGGGGATGAGACAATGATATCTTATAGTAATTTGACCTGCTGGTATATATAGCTTCTTGAGGTCGCTGATTCCAAATCCGAGGTCATTTTGACCCCATCGGTTCAAGGTCAAGGTCATTTTAAATTGAGAATAATTCATTTAATCCCATAAAACTTGCAGGTATCTAGGTTTTTGAGGTCGTTAAATCAAAATCCGAAGTAAGTTTGACCTTATCGGGTCATATTGAAGGTCATTTCAAGGTCAAAGTGAGAACAAACCATATAATAGGAGAAAGCACCGTACATGAAGCTTTTTAGAGAAATGTTAAACTGAAATGTTAAATAGGCAATACTACACATTAAATCCCGTAACTATACATCTATATAATTATATAGTTACAGAATTTAATATGTGGTATTGCCTATTTTAAATTTCAGTTACTCTAAAAAGCTTCATGTATGGTGCTTTCTCCTATTATATGGTTTGTTCTCACTTTGACCTTGAAATGACCTTCAATATGACCCGATAAGGTCAAACTTACTTCGGATTTTGATTTAACGACCTCAAAAACCTAGATACCTGCAAGTTTTATGGGATTAAATGAATTATTCTCAATTTAAAATGACCTTGACCTTGAACCGATGGGGTCAAAATGACCTCGGATTTGGAATCAGCGACCCCAAAAACCTATATACCTGTCGGATTTATGTGATTAATTGATTTTTTCTCGATTTGACCTCGAAATGACCTCGACCTCGACCCGATGGGGTCAAACTGACCCCGGATCCGGAATCGGCAGGTCAAAATACTATGAGATATCATTGTCTCACCCCCGAACTCGAAACAAGTTCTTTTTTGTGTGGCTGTGTAATTCAATTAAATATAATTAATTTTTATTAATTAAAAATACTTCAACTTACATACAAAATTCCAAGGTGATGGGTGTCAAATACAAAACAAATATGCAAACCTTGTGGCGATACTGCTTGAGCCACAATATAGTCCATATTAGTCCAGTTAAATTTCAACGTATCTTAAATTATAACGAAATACTATTAATTTTTATTGGCAAGAATTGATGGGTCATCCACATTATATCAGTTTTACAAATAAAATAAAATAAAAATATATGTAAATAAAAATGAAAAGAAATATAACATATAAATAAAAAAAACACATAATTCTAGATGAAACAATGTAAATTCATTATACACGAACTATACAAAGTAGGACTTATGAAGTCAATTGCAAAATGAGATATTATATTTAAATAACTTAAATCGTCAAGAACAGCATTGTCGTACGTAAATCAGATATACAGGGTGTCTGAAAAGTTCCGGAACGGCATGATAACATCTGAACTAACAATGGTAAAAAAAATAAAAACACATAGTTGTTAGGATTTTTTCCCAGCTTTCGGATAGGGACCTTGAATTTGACCTTGACCATGTTCATCAAGGTCATTTGAAGGTCAAATCGATTTTTTTAAATAGGACGCCCCATTTTTGACCGAATGAAAAGAGCGGGAAATTTTACGTTCAAATATGGTTTAAAATATTTTAAAGTTTGACCATAGAAGATATGGACAAGGACAATTCAGGTTTGGTACGATAATATGAAAACCAGAAATCGTAGAGAATAACATTTAAAACGTAAGGCCAAGTCTGAAAGTTTCATTGAAGAGAGTTTTGGCATCTTCGTAAGATCGTCTAAGTTCACCCCAGCCTATTATCATCAAAAGTGAAATTCTTTCTCTTTCAATAAGTCGTTGCATGTTTATGTGCAGATAATAAATATGCACGACTGCGAAAAATGACAAATTAACTACTGAAAAATATTCCACGAAAAAATGACCAATGAACGAGAAAACACTATTTTCAAGACAAAATTAGGAAAATACTTCTTTTCCAGAAAAAATGTTGTCAATCTCTACATATCACGAGATATTAAGAAATAAAAAATGAGCTTTGATATATTGAAATTGAATGAAAGATAACTGAGATTTAAAAAATTAAACGAAGAAATTTTTTAGAAATTCTTGATTAACAATATCTTTGATGGTCAAATTAAAATTTAATTTTAAAAATAGTATTATGGTTTAGTATGAACCCTTCTTTAAATTGTTAATGTTCATTATTCATTTGAACAAATCTTGTCCATTTAATAAAAGGTTTAGAAAATTGAGACGTTACTATTATTATTATTATTTGTGTCGAGAAAATTTAAGCAAAAATAAGTGAAAGTAGAAGTGGAGTAATATGAGTCTACGGGGTGAAAATTATGCTGCAGTTTAGAAGTAAGATAATGATAACTAAAAAATGTATAATGTCGGGGACGTTCAACAATGGGGTTGTTTGAATACCGGAATGATTTGAGTTGATGATGCAGAATTTACGATAAAGCAATCAAGTTAAGTTAAGATTAAAATGGGATACGTTTTTAAGACGCAAAATTATCCACGATTTAATCTACAAATGGCCTTGCAGGTCATAATCATAAATATTGGGTCTTAAATAATTTTCTGTACGAATTCTGGTTTTCGAGTTATAGAACTGAAACTGGGATGAACCATGTTCATGACCTGTAAAAGTCAAAATTTAAAAATGGTCAAGACCCTATATGAATGCTAAATTTTCCATTCCCTTCATTTACGGGGTCAACAATGGAGGGTACTATTTAAAAAAATCGATTTGATCTTCAAATGACATTGAAGGTCATGGTCAAGGTCAAAACCGAGGTCTCCATCAAATAGCTGGATAATTATTATGAATATTATGTTTTAAATGTTGTTCTTTACGAGTTCTGATTTTCGAGTTATCGTACCAAACCTGCATTTGTCCTTGTCCATACCTGCCAAGGTCAAATTTTAAAATATTTTAGAGCATATTTGAACGTAAAATTTCCCGCTCTTTTTATTTCCGGGGTCGAAAATGGGGCGTCCTATTTAAAAAAATCGATTTGACCTTCAAATGACCTTGATGAACATGGTCAAGGTCAAATTCAAGGTCCCTATCCGAAAGCTGGAAAAAATTCTAACAACCATGTGTTTTTATTTTTTTTTACCATTGTTAGTTCAGATGTTATCATGCCGTTCCGGAACTTATCAGACACCCTGTAGATAATTTCAAGGTGAAATACAGCACTTACCATACAAAATTTGCCATTGAGATCATGTCAACTTAATAGCGTAATTAACAGAAGTACAATAAGAAGCTATTGTGCAAGAGATGACATTTTGGACACGGCCTAAATGTGTATATTACGCACCTAGGCCGGGGAAATATTGAATGCCCGAGATTGCATGTGTATTGCTATCCCAAGGTAAAGCCGAAAGGCAAAATATTGGTAAAGTTACCAGTAAGCGCGAGGTATAGAAAGAAGTTGTTATATTTACAGTATTATAATTAGCAATTGTTCTTTCGCCTATCAAACTATATTTTTTAACTCAACGTGTTCTAATTAAACTACTTTCAATGAATGAAACATACTCCAGTTTAATACAGCTATAACTATTATTATACGGCAGTGTGAACGTGTAACGTGCATGATTCCTATGTAATACGATGCTATGCGGAAAAAAAGAAATAATAACGAAGATCGAGAAAGTTCTTTAGAGAAAGAGAATTATAAGATATGTCTTAAAAACGACAATTGGCTTACGAGAGTAGAGAGGGGTACCCTATAGCGAGACAGCCGGTGGGTGGTGCCACGTGGTCTGCACGTGTGTTGGCATCTTATAGCGAGCCCCCTCCCCCCTAGACCCTTGGAGCAGGTAGTCGGCCTCGCTATCTCTCTCGCTTGCTATGACGAGAGGGAGTAAGGTTCTGCTGGGTAGTGCCACCCCACCACCCCCTCGCTATAGGACCCACCACCCCCACCCGCTATAGCTTATAGTGAGATAGAGAATGGGTGGTGTCACGTGGTCTGTACATGTGTTGGGGGGATCTCGCTGGCAGCTTATAGCGAGCCCCCCCTAGACCATTGGCGCCGGTAGGAGCCGCGTGCGCTCTCTCTCTCTCTCTCTCTCTCTCTCTCTCTCTCTCTCTCTCTCTCTCTCTCTCTCTCTCTCTCTCTCTCTCTCTCTCTCTCTCTCTCTCTCTCTCTCTCTCTCTCTCTCTCTCTCTCTCTCTCTCTCTCTCTCTCTCTCTCTCTCTCTCTCTCTCTCTCTCTCTCTCTCTCTCTCTCTCTCTCTCTCTCTCTCTCTCTCTCTCTCTCTCTCTCTCTCTCTCTCTCTCTCTCTCTCTCTCTCTCTCTCTCTCTCTCCTCTCCGTAAGTACAACAACTGTCATACACTGCACGTCTCTGTTTTTGTACTGCTTTCTGCCGCTTTTTGCCTTCGGGCATTTTTCATTTGCAGTTTGTTGCACGCTCCTTAATGCAACCTTCAAGCTGATGTAAAATTCACTGGAGGCTGCATTAGCTTTTTACCACTATTCTTCACCTAAAATTTCATCACTGCAACATAACCTGCAAATCTCCTGGCGCCGTTTTTCTCTGCTTGGCTTGATTTCTATCTCTTTGGATATACACGTGGTGACACCTCTTGAGTCGACGGAACAACAGCTCCAGCTCCATCAAACACAGGTCGGTACGCTCCACTCTACTTACTCTCCACTACCACCATCTGGAGACGAGTTCTACAAGCTCTTTTACCTGCTCTACCTTATCTCTTACTTTATCAACTGCCAGTAAGTTGCCGGTAAAAATGAGCAATAGCGTGGAGAAGCTCACAGAGCAGTATCAAACCATCTGCCATACCTGTAATAAAGCCATCCAGACAAAAGACCCTAAACAATGCGAAATATGCAATTTCTACTTTCACACAAGGTGCATTTCCTTTCGGTCTGTGATGGTGAGAGCTGTTGCAACGTTTGCGTGCTCAGCCTGTGCTGAAGCACAAATAAGAAGGAGACTTGAGTCTTCTCTCAATGGCAGCAGCGCAACATCTAAGGGCGCCAAGAAGAAGACGCAGTCTGCACCACCTTCCACTAATCCCTCGCGCAGTCAATCGCCTATGCGCAATATAGAGTCATCGTCATCGACATCGACAATGGAGTCCACCCTCCAAAACATCTTTGTGGCTCTGAGGGAGATCAGTGCCAAGCAGGATAGCGCAGCGGAGGCTCAGAGACTCCTAACGGAGAGGATCTCTGGGATTGAAGCGAGGTTAGGCCCCCTCGAACAGCGCCTGCAAGCCCTTGATGTACTGCCTCAGCTCCAGACTCGCATGACAGATGCTGAGTCAACCATCACCGAGCTGAAGGCAGAGTTACAACATCTTACATCAGGGCACGCCTCCCTGCTCGCAGCGAATAGCAGCAACATCTCTCCAGCCGCTGATCCCCTCGAGATCACAAATCTACGAAGGGAACTAGCGGCCATCAAGAATCGCCAGGAGCAGAGCAACAACACCGCGGTGGTCATCACAGGACTGAGCTACACCAAAGAGAGCTCACTCAACCTCCTGGCTTTTACAGTGCTTTCTGCCCTTGACCCCGCCCTCATTAAGAGGGATATCGTCGCCACCAGGATCATGGGAAGACTCAACGCTGTCAACAACACCTCGACAGCTGACAGCAGACTTCCACCTATCGCTGTCACACTGTCTTCCCATGCCCTTGTACGCTCCACCTTGGCGGCGAAAATAAAGAAGGGCAAGCTCCACACATCAGAGCTTAATGCCAATCTACTGGAGGAAGCCAAGGCCTTAGCCCCAGACCATCAGGGTCTCATTAACATCAATGAGCTGCTTCCCCCAGAGATACATAAACTTCGTGTTAGGGCCAGGCTGGAGGCCAGGAGGAGACAAGGGTGCAGATCCTATGTGAGAGACGGGAGAATCTTCATTCGCACTGCTGAAGATAAGGAGCGAGCTACCATCATCACCAGCGATGAAGATCTGTCTAATTTTTTAGCCAGGAGACCCCTTATCAACAGCAGCAGCAACTAAAAACGACTCATCTCATTCCACCTACACCACCATCATCTTCATTGTCGCTCACCTCATCTTCATCCGGTTCCAAGGCAACTCTGTCCGACGGTCTAAGGGTCTGCCATTTCAATGCAAACTCCCTAACGGGTCACATTGAGGCGGTAAGGCTCTTTTTGTCCACTCGTCCCCTTTATCACGTGATAGCTGTAACTGAGACCTGGCTGGACGACAAGGTACAAACAATACCTCTACTCGACAACTACATACTTCTCAGACGGGACCGAAACAGAAACGGTGGAGGTGTGGCCCTCTACATACATCTATCACTAACGGCTACTGTTCTGACATCATCTGACGGTGACTGGTTGGGTAAGCCAGGGAAGCCAGAGTATCTCTTCTGCGAGATCTCCGCAAAAGAGGTCTCCCCTATCTTTGTGGGAGTTGTGTATCGTCCACCCCATGCACCATTCATTCAAGGTAATGATTTCATTGAAAAGGCAGGTCGAGGACGCCAGGCTGAACTACTATCACACACGCCTGTCCTCCTTGACCGATGCCGGTGAGATCTGGAGAGAACTTGAGAGACTTGGAATCACCACCTCCAAAGTAAAACCTCCCTCTCGTTTCTCCAGTGAAGACCTCAACGCATATTTCAGCAGCATCTCCAACGACCGACAGGCCCCCAATGTGGAGGAATACATGCAGACCCTGGAGAGTCTGAACATCCCCGAACACTTCTATTTCAGAGAGATAACGGAATCGGACGTCTTATCTGCAGTGATGCACTTTGACTCCCAGGCCAGGGGTAGTGACGGCATCCCACAGGTTGTCATTCTCAAAGCACTGCCGGTACTCGCTCCATTCTTATGTCGTATTTTCAACCTTTCTTTGAGCGAGTCAAGCTTCCCCTCCGACTGGAAAAAGTCACTGGTGCATGCACTGAATAAAGTCAGTTCGCCAACAGCCTTAACTGACTACCGTCCGATCTCTCTTCTTTGTTTCCTGTCCAAGGCGCTGGAGTGGCTAGTGCACAGACAAACCTCGGAGTATCTTGAATCGAGACTTTTCCTCGACAACTTACAAACTGGTGTTCGCACTGGCCACAGCACACAGTCCGGCTTAATTAAGCTGACTGATGATGTCAGGCTTGGAATAAACAGAAAGAAAGTAACACTTCTACTTCTTTTTGACTTTAGTAAGGCGTTTGACACAGTGTGTCACGCCAGACTACTCAAAAAGCTAACTTTCTTCGGCTTTTCTAAGCAGGTCATTCGTTGGTTTGCCTCATATCTCACAGGCAGAAAGCAGGCCGTCATTGGTGACAATGACGAACTCTCCACATTTCTACCGCTAAACACGGGAGTACCACAGGGGTCCGTACTGGGACCACTATTATTCGCATTGTACATCAATGACATCGGCCTCTGCTTGGACTCGGACGTATCTCATCTCATCTACGCGGATGACCTGCAAATTTACAGCCAATGCCACCTAGAGGAGCTCGATTCCTGTTCCGAGAGGATGAGTGCTAATGCCGAAAGGATAATGGGCTGGGCTGCGCTAAATCATCTCAAACTGAACGTACTCAAAACTCAGGCGATCGTCCTGGGCTCCTCCTATTATATAAACGCTCTTCCTTCCACCGCTAACACCTACATTAAAATAGGAGAGGCCCAGGTTGAATATCGGTCGACAGTGCGTAGCCTGGGGCTGGTGCTTGATTCTAAACTCACCTGGAAAGAGCATGTTACACAACTGTGTAAACGTGCACACTCTCTCATGTATAGACTGTATTTTTTTAGAAAGAGCACTGGTTTCGAGCTGCGCAAGCATCTTGTGCAGGCCTTACTTTTCCCCATCATCGACTACTGTTCATTGGTACACTGTGACCTCTCACAAGAACTTGACACCAAACTACAGAGACTGGTGAACACAGGAATACGTTACATCTATGGTATAAGGAGGGACGAGCACATCGCCCCCTACAGGCGTGAGTTGCAATGGCTCACCACCGCCGGACGTAGGAAGTACTTTACGGCCTGTTTTCTAAGAAAACTATTCAATACTGCCACTCCATCCTACATCTTGGCCTTTTTCGACTTCCACGTTGCACTCCGCCCAGTGAGGGGCGAGGTGACTCCCCTGGACATTCCCGTTTTCGCCACAGAGGCGCTGAGGAATTCATTCCACGTAAGCGCCTCATATCTCTGGAACTCTTTACCAGCTCATCTCCGTAACATTGAATCAATACCTCTTTTCAAACGTCGGATCAGGCAACACTACCTCAATCTAGAGAGAATCTAAATAGCCACTCATACATGCATCCTCATTTGTCATTTTAACTTCTAACTATTAAGCTATATTTATCTGTAAAAATATTTAAATCTATATCTGTAAAAATAATTTTGTAAATACCTCTATATTATATATCTTCTTACTCTTTTTTGTATAACACAATGTACAGACAATAAATTTAATCTAATCTAATCTAATCTAATCTCCCTCTCTCTCTCTCTCTCTCTCTCTCTCTCTCTCTCTCTCTCTCTCTCTCTCTCTCTCTCTCTCTCTCTCTCTCTCTCTCTCTCTCTCTCTCTCTCTCTCTAGCATCCTATAGCGAGTGGATGTAAGGCTCTGGTGAGCCCCTTAGACCGTTTGAGCAGGTACTTGGACCCGAGCTCGTTCTCTCTCTCTCTCTCTCTCTCTCTCTCTCTCTTTCTCTCGCATGCTATGGCGCGCGGGTGTACGGTACTCTGATATGATGGGTACTAGTATCACCCACCACCCCCTCGTTATAAGGACCCCGCCACCCATCATGTATACACACACACACACACACACATATATATACACACACACACGAGCGCGCGTACTCCGCAACACCGGTCCCAAGCCCGGGGCCCCACTACCCAAGAGGTGGGGAAGGAGGAGGGGGAGGAGTAACAACCTCGCTTAAAAAACCAAGGAGTACCCAGGCAGGCATTACTAATCCTGCCGTCGATTCCGATCGGGTATCAGTCCCGGTGGTCGACGCTCGCCTCCTTGGGGATAAACCCCTTGGATCTGGGAGAGGCGAAAGTACGCTTTCGATGTACAACACAACCAGCCCCGTTGTAGGTAACCTGGCACGGGAAGGCAATGGTAATGCTACAGGAAAGAAGACAGAGAATATGGAGGTAGACGCAGATGGCGACAAGCGAGCAGAAAGCGCGACCTCCAAAAACGTGCACCTAGATCGCCTTGGCAGCAAAATCGATGAGCTGATCGATTATGTCAGGGACAGACACAATGTGCACAAACAAATCAAGGATCTCGCCCGGAGCATAAGGGCCAGCTACAGGGCTCTCTGCTCTGCAGACGATAACCTTATGCAGTGCCAACGGCCAGGGACTAAGGGCAAGGTGACCCAAACAACCCCTGGCCTTCTGGAAAAGGCAATTAGCCTAGCAGAGGCGAATGAAGTGACCCCTAAGCCGGTCGGCAAGGGGGAACCACAGCATATACCTCCAATTACAGTTGAGGAGCTACTCGTAGCAAGCAAGAGGGTAGGAAACAATAAGGCTCCCGGTCCTGACGGCATACCAAATGTAGCGCTGAAGCATGCCATCGAGGCTAAACCTGAAGAATTTGTTGGCCTCTACAATGCATGCCTGGCAGAAGGGAGATTTTCGACGAACTGGAAAAAACAGCGACTTGTGTTGTTACCTAAGGGTAACAAAGCGCCCGGAGGGGAGACATCGTACAGACCATTATGTATGATGGACACTCAAGGAAAAATACTGGAGCGCATTATCAGCAACAGGATGGAGTGCATAATCGAAGAGACCAAGGGGCTTGCCGAGCACCAATATGGCTTTCGGAAGTGCCGATCTACTTTGGACGCGATCGGCCTAGTGGTAAACACAGCCCGAGCAGCCATCAGTGGAAAACGGTGGATGGGCGGAACAAAGAAGTACTGTGCAGTTATTACTTTGGATGTCAAAAACGCATTCAACTCTGCAAATTGGACGAAGATACATGAAGCGCTTGAAAAGCTTGAGGTGCCCACCTACATCCGGAGGATGATGGCTGACTATCTGAAGGACAGAACTTTACTGTACGAAACGGATTGCGGCATTGAAACCTACAAGGTCACGGCAGGTGTTCCACAGGGATCAGTACTGGGCCCGCCATTGTGGAACATTATGTATGACGGAGTGCTGAGACTACAACTCCCGCGGGAGGCTATGGTAGTAGGATTCGCAGACGACATAGCTCTTGTAGTAGTAGGGAAGGAAAAAGAAGACGTCGCTGAAATCACCAATGAAGCGATCACCACCATCCAGAGGTGGCTGAGAGAAACGGGACTTGAACTGGCTGGACACAAGACCGAGGCGATCCTGATATCTAGCAGGAAGAAAATGGAGACAATCGCCCTAATGATAGACGGCCATGAGATAACCTCTAAATCGACTATCAAGTATTTGGGCGTTACTATAGACGAAAAGTTGACGTTTAAACAGCACCTTGATTTAGCAGGTAAAAAAGCGTCAAGAACGACTACTGCTCTTTCTCGGCTCATGCCGAATGTCGGTGGAGCTACTCAGAAGAAATAGAAGCTGTTAGCAAGTGTCAGTACATCGATTATGCTGTACGGGGCACCAATTTGGGCAGATGCAATGGCAATAAAAGCCTATGCGCGGAACCTGTCATCCGTGTATAGACGGAGTGCGCTAAGAGTAGCGTCTGCTTACCGCACGGTATCGGACGATGCAATAAGCGTCGTGGCAAGCATGCCACCCATCGACCTCTTAGCACTAGAGAGGAAGGCCATATACATGGCAAAACAGGAGAACAGCGATAGAACGAAGGCAGAAATCTGGAACGCTGCCAGAGAACAAACAGTAGCTGAGTGGCAGAGAAGATGGGACAGTAGCCTGAAAGGGCGCTGGACGCACCGACTTATACCAAAGATTGAAGACTGGATCACAAGAAGACACGGGGAAATAAACTACTACCTCACGCAATTTTTGACGGGACATGGATGCTATCGAGCATACCTGTGTAGATTTAATTTAGAAGACTGTCCAGACTGCCCAGCATGTTTGGACATGTGCGAGGACGCTGAGCACGTTTTTTGCTACTGCTCGCGTTACCAGCAGGAACGTGAAGAGTTTGAACGCTACCTCCAGACCAGAGCAACTCCTGAGTCTATTATGGTAGCTATGTTCGCCACCGCTGAGGGCTGGCACGTGGTTAGTAACTACGCCGCGGTCATCCTCAAGAAAGTGAGGGGCAACGAAGAGAGAAGAAGACGAGAGATGCTGCAAGAAGCTGACGACCGGACAATGCGGTAAGAAGTAGACGGCAGCCTATAATGAAGAAGGTACGATTGTTCCGGACGTATCCGGTAATTGTAGAATTTTAAAATAAAGTCCTGGCGTTTTCTGTTGTTCGATGATTCGTGACGTCATGGCTGGAAGATCGTCTGGTGGGAAGTACTTGTGTGAATGCATATGCTCGTAGCCGTAGCGGGAAAGAGCGCTCGGACTCTTTCGAGTCCCTTCGGTAATTGTCGGGAAAGAGCTTTGTTTTAGCGGGCCTTAGTTTCGGCGGCTCGATACTCTCCGAGATGAAGAGAGCGAGTGTTCGGGGTGGGTCACTCCGATTCTGTTCTTCGCTATGATCTGTCGTTTCAACATTTTCGAGGTGTATTTATTTTGATTTGGCGGTGATTAGTTTAAGTCAAATAATAAAGTGTGGACAATATTATACTATGAGTTTCTTTTGGCTTGTGTGAATTTTCTATAAATCTTGTCCCAAACAATTTGGTGCCGAAACCCGGGAACTTTGCTGGGATATTTTGTCATGGGACAAGTGACAGTTTGTTTAAATATAATTATACGCGGCGTAACTGAATGCGCGGTGGCACGAGTAATTAAGAAGACCATCAAATAATGGATACAGCCGGTGAGAAGGAAGGATTGTTGGATTGGAACCTAAGTTGGCAACATTTGGAGCTGTGGAATGCTAAGTGGCTGCGTCAATTGAATAAATGCTAAAAGATAAGTAAAATTTTGTATCAAGGCGGAATTATATTTCTTTATTTAATTAACATGTAGTGATTGTTGTACACTTTAAAGTATTTTCATTTTTAAAATGGTACTTGGAGATTAAAATGTTGAATATTCAGTCTAATTGCTACTCATAATTTTGGAGGTTTATATATATCGATTATAGTAACGATTTTTTGCAAAGCTATATAAATAGAATTTATTTTAATAAATGTTCGGAAATTAAAGTGTTTGAGATTAAGACGTTTTTCAAAATTCTGAATTAAATTGAGAAATACTTATGTTGTATCAATTTTGGTTCGGTTTAAAAGTTGCAAAATGTTGAGCACTTTATTAAAATTTGGTTTTATATGATAATAACTGAAATTTGTGCTGGTTGATCTAGTATAATACAGTCTAACGCTTTATATTTAATTGGAAATAATGAAAATATTATGTGGTTTATTTGTTACAAATTCTATATGATGACGGTTTATTAAATGTTTGAAATAAGATTTCATTGCAAAGAATAATCGATTAGCTCTGTATTTTGGCAACCCGTGAATGAATAAAGTCTGAATTTGTGTCGAAAACTTATAAGTTTACCTGCTGAATTTTTTGTACGTTTGCATTTTATAATTTTTAAAATTATAGAAAACGAAAAGTAATTTCAGAGATTTCTTGCTCTATTTAAATCAATGGTACGATTGCGAGTCGGATAGATAATTTAAATAAATTAGTGCAAAGTTTGAGTTAACTTTATAGGACATTGAATAATGATACGATCATTGTTGAGAGTTTTAATATAAACTAAAGGCCAAGAGACTAGGATTTGTTGAAATCTGAAAATATCAACCGCGTCAAGTGGGCGGGACGTCACAATAGTGCGTTGTACTTTTACGCGAGCTGCATCGTAGCAGAGAGCGGGCACATGTTCGAACGCGCTCGAAGCCGGCGCGTAAGTTTCGGGTGTCAACCGGCCGAGGCTAAGTGTCTAGGCATGTGCGTGTCGTGGTGGAGTTTTTATGAGCCGGCGTGGAGTTTTTCCAAGTGAGAATGCGAGATCTTATTGTATTAGGGCAATAAATTTCAGCTCGTTCGATTTTCCCGAAGAAAAATATTTTCTCAAGTGTTCGGCAACACGTAATATAATGGACTGTAGTTGTTGTGTATACATTTTCTGTAATATTAACCGGAGGTATTTTTAAATTTTTGGTTAGCTTCGTTAAAGTTAAGCAATGAAATGTTGATGTGTGATGAAAGCCCCGTTGATTTAATAGGCATAATAGTTTACATTTTATGATGTTAAACAAGTATTCTAATTCTTATTTTGAATTTATTTTAGAAAAAACTTGCATCTTATGCGTGCAATTGTCACTGATGGTAGCGGAGTTGCTTTCACAATGGCACTGGGAAACACGTCATAGTCGGAAGCAACGGCAGTGGATGGATGTATCCCGTTCTTATCAACTTAAATGCGATACCGCGGGCGTGCATATCGCCACTACCTGCAACAGCGGCAACTCCAGTGGAATGTATCTTTAAGTTGCGTAGAATGCTATTGAAGAAAAAATTTATAAAAATTTTGGCATGGATTATTTTATGGATTAATTTACAATGATGTCACAAACATTCCTCTACGAATCTGTGAAAAACCAAGGTCTTATTAGTGGGAGACAGTAAATCTGCGGTAGCTAGACCGAGGGGGAGATTCGTGAGAGGCATCGTATTAATTTAAGTGATTTGAAAAATATGAATTAAAGAAAATAATTAATTTATTTTGGAGAAATTAGCTGCTTTGAAACTTTCAATTAGAGAAAGTATTGCAAATAAATTGATTAATTTGAAATCGTGATCACCTTAAATATTATTGTATTAATTATAGTAGTTTTAATGTATAATTATGGTTGAAAACTAAGTGTCCATATAAAGATATTAATATGGAATTAAATGAACTTAGCTCAAATGCCAAAATCTTTGTAAAACTTTATGAACAAAATTGAAAATGTTTGCGAGTCATATCGGACGAATCATACAAAATCTATGTGAGCGTTGTTAAACTGGCGAGCGGCAAAAGAAAATTGATATGTATGAATTTAATTCATTACACAGTTGTGCTTTCGTATTCGTGTTAAATTCGGGTAATTGTTATGAAATTTCGAAGTCAATATGAAGTTTTTCTATGTACGCGCTAGGTATTCGAGGCGCGAATTGAATAATATTTTTGACTGATAATTGATCGCAGTAAGCTTTTGAGGCGCTGCGAGTTGATTATATAAAATTGAGTGGACGTAAATTTGACGCAGTAGGCTTTCGAGGCGCTGCGGCTTATTTGACAGGAATATGTTTGATATATTTATAATGCGTTAGAAATGAATGTTGATTAGCGAAGTTGATATTCCACGGATAGCTCAGCTAGGGACGCCGAGGCTGATATTCCGTGGATAACGTCATGACTAATTGCTTTAGCTGACACAGTTGTTTCGCCAGTTGCCCAGGGCCCGGGTGAATTGGTTGAGACTCTGTGCTGAGTTGAGTAATTTTTTTGTTCATGAGTAATCAACAATAGCAGGTCTCTGTGATAGCGTGAAATTTACAAGCAATAGTCCGCCGCGTAAATACGCATAGGGATGAGCTTTAGGGATTTTCACGATTTGGAACTATCACGAGAGAAGTGTGTGATACTCTTATGAGCAATAGTCCTACCGTGCTAGTACACACAGGATGAGCCGCATAAGAGGAAAGTTGGCAGTGCAATTCCACGGCTGTAGTGTCTCATTAGTTAGGGACGATTCGCGGTCGTCCTGAGACTCTTATAGGCCTGATTTGAGAGTTCGTTCTGCGCTGAAGGTCATTCGAATGCAGAGTCCAAAGAGTTTCAACAGAAGAGAGCGCCATTGTTGTATTTAGATTTGATGACGCGTTATGTTAGAAAGTTTATTGAAAGTCTCCTGGCTAGATAACCGAGGGTTTTATTGGAGTATAAAGACTAAACGGTTTTTTTTACCGCGAGTATAGAAGTGAGTGCGACACGCGTTTTTATGTATCTATATTGTTTACAAGCGTTCTTCCGCTGTCTTGATCCTCATTGCGTGAATCGGCAGTGCGATTCGTGGCTTCAGCCAATACGGTTAGGGGTGGTTTTTTTTAATCACTCCTAGACTGCCTTAGACCTCGGGTGGGAGTTCGCTCCATGGTACGTGAAGGTCGACCTCCTGTGCAGAGAAGCTGAAAGGCTAATCTGTGACTGCATGGCACGAGGACCGAGTGGTGGGAGGCGTTAGGTGAAAAACTGTAGTGGAAAAGCGCGCTCGTACTGTTTTGAGTCCTCTCGGTAATTATCGGCTTGGGCCTCGGGTCTCAGCGGCGTTGAGATTTCGGCGGTGAGGCCAGCGCAAGGGGTGGCGAGAGACCGTGGTGTCGGGCGGTGACACTTCGCTCTAGCCCCTCGTGTTAGTTATTTCGCGAGTTTTAAATTCATTAAATGCGAATACGAAAAGCATGACTGATGGGTTATGCGAGCGATGTCGAAAAAGTAAAATTGTTAATATAAGTGTGTGTATGTATGTATGTATGAGTATTTATTAACATTGTAATTATAAATGTGTCCGATGCCATTTCCCCTCTTCAAGTTTTCGCGGTTTTCTTGGAGGCATAGGGCAAATGCCGGGGATTATGTATTTTGGATCCGTGCTTAGTGTTCAATATACTGGCAGCACATATTTTCCTTTAATTGCGTTATGAGTGTGGTACAAAATTTGTGGAATTTTGTACGAGGGGGAGAATTGTTCCGGACGTATCCGGTAATTGTAGAATTTTAAAATAAAGTCCTGGCGTTTTCTGTTGTTCGATGATTCGTGACGTCATGGCTGGAAGATCGTCTGGTGGGAAGTACTTGTGTGAATGCATATGCTCGTAGCCGTAGCGGGAAAGAGCGCTCGGACTCTTTCGAGTCCCTTCGGTAATTGTCGGGAAAGAGCTTTGTTTTAGCGGGCCTTAGTTTCGGCGGCTCGATACTCTCCGAGATGAAGAGAGCGAGTGTTCGGGGTGGGTCACTCCGATTCTGTTCTTCGCTATGATCTGTCGTTTCAACATTTTCGAGGTGTATTTATTTTGATTTGGCGGTGATTAGTTTAAGTCAAATAATAAAGTGTGGACAATATTATACTATGAGTTTCTTTTGGCTTGTGTGAATTTTCTATAAATCTTGTCCCAAACAACGATAGTAGATCTACTAGATATGGACGCATAAGGAATGACAATCACATCAAGGAGACAAGGGCAATGTCCCTATGCCCCCCCGCGAAGTAATACTTGACCGTGGTACCGCGGGGGAAAAAGGCACTGAAGACGGAGCTTGGCCCTCCTCACCGACAAATCGGTAAGGAGAGCGAAGAGGATTCGGGTTGCAATTGTATTCTATATTCGGTCGCAAAACGAAGGGTTTTAGTTGGTGAGAATCCAACACACGGTGGCTCAGGCCATGTCATGGTCTATTAAGATTTTTCCCTCCAACCTTTCTGCAATAAAAAAAAAAAAAAAAAAAACACGAGCGCGCGTACATATGAATTATATATATATATATATACAAGGGATATGAAGGAGTGGGATTTTGAATCGTTGCAGGGTAAATGAAAAAATTTCAAATGATGTTTATTAAATATATATTAATAAATATTGTAAACGTTTTTAAAAAAATACAAATTTTACATTTCATCATTATGGATGTTACGTAGTCTGGCTGAAAATACAGCCGTTGTATTTTTTAGGTCATCCATCCGGTTGGAGACCTTTGTCTTCTCCTTAGACTCGAATATTACCGGTGGGCTTGCAATGGCCACCAGTCGTCTCTGCAACATCCCTCTAGAGTATTTTACAGATCTCTGTAATCAGAATAATTTAATTAGAATAACGATTTAATTTATTATTACGTACTATGAGTTATTTTGTTAAATACTTACAGCATCTTTGGCTAGTATCGCTTTTAAATTGATCTCCGCGGGTTTCAATATCCGCAAGCCTTTTGGTTTATAGACTCGCTCCGATCGTCGTCTCTGTAAACAGAAAAAATAATATGCATATAATATACATGATATAATAATAATAATAATAATAATAATTTAGTAAAAGGATTACCATGTAGTGTCGGGCGGTAATTGCTGCACTTTCTAGAAACTGCTCTGTCAAGCGTTCCGTCTGTCTGGTCTCATTATTGAAAAAATTACGCCTCTGTAGAAAAGAATGATATTTAAATATTTAACAAAAATTCTTTTTCATAAGTGTGAAGTAATCGAATAAAAAACTTACCAAAAGTGCCATGTGCTTTACAGCACGATCACGGCGTTCTTGTAACTCCTCGTTGAGACGAAAGATATCATCTACAACGTTCACAAATTCAAAAGCTGGCTCCATTTTCCTCTTACGATCTTCTCTAACGTTACTGTAGGAGTTGTGGACTGTGAATGAGCGTGCGATGATTTTGGAAAATGAGTAAAGGAAAGTGAAGAGAGGGAAAATTACGTGGTGTGGGTATTTTACACAGTTGTTACGTGTAATCTTCTTCTTCTTCTTCTTCTTCAAGGATGGATTAGAGGGTGGTGTAATAAACTTAGTAGTATCAATAATCTTATATTTAGACATATGTATTTATAAAAATGCTGGGGTAGGAAACGGGATGTGAAAAAAGTTTAGGATGTTAAATAAATAAATAAATAATATACTTTTTGAGAGTTTATTTACAGATCAAAAATACAATTTCGTTGAACAAGACTGTATACAGAAACCCGTGCCTAACACATTTTTTTCGTAAATATTAAGCAAATTTTTACAATATTTTATTTTGTTTTTATAATTTTTTACTAATTTTCTAAAATAATACAAAACTAGAGTATCGTTATCTTTTAAATTATTTGTAAATAATAAAGTAAAACTGTTTGAAGAATTGAATTTACACATGTAATGTAGAAACACAATGCAATAATGACCGCAAACTGTTGAATTTGTCTGTTGGAGACATTTAGTATTCCACTTATATTTACGGGTATTTCTTCTTATAGCATTACGATGATGGCGTGATATCGAAGGGTTTCCATAGCTGTCGAAAAACGTACCTGAACCGTCCTTATCTATGTATATCGCAACCCAATGAGTGCCTGGGCGCCAACTCTCGTCCGTGTTAATGACCAACGCCGTCGGTTTCGTCAACACCTTGGGGATCCGATCCGCAGGACAGACACCCACTGTGGCGACAGGTAGATCTCGGATCGCTTGTAAAATCTGACACGTGTTCATTCTCTTTTTCTAGTTGGTCTATTACGCTGACAATTTCCAATGCTTCTTCGGCTATTTCAACTTGTTCTTCTTCTTCTTCTTCTTGTTCTTCTGTTTCTTTGTTCTCCACTACTGTTGATAGTCCGTCGTTTATGTTTTTGTAACTTTCAGTGGGTGTAAGAACTTCAATAGGCTTACTACAGTCAACGTCGCTATCTAGTGCTACTGTCGTTTCAGCCGATTTATATGAGACAGTATCATTATCGTCGTCGTCGCTATAGTCGCTGTAGTCTTTCTCGCTACTTTTCCGCACTTCTGTAGCGTAGATGTCTAAAATTTCCATAGTCTCGTCCTCTCCACGTTCAAGCACGCTCCTTGATGGTGTACTGTTGCTGACAAATTTTTTTGTCGAATATTTATATTTTTTTGTAATATCACGAAGCCACTCTCTCAACAAGCCAGCTTTATGTAATGCACAATTACGCCAAACGTTCGAACAAACTTTATGATACATACAGCCAGTTGACACTATATTTTTATACGAAAAATCTAGCGTAGAATAAGTTGGTGCTTTGTATTTTTCTAAATCAATGACTTTTCGGCCCAGTAATTTTGACAAGTATTCTTGTTTTGGCGTACCTAGCGTGTAGATTTGTGAAGCAGTCTTTACGAATGCTTTTAAATTGCCCTCCACGTGTTTTAAGGATAAATCACCAGCGATCCACTCGATACCGTGCACAAATCTTGTCAACGTGTTGTTCGTTCGCTGCAGATAGCCGTTGAGTTGTGTGAAATCGTGTGGTGGTTTCACAAACCAGTGAGCGTAAGTCTCCTCTTCAAATGATAATATAACAACTTCTTTAGGAGTGAAAATATAATTTCTATCGAATGACGGTTGAATGTCAATAGTTATTTCCATTTTTTGAGAATATTATATTTTAGACTGTGTCACACGAGTGATTTTTTGACTGCGACTGACAGAGCTACGCGGCTTTTTGTAGAGAAAACTCCGCCCTCATGTGTATTTTTCTTTCCCTCTACGTTATTTTTCTTATAGAGACTCCTCCTTAACTCTACGAGTTATAATCAACTATAACTTGCCGTGATGAGTCAATCTCCAAGACGTTGTCGTACTCGGCATAAATAATGACATTGATCGTTCTTACAAGTGAAGTCTCGAAACGAACTTCTATACGTACAGAGCCATGGCGTACTAAATTCCAATGTCCCGAATAATTAGCCGATAATCAGGTGTCAGATCAAATGCGAAAAGACAATAACCATTTGGATAGTCCACGCGTGATATTTCATTTCCTGCATTACCGAAATGTATACCAGAACCTGCGAAAAGCGATTGATAAGCGTCGACGTACAATTTATTGGCAAATGACGGCTGTAGCGGTCTACTCGGTACTGACACGCCGTCGATGTACAAGGACAAAAAGTTTATTGAAAAATGTTGAAAATTAAAAGGATTCATTGTACGATCTCCGTTAAACGCTCTGTTATCAACAAAGCCAAGCACGAGTCTCTTTGGCAGTTGACCTAAAATAACATTGTCAAGCGTATGACCTAAAATACCACTTGGTAGTGTGACAGATTTTATTTCCACACGAGTAAGTGGATATTTAGCGGTTGTCTTGGAGAGAGCGTTCGCATGTGCTAGTAGAATATTAGGACTAACTTTTACACGCCTTACGAGTAACGTTGCTTCGGTTATGTGTATAAAAAATGAACTAGCGGTTGAGGCATCCATAAGACAAAAAGCATCTTTAGATCTGACAAGGCGTAGACGCAGCTCAACACCGTTTAGCAGATGTCTATCCTGATTGCATACGTCTAAATGAATATGACCCGTTAAATCGAGAAATTTTCCAGCTTTTGTATGCTCTGCACGGGCTGTAAGACCCGGATTACTGGTAGCGGCCACAGCGTTTGCGGCAGCGTCCATTTTTCCCGCTGCATCGGTGTACCATAAGGCCGTCGTCAGATGCGAGCGCTTAGCCCCTGCACCGTAATTAAGCAAAGATTCTATGTAGGCTCGGTAGGGATAGGCATTATTCGGTGGTGATACAAGTTTCTGGTTGAAAAAAAACATCTATCTGATTAAACATTGAGTGTAGAATATTGTTTACAGGGCCCACCTTATCATTATCGGCATCAATATCGGGTAGTATTTGAATACGGACACTTAACATAGTATGCGCAAGATCTAAGTAATACTCGCCATTACTCGATACGACAAATTCCAATGGTGCACTATCATTGAGCGATGACACTGGCTTATAATGCACGAACTCATTAGATTCGATAGATGTTTGTGTTTGTGGTAGTGAGAACAACGAAAGTTCTGATTTCAAGCACTCTCCGCTATGACTATGTAGAAAAGACATGATGTATATGTTCAATTTTTAGCCAAAGATATCGTTGGAAGATTTTTTACGCCCAGTCCCGCGACGCTTCTTACGCTGTGTTCTCTTTTTCTTAGTCACACCACCTGTACGACGTCGACGACGGCGACGATGAGTGTGTTTCTTCTTCTTCTTCTTACCAGCCGTACTGAAGGATTTTTTCCGATTACTAGTTCTAGTTTTTCTTCGTCGCCTTCTTCTCTTTTTCAGTGGCACAAGTGATTGCGCGATGCTGTCGGTTGAGCGACGTTTAAGAGACTGTAGAGCTGTATTCAATGCAATCGATTTATAGCCTGAACCATTCATCATCATATTGTTTAACTTGCCTTTTGCTTTCTCGGCCAAATTGTCGCGCGACTCCGTAAAACGGTTTCTCACTGATTCTTTAAAATTAATATTATTACCAATATCGTCTAGTACATTGATTCCTCCGCGTAATGCCTCTTTTCCGACTGCTCGCAAACCCTTCGTAAAAAGCGGTAATATTGACCGGGCCAAGCCTGCGAAGAAACTACCAATACCAGATCCGCGTTGCCATCGAGAACCGTTAAAAACGTTACGTACACCTCCGCTACCAATCTGATTTTCATAGTATGCAATGTAGTGACTCATTTTGTAAAAGTTTTTACAATACCCTCTTAAAGTGAAGTGTAAGTGTCAGAGTTCCATACTCGAATGCTACAGAGCGTCCATTTGCGCCTCTTATATCGATTATAATATTTTGAAAACTATTTTTCATCAGTGGTATATATTTTATTGGTGCAAAATGCTTAACAACTGTGGCACCGAATTTATAATTAGCATTGTCTAGAGAAACTATACGTAAAAGCGAAGCTTGAGTATCGCCAACAACATAGGGCTCGCACACATCTGAGTAAATGAAAAGATGCTCTGGTATGGCACGTGTTAAGCAGGCTGGGTGGTTTCCCGTAATAAAGGGATTTTTTTTATTTACTACAAGTTTCAAGCTAACGTACTGATCGGTATCTCTACCACTGGTGCTATTATAGGTGTTGGGGAATTCTGTAGCTCGCAACTGAGGAAGATCATCTGGTGAAGGGTCGATGCCTAGTATACGACCGATTTTTTCATTCAACTCCAAGTGATGCGTCATACCGCATCCTGTTGCAGATTTTGCGCATGAAAGCTTAGCCATATAATGCCCTTGCGCATGTGGTGCTGGTACAAAACTCAGATGTTTTTTCATCTGTGTGCTCGACTCATTCAAGCATTCGACAAAATGTTCGATATCCTTGTAAATTCCATAGGGTATTTCTTTAAATTTTTCCAGCAAAGACGTATTTTTAAAAATATCCTCGCTTATACTGCTATGGGGTGTATTATTGTAGCTACGTACGAGGTCTTGTAATACGTCTCTATATCTATATGTGTTTCTGTAGGTGAAGTAACGCCAGATACGTTCTTTTAAGGTTCTATTAAAACGTTCAACAACTGCGGCTTTTACGTCTGGATTAGGGGCTACCCCAAACAAAATTCCGTTTTTCTTGAGATACTTTTGAAATGCTGTGCACAAAAACTCCTTACCCCGATCCGACTGCAGGTATACAGGTATGCGACCATTAGCACGCGTCAGAACAGTATCGAAAGCATTAACGACCGAAGCCCCTGTCTTATCTTTCATCGGCTGCACCCAGCAGAATTTAGAGAATACGTCTATTACTACGAGTAGGTAGTTGTATCCGTCGTTATGCAATTTTAATGCTTGCACGTCTACGAGATCTGTCTCCCAAACAGCGTCAATCATGTGTACATTATAGTGCAATCTCTGAAACTTTCTACGTACTGGCTTATGAAGTGTAAATGCGTCTTGATTACTCAGCTATTCGTGAATTCTTTTAGGCGGATCTTTTTTGTTGATGCGTAAGAGTTTTCTAGCTCCGGAAAAACTCGCCTCGTGAGCAGGATTAAAGTATTGGTTTTCATACTTTTTACCAATCATATTTTTCACATATATATGAATTTCACAAGTTTAAAGACAGCCAAGAGCCAGCTCCTTTTTGGTTGCTAGATGGTGTACTAGACGCTTGGTTACTTAATAATTGAAATTGTCGGGTTTTATTTTTCACGATATCTAGAGCTTCTTTTGTAACTTTTCGTTTCTTTTTCGTCGAGTATGAAGAACTCTTTTTAACAGAACTTACTGCTCCACTGTCGTTTGTAAAACTGTCTGACTCAGTGCCGTCAGTGTCGTTGTCACCCACACGACTGTGAGTGTCGGGTGTTGCAAATGTTGGTGTACTTACCCAAAAATCATTATTACCTATGTACTCACGGGGCACGTTTAACGATCTTAAAAAAGTAGCAAAATCACCACGACCAATAGCTTGAAACTTTTTTCTTTTTCTTAACGTGTCATTTAACAGGTCTATAATACTTGAATGTTCAATTAATTTACCGTTTATAGCGACCACACCATTTTTATCCCAAGAGAAACGATCGGAAGTTGTGTTCAGTTTTAAATAATTCAATAATCGCTGCGCTTTATCAGCATACATTTTAGGAACCGTTGCCACGATATTTGTCGTGGATAACGAGCTATTCTACTTGTCAGCAGCAGCAGCAGCACCAGCAGTAGAATCTTGAGAAAAATTTGTATTTGCAAAATCTGAATGTTTAATACGTGATTTTTGTATAAAAAATAGATATCTCTGTAGAGTTTGAAAAAATTTTTTCCACTTTTCATCGTTATCTTGAAAATCGTTAGAATTTAAAATCTTACTCATTTCATCGTCAAGGCGTGAAAACTCATCACCGGGTGTTTGGATGCTATCTAAAATCTGCGAAGTATCTGTAAGATTAGAATCGGTGGTTGTTACTGTTGCTGTTGGCATGCCTCGTACACCGTGGCCATCTTGTGCACCACCTGAGTAAACTCTAGCGGCTACTGCATCTTCCGGTATAATTATCATTTTTCGTGCGTGTTCCATTGCGCGTTACTTGCTGTGTTTATTTATTTATTCCAATATTTTCGATAAAAAATGATTTATTAGGGGTGCAAGTAGGAAAGGGAGAAAACCACCGCCACTTTGTAATAATAAACGTTTTTTCTTGTTCCAACCAGATGTGCTATCTGTTGTTGACTTTTTTTTCCACCCTTCCCTGTCTTACTACGTTTACTATTATTTATTTTATCAACTAATTTTCTCAAAATTTGTTTATGCTTTGAAAGTTTATTTTTCTCTTTAGTTTTTAAGCCTACACTTCCTTTTAGAATATTCAGAGCGCACTCACAGATACAGCGTACAAGATTTTTATCAGCTGTTCGTAGCAGAACACTGCGTTGCTGCACATCTGCGTGGCAGAGTGCGTATAAGAGTGCGATGCACTTTTTTGTAAAGTATTTAGGTAGAGTAATTTTTATATTTTCAACGCAACCACAGCTTGCCATTGAACGGTCTGGTGAGGACTGAGCCCTGTTCGGCATTGACGACGCTGTTGACGCGTCCATATCAGCTATTGAACTGAAAATTTTTTAACTGGCTTAACGCCACTTTTTCTTTGGAACGTACGCGTAATGTCTCTCGTCGTCGGGGAAAATAGATGCCCGAAAACGAAACTCGTCTGGTGTGTTTTGCTTTAAATCAATAAATAAATAAGAAAAACTATGTTTAGTTGCGTCATAGTATATTTCTTGGAGAAATTTTGGATTTTCAGGATAAATTTGTCGCGCTAGATAGAAAATTTGTGCACGATCGCGAGGATTTTTAAAAAGTACCAAATAATTAGCATTTAACGATATATCTCGCTGTCCTTTATGAAATAAATTTTGATTTAAATAAATAATCGACAGCGATTTGTGATGTGAACCACGCACAAAAAGATCCTCGACTACTTTATTGCTCGATTCTCGCATAAGATCATCTATGATGATTAATTTTTTATGTGCATTATCGTGTGAATAATCTTTAGGGTCAGGTAGACCCTCGTGATACTCGATCTTCCCATATGCAGGTTTGAAACCATGCTCGTACGTGTCTTGCCACTCTGCATAGTACACGATTATCTGATCAAAACGTGTGTTACACAAACGATCGAGATGTTTCAAGAATCGACTAACAAAAAAAGTTTTTCCACAGGATGTGGGCCCGCTAGCAATCATTGTAAACGGATGAATAAGTAGTGTATCCATGATGATGAAGATGATGATGATGATGATGATGATGATGATGATGATGATGATCTAGCACAACTTATCAATACTGACACGTTGTACATATGCACAAAGTTATTTTACTACTGACAATCAATTGCTAAACCGTTTGCATATATAAAAATTACAGTTTCACGTTATATTTGTTCGTAGTTTGAAGAAAAAAATAATATATTTTTACAACTCATATCAGCTAATCACCGCGGCGGGTGGGCCCCAGCGGCGCGGCGCGGAAATTACACTTTATATACGCGACAAATCAGCTGCTTTTCGCGTGTGTTGTCACCGCCTGCTGATCAGCGGGGGTATACGGCTGTAAAGCATGAATTTAGCTAACGCCGCATGGCTCAGCGTGCGAGGGCAGGCGCACTAAGACAGCTGAT
Source organism: Muscidifurax raptorellus (assembly GCA_020010945.3). Classification (NCBI taxonomy): domain Eukaryota; kingdom Metazoa; phylum Arthropoda; class Insecta; order Hymenoptera; family Pteromalidae; genus Muscidifurax; species Muscidifurax raptorellus. Next base: position 421,238 of record JAHUUD020000081.1, read on the forward strand.
GCGCCGCCCTCCGTAATACCGCTTATAAGCAAGGTTATTATTTTTTTGAATAATAATAATAATAAGGTATGACTGAGGAGTTACCAGGATGTTTGAAAAAATTATACGATATACCAAATTACAATACAATGTAAACATTTTTATTATGGTGAATTTTTTTTACATTTTCTTTAATTTTCTTTCTGATTTCAGTGTAGCGCAACAACCGGCTAGTAGGATTCATAATGAATTGGAACATTGTAATACTCAAACTCATGGTTGCGACCTGATTTAACAAAATCACCGGGTGCAATACTTTTCTATATTCTCAATCACCAAATACATTAATACTTGGCGATGGAGAATGTAGAAAAGTATTGCACTCGGTGATTTTGTTAAACATGGTTGCAACCATCAGTTTGAGTATTACAATGTTCCAATTCATTCTGAAGCTTACTAGCCAGTTGAGGCTATATACAACGGTACAAACACACACACACACACACACATGAAATAAAATATATTTTACAAATATTTGATAAGTTTTCGTTTCATAATGTACATAATATTTATATTTTTTTTGTCGTTTTTCATATAATAAGATTTTTTATATACAGTTTTTATAATACTATTTAGAAAAAATTTGGACATAATTATGAAAACATACTTTTACGAATTTTTTCACGAATAAAAGATAATTGGAATGCCATGATTTCTTCATACACAATGTCAAAGTAACGCTCGTTGAATTCGCTTGGCAGATTATGTCTTATATTGTTGTATATAAATTCGTTTGTTGAGTCATCAGTTACATATTTTAAGAATTCTTTTTCGTTGCACACGATATTTTTCCTTTCTGTTTCCGTAGCAACACGTTGCTGAATAATATCACGAATGTAATCTTCTATTAGCGCGATACATGTGTTAATATTACCAGTATGATCGCGAAGTCGTTCAACATGTGCGTTGATACAGCCTGTGATAGATGTTAGACCTTCGAATGTGATTTGCTGCATAACTATGGATGGTAAGTGCATTTTTATTTTCTTATACGTTTGTTCACTTTCTTCGACAGTATTAGCTGTTTCTGCTGCTGAAGCGTTGTCACTGGGTGCACTGACTGTCTGTTTGTAATAGGTGTTGACATCGGCAAATGACTGAGGGCGTTGTTCCAGCAAAAAAGATTTTGATCCATATGATGTAGTGAACAGTAAATCATGGTTTAGCAGATTTAACGTTCGCTGACCGTTATATTTCTGATAATACTCATAATCATCAGTGAAGTAGGTATTGATGAGATCAAAATGATCTTGTAGCTGCTCCCACGTATCTGTATTTATAACTAACTCTCGACGAATCGCTCTCGAACCACCGGCATTTATAAATTTCAACACTAACTCGTATTTTAATATTTCACCATTACTATTCTGGCTCTCACGTGTTCGGTCGAATCCTACTACGATTCTCTTAGTATTAGAAGAATTAAGCGCGTAACACACTGCTGAAATACTTGTACTTGAGACATTGTGATGATGATGATGATGATGATGATGATGATGAAGGTTAGAGTTGATTATAACGATATAGCGTCGTACTTGGGCGTAGGTTCACATACATACACTCGAAAACGTTCTATGGTGTTGGCAATCGTACACGAGGCTTTTAAACAGTTAGCTCCGCCCCTACTAAACACATACCCATACATAAAAATCCCATTTTTTTCAAAAATTTCATATACACATTTTTTAAAAATACACACACACACACACATATACACCCTTTGAATGCGCGCGCATTTTCCGGTCACGTCACCACCCACACCCTCTATATATTGTTTTTTACGTAAACAACGTATTTTCGTGTTTATTTTAAGAAATATCCTTTGCATATTTTTCTACGACAACCCTTATACAATTCACCGATACATAGAAGGCCTCGTTAAGCACCAAACAGTTTGTATAGCCACTGGTATATGTGAACGGGTAGGTAAATAAGCTTATCTAATCTCTTTTATGGTTTGCAATAAAACTCGAACGCTGTAGGATTTTCGGAAAAAACCCTAGAAGCGTCTTACAACTTACCCCACCACTACCATCACAACCACCACCACTACCACTACCACCACCACCACTAACAGCTCATCAGAAAGATACTTAGATGAACGTCTATTTTTTTTAACATGTAGCTGAAAAGATATAAATACCCAGAGCGCTCTAGCGAATGCATTACTGTCCGTTCGAATTTTCAACCGGCCGTTTCAACCGTTGACGCGAATTTTATAATTTTTGAAGTTTCTTTTTCTCTCGGTGTTTTTTTTTAAAATGGCTCCTAAAATTACGGTACAGGACACAGGCTACCTACGTAATTGTGTACGTAAAGTGTTGAAACGCGTACAAGACAAACGTGCGGGTGTGTTTTCTCGGGCTAAGCTAGCTGATCTCCGTAGACGGGGACAGTGACTTATCTAACGCCAACCGATATTTATTATTTAAAGCGTCGCGGGTACTTCTATTCGGTAGATGCAATGCTCGTGCTCGTGGGGTTCGTAACCCAGGGGCATCCCCATCGTAGAGATCCCCGGTTTAAAAATACCTTGTGTGAATATAATGAATTAGGTATGTGTTTTAAGTAAAAGTGAAAAAGAAAAAAACAGTGTTAGTGCAAAGTGTATTTTAGTTTTTAAACGAATTTTTTGTTGTTGTAGCGATTAAGCGCATGCTGGCGGACGACGAAGAAGAGGCTGCTTCGATGAACGCCATGGGGCCTACGGAGGCTGTGGGGGCCGAAGAGGATATTGTTATGGAGGTAGTGGAAACGGAAAGTAATATGAGCATGGCAAGTGCAAGTGCAAGTGTTAGTGGTGTGCGTGATCGAAGGGATGTAGCTGCACCTGCAAGCGAACCGGTACCTTGTTCTTCTGGTTTCAGCAGACTGTTGCAGCTACAGTCATCTCCCTCGTCGTCCTCAACATCATCATCATTATTATTATTAACATCACCACATCGAATGGCACGCTCGCCTGAAGATAGCGGCTGGATCGGTAGACCTGAAGTAGATCCTCATTTCGTACTGCACATAGACAATGTGTACAGCGATACGAGTTCGGATAACCCGTGTCCTTTCTCGACGGACGACGACGACGACGACGATGACAACGATGGTGCTGTTATGAACGACAACGACGACGATGACGGCGATGACGACGACGACGACGGTAACGATGGCGACGACGACGATGGCGACGACGACGATGACGACGACGACGACGACGACGACGATGACGATGACGATGACGACCCCGAAGATTTAGATGTTGACGTCGGCGTTGAAGAGCTACCCGCCGCTGCCGCCGTCGAAGCACAAGAAGATTCTAATTTCGACAACGACGACGATCCAGCATTTTTAGTTGCTAACGACGATGACTACAATGATGCTGCTAGTGTCGACTCGCAGGCATCGACAATAGTAGCGAACGACAACGACAACATCGAAATAGGACCCGTGTACGAGCCAGACTTATTTATACCGCAGTATGTTGCAGATGTAGCACCGCAGCCTATGCACGGTGCACCAGAGGACCGGGACACAAAATTTAGTGTCTACAATCCGGTCGTACACGATACGCCCGAAGCTAAAGAAGCACAACTTGCACGTGCCCGACTCATTTATGATTTTTATCATAGACCAGAAGAACCTTCAGATATTACCTTCTACTACGACAACACTGGCCGCCGAAGAAACACCTATTTCGATCAGAACAACATGGACCACAACAACATCAATAGGAGTAAGTAGAACCGTTATTTTACTTTTAATAGCAGGGGGTGTATTATTAAATAAATAAAATAATTTTATAGAAATCCGTTATATCGAGGAGCAAAGACCGGACGCTCTAGCAGGTGATTTTGAGGATTTTTTAAATTATTACGCAGGAATACGTTGGGCACCCCGCGCGCGCGAACGACGTAGAATAGATACGATGTGGGAAAGTAGGTACGATACAGAATCACTGCACCGTGCCTTCTTTTACACCTCTAGTCTCGGGGAAATGCATGAAGAGTTCATAGAGACGCATAAACATTTCCGCCACGTGTTCGACGAAGAATATTGAAATCTTTCTTTTTTGAATTTTTTTTTCATAATCGGCATTATAAAAATAGTTCTTTTAAATAACTGATATTTTTTACGTAAAATTAAAATTAGATTTTTTTCTAAATTTCATAAAAGGCTTAGCGCTGATCCGTGAGTCTTATAACTCGGATGAAGATGTCGGCTCGCAGGTAGGCGGGGGTGCCTTAGGTGAAAATATGGACAGTAAAATGGACGACGACAGTAATGGCGACACCGATAGCGACGCTGGTGACAGTGAAAAACGTAAATTTATTATAATATCGCGCGATACATCGGAATCTACGACTTTAGGGATGCGTGGCGAACGCATAATTGTTAGGTTGACCGAGCCCCCTGCAGAAAGTAATCCCTTTGAATGGTTCGAAGAAGCATTTAACGAATTGTATACATATATCGTATGGCTCGCAGACAGTGCCTACGATTATATAACGGGCTATGTTTCGAGCGATTGTTTTTCCAGGGGGCCCGGCTGGCTAAGTGTTTGCCAAATAGTAGATTTTGAACCTACCGATATTTTAAACATAATTTTTGAAATAGGGCAAAGCTGCGAGGCTTTTGATATTAGAAATAATTTAATTTTAGACCTTAGCATAATAAAAAATGTGACCGGTGGGAAAAATATAGGGTGTCCTGTCACACATGTTGACGCCAAAAACAAAAAATCTATCGTCACCATAGCGAATGACGATAACCTTTGTTTACCGCGCGCCTTAGCAGTCGGTTTGGCATACATACTACTCCAAACCGACTGCAAAAATCCAAATTTTATTAAAAATTGGAAACGTGCGTGCGATAGCCGTTGGGGAGCGCAAAAAATGTATGCGCTCGATTTGCTGCAAAGCGCCAACATATCTCCAAGTGACATCCCTCCGGAGGGGTGTACTTTAGAACATATTGACGCTTTGCAGAATTATTTAATAAATGATAAAATAGCTATAGTAATTAGAGATAATAAGAAATTTGCGAAGAGACAGGCCGAGGTTATTTTCGACGGTCGTGAAAGAACCGGTTTACGCGACGAGAACAACGCGCGTGAAATAAATTTATTATTTTTCGAGGGTTCTCAGGGGCAACCAGCGCATTACGCGCACGTAAAATCAGTCGTAGCAGCCGCCGGGGGTACGAATTTTTGCGATAATTGTAATAAAGCCTTTAAGTCGAAGGATTTGCACAAATGTGCAAAATCCTGTGTTTATTGTTTTGCACGTCCTCCGTGTGACGAGGCAATCGTGATACATTGTGATGATTGTAACAGGAATTTCGCTAGTGAAACCTGTTATAATATACACAAAGAACAGGGCAGCTACACAAAATTTAGTAGCGTGTGTTCCGTCGTACGTTGTTGTGTCAATTGTGATAAACAATTGAACATGAAACGTGACGGAAAAAAACACACATGTGGCATGTTTTATTGTAGGCGGTGTCAATGCGAACACACCTTCAATGAAGCATGCTACATAAAGCCGATCACTAAAAATGATTGCACGGCTAAAATCGTAGAAAATAAACCTGAAACACGGTTTATTTTTTACGATTTTGAAACGCGTCAGGACGAATGTAGTACTGATGACAACTCGTGTTATAAACACGTTGTCAATCTATGCGTCGCCAATCAAGTTTGCGATATTTGTATAAATATCGAAAACTTGAATGGCACACATTGTAGATTTTGCGGTATTCGTGACTTCGTTTTTGAACAAGACCCGGTAAAAAATTTTCTTGATTTGAGCGTGCGTGGTACAAGCTCTTTTAAAAAGACGGTGTGTATCGCGCATAACGCAAAAGCTTTCGACACACATTTTATTTTAAAACAAGTAATATTAAATAATTTAAACGTCGAACCATAAGTTATTTTGAATGGTCGTAACATTATAGTTATGACAATTCATAATACTAAATTTATCGACAGTATAAATTATTTTAATATGAAGTTAAGTGCACTACCGAAAGCTTTTGGGTTACCCGCTGAAAGTGTAAAAGGGTACTTTGCGCACTTTTTTAATAGACGGGAAAATTTTTCATATATCGGTGCTTTACCATCTCCGGATAATTACGGGCCCGAGTCTATGAATACCGCAGAACGCGAACAATTTTACAATTGGTATAACGAGCAGAAAGAAATGGGTGTAAGTTTTAATTTTCGCGAAGAACTTACACGTTATTGCAAAATGGATGTCGAAATCCTCAGGCGCGCGTGCACAATTTTTCGCGAAATTTTTTTAAGCAAGGGCGGTATATGCCCTTTTACAGAGGCTTCGACAATAGCCTCGGCCTGCTCCCGTATTTATAGGAGCAAATTTCTAGATGAAAAAACCATTGGCCTGATACCTGCGAAGGGTTATCGACTTGCCGATAAACAGTCAAAGAAAGCACTCGAATGGCTTCTTTGGCTAGAGCGCGAATACGGTTGCAAAATAATCCACGCAACAAGATCGCGTGAATACATACTCCCCGGGGGTATCAAGGTTGATGGTTTTCTCGAAAACCCTTGCGACGATCCTAATACAGCCTCGACATTCAAAGGTACTGTCTTTGAATTTCAAGGTTGTTACACACATGGTTGTCCAAGGTGTTTTAAAAATGGCTATGACACTCGCACATCGTTCGAACGACCGATGCGCGAGTGTTATAACCAAACAATTCTAAAAAATAAGAAGATAAGAGCGTTCGGATATAAGCTTGTCGAAATTTGGGAGTGCGACTTTGACGAAATGAAAAAAACGCAGCCTCAAATTTCGACATTTTTACACAGACACCCTATGCTTACGGGTTATAAATTAGAACCCCGTGACGCTTTTTTCGGTGGGCGCACTGAAAATTTCGTCACCTCCTTTGAGACGCGCGATTCGCAAAAAATAAAATATACGGATATATGCTCATTATATCCATATATTTGTAAAACAGGAAAGTTCCCTACAGGACATCCTGAAATATATGTAGGTACAGAATGCCACGAATTAACAGGTGTTAATTACGAGCATTTTGACAGGGTGAACGGGTTGGTAAAATGTGTTATTTTACCCCCGCGGGATCTATATATACCCGTTCTACCTGTCAAAATGCGTGGCAAGCTGCTGTTTCCTCTCTGCAGAGCCTGTTGTGAAGAGGAAAACTTCAGCACCTGTACTCACGAAAACGTTGAGTTGCGCGCGCTCTCAGGAACCTGGGTGTCTGACGAGCTCGTCAAAGCACTCGAAAAAGGATATAAATTTTTAAAAATTGATGTGATTTGGCAATATCAAATCACACAATTAAAATCGAACACCTATAAAGGCTTGTTTGGTGACTACATAAATTCGTTTCTAGTAATGAAACAACAAGCATCGGGCTGGCCTGTCGAGTGCGTTGACGAGCTTCAAAAGCGCAAGTACATTGATATGTACTACGAGAAAGAGGGTGTTTTGCTCGATTACAATAAAATCGAGAAAAACCCTGGATTGCGTGCTGTGGTTAAACTATGTCTCGACTCATTTTGGGGCAAATTTGGCCAGCGCGACAATCTGCCCTCGACAGAATTCGTCAAAACGCGTAAGCGGCTTCTCGAGCTTATTATGGCTCAGGATAAGGAAATAAAAGGCCTCTTATTAATATCCGAAAACGTGTTATGCGTTAATTGGATAATGAAAGAGGATTTTATATGCCCATCTAACCATACTAACGTCGTGATAGCCGCATACACCACCGCACAAGCGCGTCTCGTTTTGTACGAATACATGGAGCGCTTAAATAAGCGCTTATTATATTGCGATACCGACTCTGTAATTTTTGTTAGCAATAATGATAATACAGAGTACGAACCAGAGTTAGGTAATTTTTTGGGCCAAATGACTGACGAGTTAGTCACATATGGCGATGACTCTTATATCAGTCATTTTATATCTGGTGGCCCGAAATTTTACGGTTATCGCGGAAAGTCCTCGTCCGTCGGAAATTTTGAATGTGTTAAAGTTAAAGGCATTAGATTGAATTACATTAATTCGAAAAAAATTAATTTTGAAAGCGTTTGTAAACTAATAAATAAAGAAATTTCTAATATTAAATTAAATTTTAAAAGTATCCGACGGACGGCGACTTTTGATTTAGTTACTAAGAGCGAAAGTAAAACGTGTAGAGTAGTTTTAAGAAAACGGTGCTATTTTCAAGATGGTACATCGCTCCCCAACGGTTTTAGAAATAATAATAAATAATTTTATGGATTTTTTGTTAATATTTATGAAAATATAAGTGTTAAATATTTGAAATGCAGTGTTTATTTATTTATTTCGACCCTCCACATCTTTTTACAGTTTGTTTAGGTAACGACGACCACGACCCAGACGGATGTAGCCAAAAAGATATATATACAACTTTTTATTATTATTAATATACAATCATAAATATTTTTTGAGTAATCAATAGAGGAAACAGGCAACGCCTCAGGATGTAACGTCTCGTTTCAAAGAAAAAAAGGTAAAAATATTTGTTTAGGATTATTTATTCATTTTAGAACATAAAATACAAATTATTTTAATAAATAATAGTTTACAAAGATGCGTATTTTTTCAGAACTTCTTATAACCATGCTGTTCAGGCCGGGAATTCGTATTCGTAGAATACTTTTCGAAAAATTTTTCCATTGCTTACTACTTTTATCTGAAGAGCAAGGTTCTCCACGATACGTACTACATTGTTTATCATCTTGTACTTTTCGACCATTCTTGTCCTCAGTAAGAGGTGTGTATGAAATATTTTTTCGATTCATTTTTTTGCTAGAAAACACTTTAACCTGTCTTGGCAACTGACTTGAGCATACTGGTTTTTTATTAAAGGAACACAACTTCGTCAACAGGAAACTACCACCACCACCACCACCACCACCAACACCAATAATACTCTTAGAACCATTATCCCTTGCATTTATTGGATTGGACATAGCCCTCGAGAATCTCGCAATTTAAACAGAAGGTGCTGTAAGTATTTTACAAAATAACTCATAGTACGTAATAATAAATTAAATCGTTATTCTAATTAAATTATTCTGATTACAGAAATCTGTAAAAAACTCTAGAGGGATGTTGCAGAGACGACTGGTGGCCATTGCAAGCCAACCGGTAATATTCGAGTCTAAGGAGAAGACAAAGGTCTCCAACCGGCTGGATGACCTAAAAAATACAACGGCTGTATTTTCAGCCAGACTACGTAACATCCATAATGATGAAATGTAAAATTTGTATTTTTTTAAAAACGTTTACAATATTTATTAATATATATTTAATAAACATCATTTGAAATTTTTTCATTTACCCTGCAACGATTCAAAATCCCACTCCTTCATATCCCTTGTATATATATATATATAATTCATATGTACGCGCGCTCGTGTTTTTTTTTTTTTTTTCCTTATAGAGTGAGAGGTTAAGGGCAAATCCATTATGGACGATATGGCACCGTCTGGTACCACCTGTGTGGGACTCTCACCCACTAAACCCTTCGTTTACCGTTAGCTTTTGAGTTCCAACAGCAACCGAATCCTCTCCGTCCTCCTTACCGACCCTAAGTAAGTTGGACCTGGCTCTTTCTCCAATAAGCCCCCCCGCGGTAATACCGTTTGAATATTGCTTCGCGGGGGAACTTTGGGCTACCGCCCTCGTCTGTTGATGTGGTCGTCATCACGTTTTCCGCTGCCGTCTACTTCTTACCGCATCGCCCGGTCGTCTGTTTCTTGCTGCATCTCACGTCTTCTTCTTCTTTTTTCTTCGTCCTTTCGGGCCTTCTTAAGGATGTCTGCAACAAAATTGTTTATTGCGCTCCATCCGTCGGCCAAAGTCATCATGGCTACCATAATAGACTCAGGCGTTACTCTGGTCTGTAGGTAGCACTCAAGTTCTTCTCCTTCCTGTTCATAGCGTGGGCATTCACTTAACACATGCTCAGCGTCCTCGATTACATTCAAGCACGTCGGGCAATCCGGGCAATCCTCCAATTTAAATCGGTGCAGATACGCCCGGTAGCATCCATGTCCACTCAGAAACTGCGTTAGGTAGAAATTTACTTCCCCATGTCTTCTTTTTGTCCAGTCTTCTACACTTGGTATGAGGCGGTGTGTCCACCGACCCTTACTACTAGAGTCCCATCGCTTTTGCCACTCCGTCATTGTTACTTTCCTAGCGGCATCCCAAATTTCTATCTTGGTTTTGCCGCTGTCTCGTCTTTTTCCTTCGTCGATTGATTTTCTCTCTCTTGCTAGTAGGTCTATTGGCGGGAGACCGGCAATAACGCAGACCGCCTCGTCCGATACCGTACGGTAAGCAGACGCGACCCTAAGTGCATTTCGCCTGTGCACTGCCACTCCTGTGTACAGCGTCTGCCCATATCGGGGCTCCATACAACATGATTGATGTACTAACGCTTGCCAGTAGCGTTCTGCGATTCTGTGTGGGACCACCCACATTTGGCATCAGCCGCGCCAACACTGCGGTAGTTTTTGCGGCTTTCTATCCTGCTGCTTCCAAGTGCTGTTTAAAGGTCAGCTTTGCGTCTAACGTTATACCTAAATATTTAATAGTCGGTTTAGAAGTAATTTCATGACCGCCTATTCTCAAGGTGATTGTCTCCGTCTTCTTTCTGCTAGATATTAGGATAGCCTCCGTTTTATGGCTTGCAAGCTCCAGATTCGCATTATTTAGCCACTTCTGTATTTTAATGATAGCTTCACTAGCAATTTCAGCTACCTCTTCTTTCTCTTTTGCTACCAACACCAAAGCTATGTCGTCTGCAAATCCTACGATCATTGCTCCTTCTGGTAATTTTAGCTTGAGTACGCCATCGTACATAATGTTCCACAACGATGGGCCCAGTACAGACCCCTGTGGAACTCCCCCGGTAACCTTATAATTCACCGTGCCCTCCTCGGCCTCGTATAAGAGAGTTCTGTCCTTGAGGTAGTCAGACATTATTCTTCTTATATACGGAGGAACTCCTAGTCTCACTAGTGCTTCGTGAATTTTGCACCAATTTGCAGAGTTAAATGCATTTTTAACGTCAAGTGTAACCACCGCGCAGTACTTTTTCGCCCCGCCTTTCCATCTTTTCCCGCTTATGGCTGTCCGTGCTGTATTTACCACTAAGCCGATAGCGTCTAATGTTGAGCGGCACTTACGGAAACCATACTGGTGTTCCGCAAGCCCCTCTGGCCCCTCGGTTTTGTCTTCCATCCTAACGAAGCTTATGCGCTCTAATACTTTGCCCTGTGTATCGAGCATGCAGAGCGGTCTGTATGACGACCCTTCTCCAGGTGGTTTGCTACCCTTTGGTAGCAACACAAGCCTTTGCTTTTTCCAGTTTCGTGGAAACGTTCCTTCTGTGAGACAAGTGTTGTACAAGTCTATAAACTCTGCTGGGTGAGCCTGGATGGCATGTTTCAATGCAATATTGGGTATGCCATCAAGTCCTGGAGCCTTATTGTTTCCAACCCTCCCGCAGGCTGATAGTAGCTCCTCCTCCGTAATTAAGGGTATATTATCTACATCTATTTCTTCTACCATAGTACATGGAATGTCCGGCTGATTTGGGAAGAGTGTTGTTACCACCCTGCTTAGTACCTCTGGGCACTTTGGAGGGGGTATGTAACTTCCCTTGATTTTCTTCATGACAATTTGATAAGGTCGGCCCCAAGGGTCTTTATTGACCTCATCTTGCAGCTCTCTTAAACATCTTTGTTTACTCTCTCTTATACACCTTTTAAGGTTGCGCTTTGCTTCTTTCATTATTTCGTTGTAGTTCTCCACCGTATCCATTCCTCTACCGGTTCGGTAGAATTTCTTCCTTGCCCGTTGTTCCAATCTTCTAGCTCGATGGCAAACGCGCGCTCGTGTGTGTGTGTGTATATATGTGTGTGTTTTTTTTTTTTTTTTTTTTTTTTAGTTGGAGAAAGAAGTTGGAGGGGAAAATCTTAATAGACCATGACATGGCCTGAGCCACCGTGTGTTGGATTCTCACCAACTAAAACCCTTCGTTTTGCGACCGAATATAGAATCCAAGTGCAACCCGAATCCTCTTCGCTCTCCTTACCGATTTGTCGGTGAGGAGGGCCAAGCTCCGTCTTCAGTGCCTTTTTTCCCCCGCGGTACCACGGTCAAGTATTACTTCGCGGGAGGGCATAAGGACATTGCCCTTGTCTCCTTGATGAGATTGTCATTCCTTATGACCTTCCTTATAGGCTGCCGTCTACTTCTTACCGCATCGTCCGGTCGTCAGCTTCTTGCAGCATCTCTCGTCTTCTTCTCTCTTCGTCACCCCTCACTTTCTTGAGGATGACCGCGGCGTAGTTACTAACCACGTGCCAGCCCTCAGCGGTGGCGAACATAGCTACCATAATAGATTCAGGAGTTGCTCTGGTCTGGAGATAGCGTTCAAACTCTTCACGCTCCTGCTGGTAACGCGGGCAGTAGCAAAAAACGTGCTCAGCGTCCTCGCACATGTCCAGACATGCTGGGCAGTCTGGACAGTCTTCTAAATTAAATCTACACAGGTATGCTCGATAGCATCCATGTCCCGTCAAAAATTGCGTGAGGTAGTAGTTTACTTCCCCGTGTCTTCTTTTGATCCAGTCTTCAATCTTTGGTATAAGTCGGTGCGTCCAGCGCCCTTTCAGGCTACTGTCCCATCTTCTCTCCCACTCAGCTACTGTTTGTTCTCTGGCAGCGTTCCAGATTTCTGCCTTCGTTCTATCGCTGTTCTCCTGTTTTGCCATGTATATGGCCTTCCTCTCTAGTGCTAAGAGGTCGATGGGTGGCATGCTTGCCACGACGCTTATTGCATCGTCCGATACCGTGCGGTAAGCAGACGCTACTCTTAGCGCACTCCATCTATACACGGATGACAGGTTTCGCGCATAGGCTTTTATTGCCATTGCATCTGCCCAAATTGGTGCCCCGTACAGCATAATCGATGTACTGACACTTGTTAACAGCTTCTTTTTCTTCTCAGTAGCTCCACCGACATTCGGCATGAGCCGAAAAAGAGCAGCAGTCGTTCTTGCCGCTTTTTTACCTGCTAATTCAAGGTGCTGTTTAAACGTCAACTTTTCGTCTATAGTAACGCCCAAATACTTGATAGTCGATTTAGAGGTTATCTCATGGCCGTCTATCATTAGGGCGATCGTCTCCATTTTCTTCCTGCTAGATATCAGGTTCGCCTCGGTCTTGTGTCCAGCGAGTTCAAGTCCCGTTTCTCTCAGCCACCTCTGGCTGGTGGTGATCGCTTCATTGGTGATTTCAGCGACGTCTTCTTTTTCCTTCCCTACTACTACAAGAGCTATGTCGTCTGCGAATCCTACTACCATAGCCTCCCGCGGGAGTTGTAGTCTCAGCACTCCGTCATACATAATGTTCCACAATGGCGGGCCCAGTACTGATCCCTGTGGAACACCTGCCGTGACCTTGTGGGTTTCAATGCCGCAATCCGTTTCGTACAGTAAAGTTCTGTCCTTCAGATAGTCGGCCATCATCCTCCGGATGTAGGTGGGCACCTCAAGCTTTTCAAGCGCTTCATGTATCTTCGTCCAATTTGCAGAGTTGAATGCGTTTTCGACATCCAAAGTAATAACTGCACAGTACTTCTTTGTTCCGCCCTTCCACCGTTTTCCACTGATGGCTGCTCGGGCTGTGTTTACCACTAGGCCGATCGCGTCCAAAGTAGATCGGCACTTCCGAAAGCCATATTGGTGCTCGGCAAGCCCCTTGGTCTCTTCGATTATGCACTCCATCCTGCTGCTGATAATGCGCTCCAGTATTTTTCCTTGAGTGTCCATCATACATAATTGTCTGTACGATGTCTCCCCTCCGGGCGCTTTGTTACCCTTAGTTAGCAACACAAGTCGCTGCTTTTTCCAGTTCGTCGAAAATCTCCCTTCTGCTAGGCATGCATTGTAGAGGCCAACAAATTCTTCAGGTTTAGCCTCGATGGCATGCTTCAGCGCCACATTTGGTATGCCGTCAGGACCGGGAGCCTTATTGTTTCCTACCCTCTTGCTTGCTACGAGTAGCTCCTCAACTGTAATTGGAGGTATATCTTCTTCCCGCACTTCCTCTGCTATAGCATATGGTGCGTCCGGTTGACTTGGAAAAAGTGTTGTCACTACCCTCTTTAGTACCTCTGGGCACTTTGGTGGGGGTATATAGCTTCCTTTGAGTGTCTTCATAACTGTTTTGTAGGGCCTGCCCCATGGATCTTTATTGACCTATTCTAGCAGCTCCTTATGACATCTCTGCTTGCTTTCACTGATGCACTTCTTGAGGGTGCACTTGGCTTCTTTCATTCTTCTGCTGCATTCTTCTACAGCTTCGCTTACAATACCGGTTCGGTAAAACTTTTTCCTTGCCCGTTGCTCAAGCCTTCGTGCTCGGTGGCAGGCGGAGCGCGCTGATCTAATCTTCTCGTTCCACCAATATACTGGTGCCCATCTTTGGTTGGGCACTTTTCTTGGCATAACTGCGTCACAGGCTCGGGTGAGCCATTTTGTCATTTGTTCAGCTTTATGTTCTGCTGATCCCGTCAATTGGATATTTCCTAACATCATCAGAAATAGTTCCTTGTCGTACTCCTTGGCTTTCCATTCCATTTTCGTACTTATAGGGTTAGTACAGTGTACCATGTTTTGTGTGCCCAGCTCCATTATAATGGCGAGGTGATCACTATTAGTGAAGTGATCGCTTACGGTCCATTTACTCACCTCTTTTACCAGAGATCTACTAACAAATGTTAAGTTGATCACTGATTCAGCGTCCACCTTTTTATAGGTTGGTACGTTGCCTTCGTTCACCAGCACCAAGTCCAGAAGTGTGAATGCCTCTAGTAGGGCCTGTCCTCTTCTATTGGTTTTTCGGCTGCCCCATTCAACCGCCCATGAGTTAAAGTCCCCAGCTATAATAGCTGGTTTTTTAGCCCTGACATCACGTACTAGCCGGTCCAAGAACTGCTGAAACTGATCTATTGGCGCACTGGGTGGGGCATAACAGCTGTATACCTGTATACCCTCAATCTTTGCGCTGGCAAAACCTGCTTCTTTGACTTTCATCCTACTTTGAAAGGTAAGGTCTCTGCACGCCCAAATAGCTGCTTTGCCGGAGCCATCGGATTCCCACCTTGGCTGTTCAAGATCTCTGTACTGCTCGCTGATTATAGCAACATCAATCTTCTGCTCACGGACGTACTGACAGAGAAGGTCCTGTGCTATCTCACAGTGGTTCAGGTTTAACTGTACTATTCTCATCTTCTTTGTTTTGTGGCTTTCACTGCCGCTTGGTACGCTGGGCAATTATAGCTACCGGCGGCATGGTCGCTTCTCTCTACGTCGTCCTTTCCTCTGCAGAGAATGCAGCTGGGCTGGTTTGTGCAGTCTTTTGCTACATGTCCCGCTGAGCCACATTTGTAGCAGCAGCGGCTTCTGTCGTGCTGCTCAATGCAGCTTGCAGCAGTATGGCCGAAACCCAAGCATTTATAGCACCTGAGCGGGCGGGTGTCTCGCTTTATTGCCCTTATTCGGCAGATAACCCTCCCTATCTTTATCTCACCCTTGATAAACTTCTGGGCTATCTGGGCAGGTAGCTGTACTATTGCTTTCTGCGTATCTCCATAAGCTTTACGAAGCGACTTAACCGCCGTAGGTTCGAAATTATGTCCTTCCTCGTTATTTTTGCGTAGTGCGTCCACTATGTCCTCCTTAGTGGTCAGCATGTCAAGATCTTTAATCTCGAAGGCCTCTTCATGATGCAGCGCCCTGATTGTAGCAGTTTCCACTAGTACTGCTTTCAGCGCTTCCTGGAGCTCAGCTGTTTCCACCTCCTTGGGACGTCGTAGTTCGAGTAGCAGATCTCCTGCTGTTGTTTTGCATATTCTATGTACGCTGTTTCCTAACTTTTCTAGGCTAGGCTCTGCCTTCATTTTCTTTAAGATTTCAGCGTAGCTTTTTCCACCCTCGGCCTTGATGACTAAGGCGTCAGGTCTAGGAGGTCTTGCTCTTGCCGTCCTACTTTTTCTGGTGCCTTTTTGGTCTTGGCCACGAGCACCAGTGTTATCCTTCCTGTTTACGCTTTTTTCTTTTTTCTTCTTTGCCTTCCTTGTCACCACCTCTTGCCACGAGTCTTTCTCCCTCTGGCGGACATTGTCGTCGGCTACTCTTCTTGCAGAGCTCGCCCCACTAACGCGGCTAGCCTGCTGTGGTTTCCCCTTGCCGACCGGCTTAGGGGTCAATTCATTCGCCTCTGCTTGGCTAATTGCCCTTTCCTGAAGGCTAGGGGTTGTTTGGGTCACCTTACCCTTAGTCCCTGGCCGTTGGCACTGCATAACGTTATCGTCTGCAGAGCAGAGAGCCCTGTAGCTGGCCCTTATGCTCCGGGCGAGATCCTTAATTTGTTTGTGCACATTGTGTCTGTCCCTGACATAATCGATCAGCTCATCGATTTTGCTGCCAAGGCGATCGAGGTGCACGTTTTTGGAGGTCGCGCTTTCTGCTCGCTTGTCGCCATCTGCGTCTACCTCCATATTCTCTGCCTTCTTCCCTGTAGCATTACCATTGCCTTCCCGTGCCAGGTTACCTACAACGGGGCTGGTTGTGTTGTACATCGAAAGCGTACTTTCGCCTCTCCCAGATCCAAGGGGTTCATCCCCAAGGAGGCGAGCGTCGACCACCGGGGCTGATACCCGATCGGAATCGACGGCAGGATTAGTAATGCCTGCCTGGGTACTCATATGTTTGAGAACGCTTCTTGATTGATTGTCCTTGCCACCCTAAATACCTGATGTTTCGGTAATTCTAAGCAGTGCTGGGGTGCCGAGGACTTTCGTGGCAGCACCGTTAGCTCCTGTACCCTAGGAAGGGGCCCTTTAACAAAGTGCTAGCATCCGGGCCAGATGCACCTTGGTTTTTTAAGCGAGGTTGTTACTCCTCCCCCTCCTCCTTCCCCACCTCTTGGGTAGTGGGGCCCCGGGCTTGGGACCGGTGTAGCGGAGTTATGTGTGTGTGTGTGTGTGTGTATGTGTGTGTGTGTGTATGTGTATACATGATGGGTGGCGGGACCCTTATAACGAGGGGGTGGTGGGTGATACTAGTACCCATCATATCAGAGTACCGTACACCCGCGCGCCATAGCATGCGAGAGAAAGAGAGAGAGAG